>MU226477.1:4386548-4420837 GCA_018584345.1 Thuja plicata
TCCTTTTATAAGGATTCCCTCTTTGTAAATTATTCAATTTGATGGTTATTAATTAATTGAGGATGTTATTGCATTAATATTTTTTCTACATTGTTTGCACAATATGTTTCCTCTTCCATCGATCTGTAATTTTTGGCCTCCATAGCTTTTTTGCTTCTCTCTTTCTATGACAGGTTTGCATGCAGGTGATTCTTGGGAGCTGTGGGTTGATAGTTTTCATCAACTCTAACAAACCATTCCATAGCTGGCCCTCCCAAACTACATGGGAAGAGACACATGAGGTAGGTTGTATCATGTATGAACTCGATAGAGAGAGCACCAAACTCTCTCAAATGATCCTGGAGATTAGATGTACCCAAGTATTTATCATACTTGGGAAGTTCAACTCCTTTGGGAAAAGAAGGCATGCATAGACTCTTATCAAATGGGAATGGATAAATACTTTCTAGTGTGAACTGTGTAGCGGGTTTGTCTTTATCTTTCATGAGCTAAATGAGTTCTTGCATGCATTGCATTTGCTTTTGCAAGTGAGAGTTTTCAGTTTCTTCCTGTTTCTCAACAAGTGTCTCTACCTTGTAATCAAAGGGGAGCTTGGCTCCTTGGTTGGCCAATTCGAGAAGGTATTTCTCCTTCTCTTCTTTCATTAGGACCATCATCATTCTCATGACATTTTTATTATTGCGAGTTTCTAAGATATCTCCTTGGGTTATTTCTTTCTCTTCATTAGGGGGGGGGTCATGAAAAGGGAATTTACCCCTGGTTTTAGAGAGATCATCTATGCTATGTTCACCTGATTGGTCATGATCTGCCATCTTACTAGAATGCAAGTATTCAATGTGTAAAGACTCAGTATGAGAAGGTTGAGTGTTTTTAGAATTTGGATTCTCTTGGAACAAAGGGTTTCGAACCTGACTAAAATCCACTAGAAATGATCATTTGATGTAAGGTCGAAGTATCAGAGAGAGAGAGAGATGATTCCTCACTAGATGTAGACGACAATGGTGTGGAAAGTATAGATTCATCTTGATTGATTGAAGGGAATATTTTTCCACTTCAAGTTGTAATAGTCATAGACAAAGATTGTACAAGGGATGTGAACTAGGACCACACTTGAAACTGTCTCAAAGTAAATACGCAGAAAGTGCCAAAAGGTGAAGTATCCTTGGTGCAGATTGTCGGAAATGAGGCTAGAACAACCAAGAGATGACTATTGTGACACAAGGCATGATGACATAGTATAAATAGACCAAAAGATATGAGATGAGACTAGTTTAAGAAAGAATCATGTAATCCTCAACCCAAGAAACCAAGTTGCAGACTGTGTGCAGATAGAAGGCAAGTAAACAGACCCAAAACTGAGATCAGATTTAGTAGTACACTGGAAAAATGGGAAATTACTCATTGTTTTGACAAAATGCTTCAGACTCCATGAAAAAGTACATCCTTGTGCAAAGATTCTCACAGGATCGCATGAGACTATGCAGTACCGCACGAAATATGATGATAGACTGGTGGATAAAACTGACAAAACTGGTGAAAGAATGAAGCAAGATTGCAAAATTTCACGTGACAATTGCCAGTGTATTGCGCGAAGTTTCTTAGATAATGATGCAAAGATGGCAGAATGTCGTGTGAGACTTGGCAGTGAAAAAGTGAAATTCTATAGAATTAGATAGTTAAGACCAGATTGCATTTTCTGAGACACGATCATGCTATTTTTCTGACATAGAGTTCAAGTTACAAACTATTTTGGACATGTTCAAGTTTGATAGTTTGTGTGTTTTGATGCTTGTTTCAATTGTTTGAATGATACACCTACACAAAACACATTAAGCAGAATTTTTGTAGTACTAAAATAGACACATTACAATCCTAGGATAGCTAGGACAGTATCTATTGAGTCCCCACTTGAACCGAAGTTCAGCTACGCTTACTCATAGTAGAAAACTTAGAAGCTTGGAGGCATGGGTTCCTCCTTACATGTGCACTCACTTCTCAGGCACACCAAGCTTCGAACTCCAAAGGAATTGCTTCCCATAGGGTTGTTGTCTCTACTAAGAGCCGTAAAAGTGTGGGGAATATTAGTCAATCTTTGACCTTCCACACCAATAGATAGAGGGATTTTGGATACTATAACAAAGGTTTTTAGTAAGGACATCCATTCAGGTGGTTGTGATCAAGTCATTTTCTCAATTAAGGGGGCTCTCCCAATCCTTTCAAAGCAAGGCTTTCACCTTAACGATGTTGAGACTTTAACGCACCACTAGGGTACTGGAGGAGATTTTGGTTGCCACAACGAATTCACACCTATCCATTATGAGATTAATCACATTGGAATTATTTATATACCGGTTTGGAAGGGCTTGGCTTTAGCCTGTTACCGATTGGGCATCCACTCTCACTGGCTCTAATAAAGCTCTTGGGAGGTAGCCACACTAAAAGAATCATATGAATTTCTCTTACACCCAATATCCATAAAGGTGAGGGGAGAGGATACATTCATATAGTTCTTTGGATTACAAACTAGAAAACACTTCAATCACGCAAGACAATGATTTATTTTAAACACCAACCAAAGTGTGTTCTAACTACTAGAAATAGTCATGAGATTTTTGTGAAAACACGTATGTCTTCGACAAGCATCCTACAGTAAATATGTTAGTATTTTGTAATTTCTTTCTTCATTTTAGTGTCCTGCAAACCATAGTTAAGCTATTTCAAAGATAAAACTAGAAAAGCACAATCAACAGCAAACAAAAACCATTAGTGGTCAGAAATCAGCAGAAACAGAGATATCAAAAAAATTGAAATTTATAAATCATTGGTGTCAAATGTCGCGCAAAGAAGTATTATAGTTCGCGCGAAGAAATGCGTCAAAACACGTGAAGAAATGCATGTACTTGCAAAAATTTGCACGGCTATACGAGAAATTTTGCGTGAGATTTCATTATGGAGCCGTATGGACGAAAACTAGAATTGATCAAAAAGTGTAAATAATGAGGCCAGAAAGTAAATTTTTGAGCCCCACGGTGGGTGCCAGAAATGTATATGTTAAATTTGGCCTTGTATTCAACCATACACTTCGACATAGTCCAGGTTCATCAGCCACATACAAAAGTGAATATAAGTTATTCATCCTGCATGCATGTATGATTCGACCTGTTTCCTTCTATCTAGATGGGGTTTCAAATAGCTCTCAGAATGAGAGTCTCACAACCATAGATCGATCTAAGAATGAAGGATTTTTCTCCATGAATGCAATACAAGATAATGCAAGATTAATGTAAGAACATGAAAGATGCAAGATTAATCTAAATGAAATTAAACTATGCCATGATTGAAAATATGAGATTATTCTAAGAAAATGAAGCTATTCTATTGCAAATGATAGCTAAACGTAAAATGAGATTATCAACTAAAATGAAGTAGCAATTCTTTATTCTAACAGTGCATATTTTCTCAGGGGTTTTGAATGAGAAATGGGAGCTCTTTTATAGACTCAAAGGTGATCAGAACACAAAGTTTCCTTTTTGAAATAAAACAAATAGAAAAGCCAGTTCAAAATAGAAAGCTTTCTTTAAAAGAAAACAATAAATTGTTTTCCCTTTGCTTTAACTTTTTTCTTTCTTTGATTTTAACTGTTTTCTTTTGATTTAACTATTTTATTTCTCTTTAAAGCACAATTAATTCAAAACTTCTATTTCTGAAGTGAAAAGATTTTTGAGAGAATATTTAATTAAATAAATAGAATATGACCTCATAAATGTGTTTTTCTCAATTATCTGAATAATTAAATCCAATTATTGAAATGAGGATATTTATTTAATAATTAAATATTATTTAATTCCTTTTTATGTGTCTTAGCTAAAAGGGGTCAATTTAATTTAATTAAAGTGCTAGGACTTTATAATTAAATTAATTCAATCATAGGGTTTGTTTAGCTAATTGATTGCTATTTAGGAATTTAATATAATGTATGATTAATGCAGATTTAGGATTTTCTGCATTTGACACTTAGGTCGAGTAGAGTCAGTCAAAACTTAGAATTGCCTAGTACAATAGGACTTTGATGATTCAAAAGAATGACAAATGCAAAAAAATTGGTTAGGGTTGCAAGATGCTAATTTTGGGGTGTTACATAACCGAGCAAGAATTACTGAGAAAGAGGTAATGACTGAGCTAACTGAAGTTAAAGAACGACAAGATTGCTTAGCTGGAAAAGCTACAATTTAGGGATTAACTAGTTGATTGCTTTATTATTATCAACGATCAAAAGTGTGTTTTATTCATAGTTAACAAGGAGAGATTTTTACAATGAAACTAAAGGAGAGCTTTACGGATAAAGAAAATCTTGGCAATTTTTTTGGATCAAGAAGATATCTACGAATAAAACCAAGAAGATTGAACGACTAATCATGTCTATATAAAGAGACAATGAATTCACTATCAAAGAGAGGAATGTTGAGTATATTTTGTGTGAAGATAGAATTATTCATGCAGATCTAATCATACAGGTTGAAGAACAGAGCCAAGGAATTTTGTAGACACTGAGCAATAGAGGACCGAGCATTCACTGAGAAGAAAGAGAGAGAGAAGAAAGCAAAGGAACTGAAGTGTATAATGATCAGAGATGCATTTGTAAACTAAAAATAGATATGAATATTTGCAAATCAAGTTGTATTTTGAAAATATCATTTACTGTATTAGTTTAACCATCGATTTAGAAAATCTCTTAACCGAGTGGGATTTAACAGTCCTTATTGTATTGAGATACTCAAGAGTATCAAAATGTTTTCTTGTTGACAGCATAGTGAGTGCTAGATCAAAAGATAAAATATTGGTTTAAATTGTCTAACAAGGTCACACTTAATAGTGTGTATTGTAACCTTTAACAAGGTTGGCTCTTCACCGTACTCACTTCAGAAGAATGAAATTATTTTGGATTACTGGTCCCAGGTGGTTTTTCCCATATTGGGTTTCCATGTTAAAATCTATGTGTCAAATGTGTATTTGTTTCATTGCATTGATATTCTATTTTACACATTATTTAAATTGGACTGGTCGGTTAAGTCTAAGTTTATTTGTTTCTACTTGGTAAAGTCTAGAAAAGATAAACAGTATATCTTACTGAGTAGTTTTTATTTATATATGGCATACAACTTGATGAAATTGGGTCTCTAAGATAACTAAAGGCATTATACATAAGAAATAAGTTTTTGGTTGGATCTTTTGGAATTATTTTTAAGGCCACTGATTCACCCGCCTCTCAGTTATTCTAACATTTTGGTATTGTAAATAAAATAGGATTTGTGTGTGAAGCTTATACTTTCTGATTGAGAAACCCTAATTTAGAAATGACATCTAGAAAAGAACTCACAGGAAAAATAGACTATCAATAAAGGAATGTATGTGAGGATCTTTTTCAATAATTAGTCAGATCCACAAATTATTCTACTAAGACTAAGGAAATGGTACCAAAACACCATCATTTTAAAATTGGGGAGGGTTTGTATGACAAGGGTAGATGGGTTAGAGATACAAAAATTAGCATGACTGGTTTAATAGTATTCAAGGTAGCTTTCAGTCAAAGAAATGCTTTTGCACCCAATAGCAACATCTAGTAGTTTGATGTGGGAAAATTTTGTGGTCCTTGGAGTATTCATGGATATTGACCTGTTAATTCAACAAGAAAAAAAATATGATTGTGTCTCTATGGTTGTTAGAGATATAAATAAAGATGTTTTGATAAGCATCATAACTGAAGAGTTAAGAGAGGTTTTCCAATTAAATGAACCCTCTGATCAACTAGATAAGATTGATTTTGACTCATTCAACAAGGTTTACAATGCTTAAAGAAATTACCTTTTTTTATATTAAGATAGAGTATCAACGAAAAAAAATCAAAGGTACATATAGTAGCTTTTACAAAAAAGTAGAAGAGATATCTGCTAATATTAACCACCTACTATATCTACTACAGCCGAGAGTCTACTATTATTACAGTGTGTCTTTACAGTTTCAAAAAAAGACAAAAGCGCACATGTTAAGCTTATGATTTATCCCATCCACTGATATTTTCTCTTGGAACAACAGTGTCCTATCCATCATTGTTATCTTCATTCTGGTAGTCAGACCTGTTGATATTTTGGTCTTCCTCCTCATTAGCCCAGTAGTTATGACTTTCTTGATTATCCACAGTCCCTGTGTTGGCTATGCCCTGATCTCTGATAGGTGTATCTTCATGTGTACCAATGTCTTGAGGTTATTCAGAGTATGAAGTGGATTGCACCTCTTTTTTAAAGATGACAATGGCCCCTTCTTTGATTAATTCCTGGAATCTCTCCCTTGGAACTTCAATGATCACAGTTACCTATGAGGAAATATGAAAAATTGTGAGTTTAATGAAAAATTCAGTAAGATCTCTCCTTATGTCTTGGAAAATCTCCTCATTCCTTAACCTCCAAATGGTCCACAAGGTAAAAACAGTTAAAACAACCCAAAATTTGTTTAATTTATAATCAAACACATCCACAAAGCCCAGCACAACTTCAGACCAAAAAAAATTGTTAGGACAGTTGCAGGCAATGACTCGACCAAATAGACTTGACCAAATTTTGCTGGCAAAAGGGAAATAAAAAAAGAGGTTTTCATAGGTTTCTGGGTAATTGCAAATTGAACAAACAACATTCTGTATACCAAATTGGGACAAAAAAGAACCGACAACAAGCTTTTTTAAACAAAGAATCCATCTAAAACATAACAGTTTTGGTTTGACTTGTGTGTGCCAAAAGAAATCAAAGAAGAAATGTCATTTATTACCTGTCCATTTGATTCCCCAACTCTGCATGATTCTGTTAGTGATATTCATATAATTTTTCATCATATTATAAATAGTTTTGCAAGAAAAATATTTCAGGCTTTTACCATTATTCCACTTTAAATGTTCCATCATTTTATTAGTATTCACAATCTTACCACAAGAGAGTCTGCCCATTGCTTTACTGATTAGAGTGTAAGTTTTTCTATGTGTATTAGGGAGGTTATATTTGAGTCTGATATCTTCCCAGGTCCCAGCTTATTGCCAACCAGAATATCTTGGATAAGGGAAATTCCCTTGTTATGCCAAGCTTTGGAGGAGAAACATTGTGTGAGCGCCAATGGTTTATTATTAAGATAGATGCCCCACCAAATAGATCTATCAGTGACAACAAAGTTAGGGTTTTTTACCACAGAATTTCTTGCACAGATTAAAGGCCTTACTTGACACCATGCCTTCCAAATAGAATAGAATAATTTTGATCCACCTATATTAACCTCAAAGTCCCCCACTAGGATGTCAATGTTAGGGACTTGTTTCCATTTTTTCCCTTTCTTGATAACTGCCCTCTCTATATTGTTTCTGATTAGTATTTTTCATGGTTCATCCCCTTCTAATGCTCTAAGGATCCACTTGGCTGCTAAGGCAATGCCTTTTTATGTTTCCAAGTCCATCTGACCACAAAAACCCTCTCAGAATCCTCCCCATTTTACCAAATTGATACTTGGAAAACATCTAGGTTGATGAGTAGTAGATAGCATAGGATGATAGGACTTTCTGTACTACTTGGGCTCTCCTGGCTAGGGAGAGCATGTGTGACTGCCATTTCACATGTTTGTTTTCAAATTTTTTATAGATCTAGGTCCACATCTCCTTCAAATTTGGGGAGATAGAGAAAGGAATACCCAAGTATCTTACAATAGCTAAGGGCCCCGACCATTGCCACTCTTTTCTGCCAAGCCAATTTGGAGCCTCTACATTCCATCCCAAAATAGTGGACTTCTGCACTGCAATTTTAGCCCCTGAGGCCAAACAAAAGATCTGGAGTCTACTAAGCATATTGTCAAAGTTGCCTTCTTCTAATTCTAAGAAGAGTACTGTGTCATCAGAAAATTGTTGTGTAATAAGTTCTTCTGCATTTGCATTTGGAAGGTGGATACCCTTAACTGGTGGACCAAAATCATTAGCCTTGAGAATGTAGGATAAAGCATGAGCAGCTAGGACATATAGGGCTGGTGCCAAGGGGCATCCTTGCCTAATGGATCTACTCAACTGAATCGATTATGAAAGTTCCCCATTGACATTAATCATAGTAGAGGAGTCCTAGAACAAGATATTTACCCATCTGCAAAAATAGTCCAGAAATCCAAAGGCCTCCAACATTTTCAATACAAATGGCCATTCTATTCTATCATATGCTTTCTCAAAATATAGTAACACCATTGCTGCATTCTGTCCATCTATTTGTGCCTAGTGCATGGCTTCCCAACTGGTAATTAAATTATCAATTATATACCTTCCCTTAATGAACCTTTTCTAGGTAACAGAGATAATGTTATTTAGCATGTTACTAATCCTTGTAGCCATGACTTTAGCAATGATTTTATAAGAAATATTAAGCAGGATAATTGGTCTCCAGTTTTTGACTTGGGATTTGTCTCCCTCTTTGGGTAGTAGTCTAATTACTCCTTTGTTAATGTTTCTCCCTAGGGACCCTATCTCAAAGGCCTCCTCATAAACCTCTTGTAGCTCATTTTCTATCCATTCTTGGTTCTTCTTGTAAAATTCTGCTGGGATACCATCAATACGGGGGCATTTGTTATTGGCTAAGGATCCAATGGCCTCATCTATTTCTTTGAGGCTAATTTTTTCTTCAAGTCTCTTGGCATCCTTTCTTGATACCTTTTTGGGAATGATCTTAAGGCACTGGTCCATTGCCTCAAAGTTGTCCCTTTTATGTTCTGATGCAAATAACTTACTGTAGAAATCCCTGAATGCTTCCCCTATTTCTTTATTATTCCTAGTAGGTCCCATTTCTCCTTGTATATTGATTATCTCTTGTCTATTTTTCTTGGCTCTGATTAGATTGAAGAAGTATTTGGAGCCCTTGTCTCCATCCTTAATCTAATTGGCCTTGGCCCTGAATTTTTGCCCTTGAATTTTGTAGTTCATTATCTTCCTCAACTGCGTTTTAGTTTCAATAAGTGCTTGTTCTACTTCTGTATTGCTCCCCTCCTCTTGTATAGTTGACTCTAGTGTGATGATTTTCCTCTAATGATTATTCTCCTCATTGTTTCTATCCATGGCCTTTTTAGTTCCAATGATTTGGAACATCTTTCTCCGTGTTATTACAAGCTGATCCCATTTGTCTATGGTAGAAGAGTTTGGGTTACATAATTTGGAAAGGGTAGTAGCCATAAGGATAGCCTCCACAGTATCTTCATATTCTAATAGGGAAGTATTTAGTTTAAAGTCCCCCTTCCTTTTCTGATTCTGGCATTGGTCACTTTGGTTATTCATAAGAATGCATCCATGAATAGGAGAGTGATCAAACATGGTAGTAGGGGATACACTGACAGGGTTTTTCCCCAAAGGATGTGACAGTCCAAAATAACTAATATCAAAGTATATTCTATCCAAACTACAATAAATTCTATTTTTACTTGCTTGGTTATTACACCATGTGAACTAGATGTTATGATATTCTTGCCTCTTTTTTTCCAATGGGTCAGTAATGTGGAATCTCCTCTTAAATTTTGACAAAAAGTAAAGTTCATTGCCTTTCCATTCATGCTTGTTGCCACCACGCTTATCCTATTTATTTTCTATCATGTTTAAGTCACCTATAAATATCCATTTTTCCTATGGCAGATTGGTAGATAACTAGTCCCATAATAAACTTCTTTCTCTATAGTTATTGGATGCATAAATGCTACAAATCCTGATTAGTTGCTCTTTATCTTTAAATATAGCCCATATTGCCCTGTTGCAAGGGGATACCCCTTGTTTTGACATCTTATCTTCCCATCCACTCCCTATTAGTATGGCAACACCTCCCTTTCCTCTTTCATGATTTGAGTATATACATGTGGCACTGTTCCAGATAAGTTTGAGTGTGTTATATGCCCTGGCCCCTGTAACCTTGATTTATTTCAAATAAATGATATCTTTATACTGAGTCTTGTTACACCAATTCCTAACCACATATTTCCTGTCTAGCGTCTCTAGGTCTCTGACATTCCAACTATGGATGTTCATAATCATTAAATTTTGGTGGGGGTTTTCTGGTTCCTGTAGAGTCTATTAAAGCATTCTAGTATCTCTTTAGTCTTATGATTGTTATTCCTTTCCTTGTGTTTCAGGTTGTTGCTCCTTTCATAAGTTTTCTTTTCTTTTTCTTGCTGACAACCTTGATGAAGTCAAATTCCTCCATCTCTTGGTTAGTGTATTCTGATAGGCAAGTCAAGGTTTCAACACTGGGTATAATCTCATTCCCTCTAAGAGGCACACTATCAGGTACTTCTTTAGCCTATTCAACCAAATGGTGTCCATTTTTACCCTTGCTAACATTGTTCTTGTTTTTTTAATTCAGATAGAACTATTTGTTGGGCATTCTTTTTTAGGATATCTTCATCATTTTATTTATCTCTAACCACCGGGATATATTGGGGATGATAGTTAAAGGGGGTCTAGTTACAAGGTTCACAACCTGCTTCTTGGACAACAAATTCTCCATCAAATAATGGATTTGAGAGGGATACAAATTGGTCAACATGGGTATCGGTGGTACCTGAAGTAGAGGGAGGGATGTCATTATTCTTTAAGCTCTCATTGGTATTACTAGTTTTGTCTGCAACCAACTTATTAAAATTGATGTTTTTCTTGGTCGGAGTGCCAGTGAATTCTTTATGAATGTTCTTAAGTTGCGAGCAGTCTCTCCTATTGTGTCCATTGATTTTGCAATGAAAGCAAGCTCCTATGTCTCCTAATTTCACAACCTCCCAAATAAAGGTTTCCCCTTCAATTTCTAGGGAGATGGCATTAGGGAAGGAACAATTCAGGTGCAGGGTTAGAAGAATGCGGGAATTAAGATGCGAGAGGGTAACTCTAGCCTCTTTGACTTGCAACACAGACCCAAGAGACTCTAGCATATGGGGAATGAAGTGCTAGAATTCGGGTTGAACATTCTTGAGTTCAATCCATTGGGGAGATGCGTGGGCTAGTATATTATCAGTGGTGTCTTTATGCAACCATGGGAGGGCTTTAAAAATTGTTTGTCCAACTTTCCATTGCTCTTTTTTTAAAACCTTTTCCTGCATTGCGTGTGTTTTAAGGAAAACCACAAATAAACCTCTTTGAATCATGCGGATAAAACTAACATGAATGCCAAGATTTTTGCCCCATATGTTATTAAACCAATCATCTAAAAACTTCCTTGCTGGTAAAAATTTCAAATCCATACAACAAAAAAAGATAGCAACATTTTTTAATCTACTTTTCTCAGACTTGATAGCGTTTACCATGTCTAGATTTGGAAATAAGGCAAGGGTCTTAACTCTAGAGGGTGGAGTCTTACCTTCCTTCCTTCTTGCACTGGCATTGTCTCCTATTGTGAAGCAGGGTTGGTCTCCTCCTCTGTGTCTATTTCCATCGGGGTCGACCACTCCTCCTCCCTGCTCCTTTCCAAGTCTGGGTTCCACATTGTTAACCACAATTTTGCTCTCAGAAAAGGATGAGGGTGGTAAAATCATTTGCTCTACCACAACCAATTTATACAAAGGCTTAGGGTTGTCTGCATTCATCCCTATGTCACTCCCACTTGCTGATTTATTATTTCCATTTTCTTGGACATCAATCCCCTCATTACTCCCCTCTACGACCATCGCCAGAGATCTCACGCGAAATCAAAAGGAGAAAAAAATAATGGCAAACTCCAGAGAAAACCAATAGCCACATAAGCGAACCAAAGCGAACAAGAGAGAGAAAAAAGTAAAAGGGGAAGAACACTCAAAACAACACAAAGAAACTTGAAGGCACACAAAACCACACACACACGACTGACACCAAAAGGACATAAACAAAGGCCAGATCACCAGGCCCAAAGACCAAGAAGAGCCTCGGTGGTGCCCTCCACACAAACAAACAAGGTGGTCAGGAGCCACTTGCAGAGCCGCTCGTCCTCATCTTCATCGATCCTAAAGCACTATTAGCATAAAGAAATTACCTTAGAAATGGACCCCTATAGGAATTATTTAAAATGATTAGAAATTTGGTTGTGGTAGGACCTAATACACCAGAACCAATCAAGTTGGTTTATTTCACTCCAAAGGCCAGAGGTGTATACAGTGCTTTGAGTCAAATTTTCAGAGATGATGAAGAAAATGAGATGCTCATTCACTATATGTGTATGATGGTGTAGATTATCCATCCACATCTAGCCATTATTTTTTATTTTTCTTCTTATGTTTTTGATCTAATTCACCATGGTTTCATAGGTATTAAAAATGCCAAGGTAGCTAAACCATTTGGCTGGTACTCTATGTTAATGCATATGTTCTTGTTCAAGGGTGTTGATTATTTTCAGAAGGAGATGAATTTAATGAGAGTAAAAGATGGTGAAGAAATGCTTGTCCAACTGTGGAGCATATATTTATCATGGGATAGGAAAGAGGCTAGCTACATAATATTTGACAGATTCTTTGCTTACAGGCTTAGAGCCTTATTATTTTATGAAAATCCTAGGATCCCCAAAGCTCTGTTGAATCTCCAAATACCAGAACAATTTGCTCAGAATATTAAGATAGTACATAATTGGGGTGATGTTATTTTGTGCCCTATTTCAATAGTTTTTTAGAGTGTATGGTTTTAGAGGTAAACCATATGTTCTCCCATATCAAGTACCTCTTAAAATGGGCATTACTGAGATAATCAAGCAAATTGGTATTGCAAGAGGAGGCATTGACAGGAAATGGAAAGGGAACCATTTTTTCCATTATTACAAATGTAGATCAATTTATTGTCAGTAAGGGGGGATGGAAGCATTTCCATAAATATTTTGAGCCTTACCATCTAGAAACCTCAAGAATAAGATGTGTTCACCCTGAAGCATTCATAAGTGATATGTTTAGGAAGAGGACAAGATGCTTGGAATTGGATCACCAGTTTAATTTTCTTGAGGATATCATAAGAAATGAATTCAATCTGCAAGAATAGAAAATTAAGAAATAAAAATGGTTGGTCTATAGGAAGAACCTAGATTTTGTGCAATATTTTGATAAAGGATATGATCCTTTGAAGGATTTCCAACCTTGGGAGAAGAAGATTGATACATTGATGAATCTTTTTGAAGATTTTATGCAAACACTAAATCAAAAGAAAGAGGTTGTAGTAAAGGCAGAACTAGAAAGGGCCAAGGCCATCCTAAGAAATTCTACACATGCTAGGATCATTCCACCAGGGAAGTATGTGCTATATAAAAAGAAATGATACAATATGGTGATGCACAAGGGGGAGAAATCCCATAGAATCCAAGCTGAAATACATACACATGATAAGGAGGTTTCTACCTCAAGAGGGAAGAGGGAAATGAGTATAGATTCAGGGTCAGTTTCATCCCCAAAGAGGAAAATAATAGAGGAAGAAGGAAAACAATTGGAGAATATCTACTCTCCTCCTCAATCTCCTTTATACATGGATGAGCAAGCAGTAGATGATAAATTACTTGAGATGGGAAGTGCAGGACAAATTTTTGTGACACCTCAAGAAATGCAAGAGGGAATTCCTGAGGCTCAAAAACATATAGAGTGTTGGGATAATGGAAAGGGTGTGTACTGAGAGGGGAGAGGTGAATCAATATCCTATAAAACTTTCAAACAAATCTTTGCAACTCAATGTTCTATAATAACCGAATGAGTAGTATGCATATACCAAACATATAGTATCACTACTGAAATGTAAATGCATGTAAATAAACAATACACATACATGAAATTAGTTACACATGACACTAGTATTTTGGTATCATAGAAAAACCCTATTAGAAGGTAAAAATTGTGGTGGGGATGAGACCCACAAAACTTCACTACTACAGTAATAAAGAAGCATGTTAAAGCTTGCAAACACTGATCACTTTTGATGATCTTACCCCATTAGTAGTAATAATAAGATCGATTAGATCTACCTTTTTGGATGATTTAGAAACACAAAGTATGTGTGCACTCGGTTAAGAGATTTACAAAAGATGGTTAAGTCTACTCTATTAAGAGATTTAGGGGTTCTATTACAATTGTTAGAGAGTAACAGAAATCTGATCTAGACATATAAAATCTCAATGTTGCTGATATAGATCCGGTAAGTACATACAAAACATGTCACCTCAATATGAATGATAATACCTTCTACTCTATTCTGCTCGGTAGCTTGCCTTTGTTCTGATAACTGAATGCTGCAATGTAATCTCTGTCTCAAAACCCTTGTTTGATCTTTGATTTCTATAGTGTGGCGGCTACTTGATCATTGCTTGATCAACATACTTGACAAAATGACATCTACACATTTATATATATATCAAAACTTATGACCTAATTAGGGCTTAATAATTACATCCCTGATTCCCTAACCTAAGATCAACGGTGTACATAATTTACCTTGATCATCTACATATAGGAGACATAAACAATTATTTGTGTAAATCCATAATTAATGTCCTCCTCAATCATGCCATTATCTAGGTCGGCTAAATTTTTTTTACATAGAATGATGTGCTGTAAAAAACTTTTAGGTGGCCTTTGTTCCACTCGGTTAATGTTGTTTCTCGGTGCTCGGTGTATACTGTGTATCTCAGTTATATTGTTGTTCAGTTATACTATGTAGCTTGGTGTATCTTACTGCTCGGTGTAGGCTATCTGTTTGGTTATCACTTGCACTTAGTTAACTATGGTCGTGATCAGTGCTCTCAGTTTACTCTGTACTTTAGTGATTATATCATCTGTCTTAATTGTGACTCTAATATCGATTGTCCAAAATGAATGCTTTAAATACTAATGACAACTTTAATGCATATTGGAGTAATATTCTCCCCCTTTGGCATTAGTATCAAAAAATTATTGTTGTACATAGACTATACATAGTGACTCCCCCTTAGTTCATGCTCGGTATATGTATATGAACTTCTCCAGATTATAGTATCCCCTTTACTATACTTATATACATATGTTTCCCCTTTTTCTGAAAATAATGACAAAAGGAGTATAACTTACAATTTGTCAAAAATATGAGGATGGGCATTCTTGAGTGTTTCTAGTAGCTTCTCCCAATCCTCCTTTAAATGATCTAGGGTCAATTGTTCTAAATTTATTTGAGCATGCATATCATATATGATTTTAGTGACTGACGATTCCGGGGTGACAATGAGGTTCTTTGCCAATGTCACATGTTTCTACATCATGACCAAATGTGGTAGTAACGTTGCCTAAAGCTTGGTTACTTATTATTTGAGTGTCTCTTCTTATTTATTCAAATTGAGTCTCAAATGTTTGTTTTGCAGTACCTTTGTGTAATGCATCTGCAATGCATTTTCCTTGGTTGATAGACTGTTGGCACTATCTATTAGATCTTGATTGATCTTCTTTATCTTTTCACTAACCTTGGTAGTGAAGTGATCTAATGTGCATAAATTTTGTAGAATTGTAATGGATTCAGATATAACATTTTCCAAACCAATTATAGATTCAGACAGAGTTACCTTATTGACTATCACTGCCTGGCTGATCTTTTCTGTAACCTTTTATTGGATCTTCTTTGCTCGTTCTTCTAATCTTTGCTCAGCATCAATGTCCAGTTTATGAATGGCCTCAGTGATCAGTGCAAGTTGGTTGAGTATGGGGGAAGACTCATAAATTTTTACATCAGGAACAACTTTCATAAGGATATCCTTTGTAGCTTTTAATACTTGTGTATTCTTAAGTTCTTGTCGTAGCTTGTCCTGTGCTATTTTCCTGGTGCATAATTCACCATATGTCTTCAATGTTTCTGAGTCAAGTATTCTTGGATCCCATTTTAGAATCTCTATAACTTCATCTAATGTAACAATGGCTTTTCTTCCTTTCTTCTTCTTTTTCTTCTTACCTTGAACACTTTTATAAGGAGATAAAGTTATTTCTAATTGAGCCTTTTTCTCATATTTTGTCTTTGTTGGCTTAGTAATCGGTGGGAGGACTTGATGAGATACCTCGGTAAATGAACTTGTGTCTATGGTATAACTTTATACCATGTTTTATTCATTGCATGTGTTAGCTTCACCTTTAGCGTTTGCATCTGTGGTGTCTTTTGGTTCATCAACTTGGGTTGTACCACCACTTTTCTCAGTCTCTTAACCTTGTTGATCACCCTTGTTAGCATTTGTATTTGTGACCTTCTCGGTGTCTCCTGGTGCTCTTTGGTCTTAATTTCAATTGCTTATACCAAAATAGGTAATCAACCTGGTATATTAGCTTGGGCAGAATCTATTGTGTCCTTTTTAGATAATTGCTCGGTCGCTCCAACTATCTCATCTTCCTTTTCCTTATCATCAGGATCACCTTCTATAATATCATTTATTGTGATCTCTTGGTGACTCATGTTAGTCAAAATTTGAGGAATTTTGTGTAGTACATTGTTAACATCTACATCATTAACATCAATTGGTTTTGTACTCGGTCGATCTTCTTCGATGTCGACTGTGTGTGCAGTGTCTTGTGCTTCCTTGGTGTCCATTATGTCCTCAGGTAGATTTAGTAGTTTGTTCCATATCTAAGTGCTCTCAATATCCATTTCCTTCAATTTTCCTTGCAATGTATTCAATTTCCTTGCATTGTTAGGAAATTCCTTGGCATATTGTTTCATTGCTTCATCTATTTCCATCACTGTCCATTCAACTTTAATTATAG
Source organism: Thuja plicata (assembly GCA_018584345.1). Lineage (NCBI taxonomy): Eukaryota > Viridiplantae > Streptophyta > Pinopsida > Cupressales > Cupressaceae > Thuja > Thuja plicata. Next base: position 4,403,292 of record MU226477.1, read on the forward strand.
AAAGAGTTGCCTCTCTAACTTGTTTCTCAGTGTTGAGTGCATATGTCCATCTTGGTGATATCTTACTATATAATGTAGAGGGAATACAAGTAGAAAATTCAACTGGAACTTGTTTGAAATTGATCATCATACCTATTATAGCTTCTTCAAGTTTCACTTGGTTCTCGGTAGATAGATGTTCATACGCTTGTATCTTAGGATGTCCTAGTTGTCTAGTTGATCTGATTGCTTCTGCAATTTCACCAATTATCTATGTTGGTTTATTGTGGACAACTTTAAATTGATCAGGATTCTCATCAGAATCATCTTTATCATCCTTGTTCCTTACATATCTTTTCCTCTATCTTGGTGCAGGATTATTGATTGTGCCCTTCTGTTTCCTTGTCTAGTATGTAAACTTAGGTGAGGGTCTTGTGATCTTTGCAATACCTTTCTTCAAATGTGGTGAATCCTTAGTCACGGATTGTGATATGGTCTTGGGTGGAGATGGACTCTTCATACTTTTTCCCCTTTTGGCCTTAGGTGCCTTAACTTGTGGTTCATTTGATTCAGTGGCATCATTGTCAGGTTCTTCTCCTTGACCGACTGAGGTTTGTTCCTTAGTATTTGACTTATTCAGATCTTTATCTTTGATATCTAATTTACTTTTCAAGATTTTTACAATCTTATTCTTCTTTCGGACCATTTTCTCAACTTATAGACCGATTGATATGTGGGTCTTGTCTTCTTCATATGTGCCAATTTCATGGCAGATTTATTAATAGGCTCATTTAATAATTTCTCAATAGCTTCTGAAGCAACATCAATGTCTAACTCATAATCTAGTGGAGGAAAACATGTAGTCCTTGGTTGTACTGCCTTAATTAAGGTAGTTTTGGTATCAACTACAAAACATATTTCATTCTTATGTTTCTCTACCAATTATTAGGAATTATGTATCTCTTTTCTATCTTAGCTTTGAACTTAGAAAAATTTTCATTCATGACTGGTGCAAAGTTATCTCCTAGACTTGTGATGAAGTCACCAATTTACATTGTGATAGTTTGGTTTGACTTCCACTTGACTTTACCGACTAATAGAAAGAAATTTTGTAGGTAGAAAAATGTACATAGCAGTACAGAACTAAACTTACATGTGGTAGATTTTTTTGATCTGATGGTCCCCATATTCTACTCAAGTTGTCTCTATAGTATCTCGATGAGATTGAGTTGAACACCTTTCTTGACTATTTTGCTGGCTATTTCTACAGCTCCACAAGGAACACTATTCATTCTGCTTGATTGGAAGAATTTGTAACCAATGACATAAGCTCCAACTCATAGTTATGCATCGCTAATGCAATTTACTTTTAGACCTCAACTGATCCAGGTGGATTTACCACTAACAATTAAAGTGTTCCAAATCTCTCGAGAGTAGCGCCAGATTGAAGAACTCATCAAAATGGATTCAGCGCAACTTGAATGGGCTCAAAAGGAGTTCATTTGCTCAAGTTTTGGTTGGTCAAACCTAGGCACTGGTCCTAATGAAGATAAAAATTTGACCATCTCAAAAGTGGTAAAAAATGGGTTTCAAATTAAAGAGCTTGTCAAGAGCTTTCCAAGGGCATTCATTTTGTCAAAAATGGAGTTCGTATGTGAAAGTTATGATCATTTGAAGTCTGAGGAAAAATGCAAGTATTGCTGACATCAGCATGACGTGGCACCTTGAAGGCTAATTAATTTGAGTTGTTTAGCAAAAATTTGTATCATCGGTTTCAAACCCATGACCTCCCACAACATAACTATACAACCCTTAAAAATAGAATAAGACCAAATCTGTAAAATGATAATAGGTTTATTTTTGGGTCTTTAATTATTTTAAGGGGGTTTATTAAAGATTTTTATGGGATAGATTTTATCTTATCAAGATAAAAGAGTTATCTCCTAATTAATTGGGATAAGCCTATTTTGGCACAATTTTGGGTATAAAAAGGGGGTTGTAGGCCACTCTTTCATCCATTTGGATCCATTGATTGGCATTCGATTCAGTCAATGCAAAGGATAAAGTGAGAGTTTATTTTATGAGAAGAATTCTTGTAGGAGAATAATATGATGTAATAATGCTCGATCTTTGTAGTAAAGCCTTTTAGGAAAAGTGTTTTCTTGCTCTTTTAGAAACCAAACTTGCGGCTTTGAGAGCTTGTATGCAAGGTGGTTCGAGTAAGGATTTTGTATGACAACTTTGTGGATGGACTACAAGATGTTGTAAATCACTTTTGGAGCATTATTAATATATCGGGTACTTAGTTGAGCTAGACTCGGAGACGTAGTCTACTCAGATCAGATAAACTATGTAACCAAATTGTTTCTCTTCTCTCTCTTCTCTCTCGACTCTATCTCTAGTGATATAACACTCTCTTTCTATTGTTCATGTTATTTTAATATTTAATATATTTTCAGTTAGACATTAGGAATTAAATATGTGTACATATTTATGCAATTTCACTTAGCAACAATTGCCTAGATCCTTTAAATCAGATCATCAACCGTCACATTCTATTTTAGTCAATTTCTCGATATCAACTCTTGGTAATGCCTTAGGGCTTTTGAATTGTCTCATATTGGATACCCTTTCACGGCATGAATAACCTCCTTTTTTATCCTCTTGGGCTCATCTAGCCATAGTTTTCCATCATGTACACTGCTCAAAACAATATGAATCCATTAATTCTTAAATACATTCAGGAAATTTAGGGCATTGGTTAACCCTTTAACTTCTAAATATTTGTGCTCGTCTTTCAACTTCACATTGGTGCATAGCTTCTGATAAGTAGACATAATCTCAAAATCTCCAATTTCACCTATCTTGTAGTGAATGTAGCACATCCTAGACTAACAAAACCCTAGGTAGGATCAATGAAAAAGTGCCTTTGTCATCTGGTTGTGTTGCAACCTATGGGTGTATCTTGTAATTGGGTTCAGTGCAGGTAGATTTCTTCACCAAAACAACCTTTTTATCTTTATCAAGCATTTCTTTCAAGGTTTGAGATGAAGATGCCATTATTTTTGATTTAGGGCTTCCGTAAAATATGCTCGAATAACTCGGTCAGTTTAGAATTCTCAATAACTACCTCTGTATACTCGGAATGTGCTTAAATCTCTGCTGAATGTTCCAAATATCTTTAATGAAACTTTTTGCTCTTTTCTTTTGTTCTTCTCTATGATCACGTTGTGAACAAATGAGTTCATGTCGATCATATTATAACAAATAACTTAGGGCGGTGCAATAAATGCTCTTCACCAACTACTCAGTGAACAAACATTTAGCTTGGTTAATACTGAATATGCTTCAGCTCGGTGAGTATACCATATACTTGGTTTCCATAATAACTCAGTTGTCTCTTCACATTTTCACTGACTGACAGTTCTAACTTGGAGCATATTAACTGACTCAACTAGATCATAGTAATAAAAAATATAATACCATAGTGCATCTTCATTCATGATAATTTGGCATTTGTGCATTGAACATAGGGACTGATGTAAGATATAGCATTGCAAAACATAGTTCCATACCTGCTTATATTGCTTAGGTGGAGACGGAGGAGTCACCTAATCCATTGGATGAGGTTTCACCGACTGTTGTGCTAGGTTTAGCATTGTCACTTGATGCTTTTCTCCACATTTGATTTCTGATCCTTATAATTTCTTTGATTTTTTTGCCATTTCCATAAGTGTTTATTCGGTATGCACAATCTCTACTTAAGTGACCAACTTTGTGACAGTGAGAGCATGCCATTCTAGAGTTTGACCAATTCCTTGATTTAGTTCACCATTGTCTCATACAATTTTCTATAATGTGCCCATATTTACCACATGTTTCACAACTCCAAGTTTTATAATCCCAAACATGAGCATTACCTTGTCTTCTCAGTTGATTTACCATTTCTTGTCCTTTAGGCTTCTAGAATTGCTTCGTGTTCTTCCTGCATGCTTGTGTTGTATGACCATGCATGTTTCAATTCTGACAATATTTATCCATGTATGGTTTCTTCTATGTTTTGTTCAACTTGGATCTGAATTCATGTGCTTTGTGTGCATGTTTATTATAGTTATAGCAACTACCACTGAATTTTGGAGGGTTTCTAGGAATACCTTTTGTTTTGCTTCTGCAAACATTTGATGTGTGGCCTAGTTTTCCACAGTGATAGAAAGAGGGATTCTTAGGCTTCAGATTTGTGTAACCATCCCTCTATTCAGCTTGATTAGATGATTCTCCTTGCTTGGTGCACCCTAATCCAGTATTGTTGTTCAATCTTCTTTGATAGTTCAGAAACTCATCCATTCTCTTAGTACTATCTTTATATCTCTTAATCACTTCATTGTGTTGTTGTAGGATTTTCAATTCATTTCTCATCTTTTCATTTACTTGTTTCAATTCACCAATATCTTCTATCTTTCTTGCAAGTTCAGTATTCACTCGATTTGCTTCATGACTCATAGCAACCACTTGATTGGTAACCTCAAAGTAATGTTGTGTAAGACTCAATATCTCATATTTTTTTCTTGCAAATTTTTAGTCAATTGTCTTCTGTCGTTAACAACCTTATCCTTTTCATGTTAAAATTTCTTATCTTCATTCAATACTTCAACCATTCTAACCATTTGTGTGTCTTGACCACTCTGTAGTGATTTCACTTTATCAGTGAGTCATTGATTTTTTTTAGATAGCTTTGATATGTTTCCTTAAGATGCATCAGACATGCTACCAGATTCAGATCTAGATGTGTCAAATGGGTCATGAATATCTTCTTCATGATAATCAGTCTCATGACAGTGAAGTGTCATGTCCTTTCTCTTAATCAATAAATCCTCAAGTTTATCTTTGTCTTCTTTGTATTTCTCGACATAGATCTGCAACTGTAACTTCTAATTTTCAATAGATTTTTCAAGAGTGTACCTTTCCATTGTAAGATCTTTGCTCTTCAGAGATTAAACCTTAAAAACAAGAGAACAAGATTTGATACCAATTGTTGGGATAATGGAAAGGGTGTGTACTAAGAGGGGAGGGGTGAATCAGTACCCTATAAAAATTTCAAACAGATCATTGCAACTCAATGTTTTGTAATAACTGAAGGAGTAGTATGCATATACCAAACATGTAGTATCACTGCTAAAATGCAAATGCATGTAAATAAACAATACACATACATGAAATTAAGTACACATGACACTAGTATTTTGGTATCATAGAAAACCCTTGTTAGAAGGTAAAAATTGTGGTGGGGATGAGATCATCAAAACTTCACTGTTGTAGTAATAAAGAAGCTTGTTAAAGCTTACAAACAATGATCACTTCTGATGATCTTACCCTGTTAGGAGTAATAATAATATTGATTAGATCTACCTCATTGGAGGATTTAGCAACACAAAGTATGTGTTTAATTGGTTAAGAGATTTACAAAAGACGGTTAAGTCTACTCTGTTAAGAGATTTAGTGGTTCTGTTACAATTGTTAGAGAGCAACAAAAATCTGATCTGGACATATACAATCTCAATATTGCTGATACAGATCCATTAAGTACATACAAAACATGTCACCTCAATGTGAATGATAATACCTTCTGCTATGTTATTCTCGGTAGCCTTGCCTCTATTTTGATAACTGAATGTTGCAATGTAGTCTCTATCTTAAAACACTTGTCTAATCTTTGATGTTTGTAGTATGGCGGCTACTTGATCATTGCTTGATCAACATACTTGACAAAATGGCATCTATACATTTATATATATCAAACCTTATGACCTAATTAGGGCTTAACAATTACATCCCTAGCCTAAGATCAATGGTGTACATAATTTACCTTGATCATCTACACATAGGAGACATAAACAATTAATGTTGTAAATCTGTAATTAATGTCCTCCTCAATTGTGTAAACCTTTATTTAGGTCAACTAAAAATTTATTACATAGAATAATGTGTCATAAAAAATTTTTAGGTGGCCTCTGTTCCACTTGGTTAATGTTGTCTCTTGGTGCTCGGTGTATACTATGTATCTTAGTGTATCTTACTACTCAGTGTAGTCTTTTTGTTCGGTTATCACTTGCACTCGATTAACTGTGGGCATGATAAGTGCTCTCGGTTAACTCTGTACTTCAGTGATTATACTAACTGTCTTGAGTGTGACTCTAATATCGATTGTCCAAAATGAATGCTTTGAATACTAATGAAAACTTTAATGCAGATTGGAGTAACAATAGAGATGGATATAACAATTGCAGAATTTTTTGGGAAGGAATTAGACCCCATAAAAAATAGGCCAGTGGTGAATTTTTATCAGATGATAATTTTGTAAAGTCTAGGGCATTTATTCAATTTTTGTGGAGAACTCGTATGAAAGATTTCAAGGAAAAGCGCCAAAAGTAATAAGAAGACTAGCCTGATAGAGATGTAAAGGAAATTGAGGCAGAACTAAAATAAGAAATGTTGGACAATTTTGGTAAGATTGCCCATGAAGAAGGTAGAGAATTGATTAAGAAGGCAAGAGTCCTCCTTCTACTAGAATGGTACATTACAGATGTTATAGTTTTTGATGCTATTAGGAAAGAAACATAAACCATGCATACCACTATGGAAGAAGCTCAACAAGAATCTAAAGGAGTCAAGTTCAGTGAAGATAATGTTGCATTGGTGATGTGGTCATTAAAGAGAAAGGAAAACAAGAAAAGGAAGGAATTCACTCAAGATGATCATTCAGGCAGTTTACTAGTAAGGAGAATTGCAGAAACCACAGGAGTGGAGGCAGCAGGTATAGCACTAGAGTCTATAAAATTTAACTTGAAATTTGCAGAGAAACAGAAGGAAGAAAACAAAAGTATGAGGATTAAGATAGAAATGATGCTAAAGATTATAATGATCTGAAGAAAGAATCTATTGAAAATGGTATAATAATTTCTCAATTGGGAGGACAACAGTCAATCAAAAAATATCCTCAAAGGGGGATTGCTCAAGGGCCTTCCCAACCATCATCTTCTAGTCCCATTATTGAGTTTCCTCCTTCCCCTATGTCATCTAGGTATATTTTAGAAGCAGAGCTCAATTGTGAAAAAGATAAATTGATAGCAGAGAGGACTAGATAGGAAGGAGTAAAGAAAAGTTGGGAAGAGGAAAGCTCAAAGTTTCAAAGTGCACAATCATTGGTGCAACAGAGGTATGAGGATAAAGTGAGAAGCAAAATTACGCATTATGTTGATAATGTAGATCCTTCTTCTATTTACCTAAGTGGAAATAATATTATGATTATTTTAAATTCTTTTGAATAAGACAGTGATAAGATGGAACAAATCATGCAAAATTGGAAAGTAAGAAAGGTTGAATTAAAATAATTTTATTCAGTAGCCAAAAGGGAAGAGAATTTTGATATTATACTAATGGTCACTTATAGGTGTCTTAAAGATCTAATAGATTTGGACATAAGAAGAAGTATCATCTAGAAAAAGGCCAAAAAATTAAGAAAAGAATATTCAAAGGACCGTTTTGAGATATTCCCTATCCTTTTCAGAAAAGGTGGCATACTAAAAAGGGAAGCCAGATGGATGAGGGAGATGGGTGAAGATTTTTCAATAAGGACTAACAGTATCATCAACTTGGAAAGAACCATTTTATTTGTTCAGACTACGGAGATAATTGAAAATGCCAAATCATTCTTTAGGTTTTGGAAAAAAGAAGTTGAATAAATAAAGACAGAATGGGATGAACTAAGTAGCAAGAAAAATGAAGTCATCAACTTCCCTTGGCCAAACGATGAGGTGTTCAAATCTTGGAAGGAAAGATTTAATGCATGTGACTAAGAGGAAAGGGATATTTTTTTATTTTCAATAGATGTTAGTTCCCCCCCTCCCCCCCAATATTTTGAAATGGACAAGCTGATACAAAAGATCTTTGCATCAAGAGACAAAGGTAGAAAATTCCATATGGAGGGCTCAGAAAAAGTTTGAAGCAGTTACAAAGGCCATGTGGCCAGATGAAAAAATAATTGGAAGAATCTTGTAACAAAGTGGTTATCACTTCTCTTGTATGTTTGTCTTTTGTATGAGTCATATAATTTATCCTTTATCCAATTCATTTGTAGCCTATTGCAATCCTCCTCTATATAAGGATTCCCAAGATAATTGGAAATGGCTGAAAAAAGTTGAGTTTTGTAAGCATATGTAAAGTTTTTCAATCAAGGGGATATAGCAGACTAATATTAAATAAGTTTTAGAAGTAGAAATAAAGGTTTTTAGGTCTTTTGCAGATTATTGAGGTGGTGTATATCTGATTTCATTTTATATATAGAAGTTTGAATCCTTATACTTAATACAAGCATCTTGATTTCAATCTCTCCATCGGAGTTTCTCTTATGAGTTATAGATTTTCTAAGTCATTAGCATAGAGCTTATCTGTGTATGCATTGTTATCTTTGAGTTCTGATTTAGGATCAGATTAAATAATTCTCTGAGTATAACATAGATTCATATTGATAAATACCAGGATCTTATAAGAAATATGGGTTTGGGATAATTATGCTCATGGATGAGAATTTTTGACATGAGTTAATTTAAGTATTTCTAAATCTTCCTAAAGGATATTTCCCAATGGATAAGGCACTGGCCAGAAATTGATATCTTCTGCATTGATACATTTTTAAGTTGGGTCTGGTTATATTCTATAAATATTAAATAACTCTGAAATCCTTTCAAAGTTTCATGGTTATTTTGTTGTATGTCTTTCATGATAGTTGAGAGTAAATGAGTGATTGGTTTTCATTCAATATTCCTTTATCATTTTCTATTATTATGAATCTAGAGAAAATTACAAAGCAATTTTATGTTAAGCTAGATTAGGTTCACCCACCTTGGTCTTGCAGAGCCAAAAGTGTAGAGGGAGGTCTTGTCCCTATAGTTGGTCCAATTACCTAAGATTTCCAATACTTGGGAACTAACCACTCTTAAAGATTCATCCATAGGTATATTGGTAGATTCCCAAAGCATAAATCATTTTAAAACACCAAACAAATGGTGACTCTACTGGGGACTAAAATTAAGTTGTTATAAGTAACGCAGGTTTCTCAAGTTGAGCTAGAATCTTGGCCTGCTAACTTATTATTTTTACACCAGTTAGTTGACTGTTGAAAGTAAAGAGTTATACTTTTATTATCCCAGGGGTTAGTTTCACCATTGAAAATTCTATTGGGATTTGTTTAGCCCTTTTTTTTTATCTTATGTCCTATGAAGTTCCTTTGTTACACAATTCATATTATTTATAGTTAGTGTGTATTTTCCCAACTAGTGTTGGGTGGCGACTCAAAGAAATCTCTGCAGTAGTACTGAGTAATAAATCATTGATCCTAGAGGAAGGATCATCCCAAGGATAGACTAGAAGGTGAGATTCCATCTACTTCCAGAGCTAGTCAACCAATGAAGGAAAATACTAATATGAGTACTCCTCAGACTTGGAGGAAAAAGAATAACATGAGGGTGGGAAATCCTATCCAACCTAGCCAACAAAGAGATGCATTAGACAATAGAGTAGTGGCTGGTGTGGGATTAGGTAATTATGAGGATTATTATTCTCAGAGTGAGAGATGTGAAGATAGACCAAGGTATACCAATAAAGTATTCCATAACACACATCATGGACATGAAAGAAGGTCTAGAAGTAAAATAAGAGGTGAAGAAAATAGGACTATCTCTAGTGCTTCGAGCTCTTTATCATCAGAAAGGCCTCATGCCCATAATCACAGAAGTGAAAGAATCTATGAAGAATAATCATAACCTAAAATAACTCTCCCAGATGCTGAGGATATATTTGACGAAGTAGATGAATTGGAAAGAAGGATCCATGAGAAAATTGACATAAGACAATGAAGAAACAAAGACAAGGAGGATTGGATCAGACATGCTCAAATCAGAGATAAACAATTGAAGAGGTTGTTCCCAAAATATGAGAAAATAAATCCTACTTTTGCGCCTGAGAAGGAAAAAGAAGAGTTTGTTATCTGACAGATCTATAACACTCAGAAACCCAAAGACGGGGGAAAGAAAAAGACCATAGGAATTGAAATTAAAGAACTTGTGAACAAATTTTCTTAGGTGGATCCCATGTTCAAATCATACACTGACCTTGAAAGGGCTAAGAAGGAAAGGGATATCATAGCCAAGGAGATTGAGAAATCAGAGTTAGAAGCTTATGCTTTGGCAATGAAGAAGAAAAATGAATTTCTCAGAAAATCCTCTGGACCTGATACCACTTCTTCAACACCTGATGCTAATGCTGGACAATCTGTGAATCCAACAATGAACATTCCACCACCAGCTGGAGCAGGAAGTGTTGCTACATCAAATGCTAAATCCTTTGCTTCTTAAGGTACCAATTCAATCCAAAAGACTTGTGTCTATGCAGAAAGGTATAGACAATTCATCTTCCTTGGTATTCCTGGTTATCCTAATGAAATCCCTAAAGAAATTAGAGATAAAATTCCAAAATTTTCTAGCAATAATGTTATAACATGTGAAGAGAATTTAAATAAGTTTACTGATATGATGGATGATTATGAGACTGTACATGATGATGTGATGATGAAATTATTTGTTCAATCACTAACTGAGGATGCCAGGGATTAGTTTAGAGGATTGTCTCATGATTGTCTAGGGTCTATGGATGAAGTTAAAGAATGTTTTATGAATCAATATGGTGATAAGACAAATCAAATTTTTATGTTGAATGAGTTCAAAACCATCAAGAAAAACCCAAATGAGGAGGTGGTTGAATTCAACATAAGATTCCAAAGAGCTATGCACAAGTTGTTTCAAGTGATGGGGCTGGATGATAAGGTATGTCTTTCTACCTATTTAAATTATTTTTATGCAAAAATGGGATACCTCCCAAGGGAAAAGAATCCTAGAAATATTAGGGATACATATAAGATATCAGTTAACATTGAAACAAATAGAAGAGTATCAGGAAATGAAGGTAGAAGGGAAGATTGGAAGCCAACAAGGTTTAACAAAAAAGAATCAGACAAGTCTTAAAATGCTAAACCTAAGGAAGAGGATAGTTTGAATAAGATTCTAAGTGCTCTTAAGGATTTAAATCCTATAGAGAGTAAGAATAATAGGGCTGCAAATAATGATAAGCCATCCTTTGGTAATTTCAATAGAAAACCTAGGATGTATAATTATCCCTATACTACCCAATGGAAAGATGGGAAGCCTATTCTTCCATAACAGAAAGGCAAATTTGATGATAAAACCCCTTATCCTTTACATAAAACTAGTGTTAACATGTGCAATGACAACTCTTGGTGCATGACTTTCCAATCCCCTAACAATCTTGACTATTGTGGTGTTACTTCAAAGGTATTTTCTAGTGAGAATCAAGAGAATGATGAGGATGAATTATATGATTATAGTTGTTGTGCCATGGCTTCTTCACATATGTGGTATGAAGTGGTCTCTGATAATGAGACTAAAAAACAATTTGCATCTGGCTCATTAAGAAAAAAAGAGACATATTATCAGCAAAGTGATTCTAATATAGAAGAATGGGAAATTGATAATATGAGGTGCAATGCTGAGAAGGGTGAGGAAACCCTTGTTTTTAGAAGACCCTTTGATGAGGAAATTTCTCATAATACAACCAACATGGTTACTCAAGAAACGGGTAACTATAACTTAAGAAATAGAACAGTTGGGACTGTTGATGGAAAACATGCAAGTATTTTTATTAAAGCAACAAAACAAAATAGCAAACAACCACAAGAAAAAGAAAAATAGGCTAAGGGTGCTAAGAAAGTTTTGATTAAAAAAATCAAATAATCCTACTGGTCTGAATATTTTGTAAAAAGAAAAGATAAAAACACCAAAAAATTTGGTACCTCCTCCTCAAAAGGTAAGAAAACAACAAAAGAGGGATGAGCCCAAATTGGCCTCTCAAGTTGAGGATGAAGATTGTGTAAATGAAAAGCAAGATGTCTCTGACATGAAATACACCCATGTTGATATGGGGCAACTCCTGTCCCAAATTATTGTCAAGGTTCCTTTATTGGAAATGATGAGAATCGGTGAACACAAGGAGAAAGCTTTGACATGGGTAAAAGGTCTTAGTTCTACAAAGATTCTTGGACTAGAAGAGAATAATAAAATGGTAGATCCACAAGATAAATCTGCAGATAAGCCAAAGGAGTTTGATGAAATTGTTTCAAAGATTCCTCAAATTTACCTAGATACAAATGTTGTTAGTACAGTTTTGGGAACTATGGATCCTTTTTTCTTGACTTTAGTCATAAATGGAAAGATGTTGAAGAATTGTATGATAGATTCTAGAGCATATAATACTGTCATCCCTACTGAGGATACGAATTCAATGGGATTAAAGGTGGATACAATGCATGGGAGATGCTAGGCCATGGATTCTAGAGAAGTGCATGTTATTGGTACTATCAAAGCCTTGCCTTATAAGCTAGCTGCATACCCAAGTAAGGTACTAACAATAAGTGTTCTAGTTGTGGATATCTGCCCCCCCCCCCAATATGGAATGTTATTGTCAAGAAAATGGAGTGCTTAAATGGGGGAAGTATTTAATGTGATCTATGTTTTTCTATATTCAATATTACTGGTGAAAATATCAAAATGTCCAGAGAAACCAAAATGCCTCACATGATTGAGGAAGAAGAGGATGATAACATGACCTATTTTCTAGACACTAATATCAGATCTTTCCAAGTGTAGGACAAGGAGATTGAAGGGAAGATTCAACCTATGTTGTTATCTGAGGATGAGAATAATTTATCACAAAAAAATAATTTATGGGTTATGTATTTTGATGTTTCTAGTTCCAGGGAGGGAGATGGTGCTGAAGTTTTGTTAATAGCTCCCACTGGTAAAAAATTCAAATTCTCATTCACACTTTTATTTGCATGTCCCAATAATGTTGTAGAGTATGAAGCTTTGTTAATAAGATTGAGATTGGCTTCAAGACATGAAATTAAATGTATCAGAGTGATTGGAGATTTTGAATTGGTGGTGTCTCAAATTATATCCAAGTATGCTTCAAACAACCAAAGGTTGAAGCAATACAGGAATGTTTTTTGAGATGAATTAGAGAATTTTTATGCATTCGGTATTGACTGGATGCACAGGAGCCAAAAAAAAATGGAAGACTTGCTGGAAAACATTGCCTTAAAGCCTGAAGATATTACATTTGCTGGAATCTCTAAAATAGAGGTTCAATCTAGGCCTTCTATACCAGATAACATTGATATTTGGCAAGTGTTTGATGATGATATGGAAATTTTGAGATTTATGCACTATGAGATAGACTTTGGAGACAAATAAATGGATTTCAATAGATATGTAGAGATCCTGGATGGAAGAGATACTATATTTGCTAAGGAGGTTCTACATTTGAAGTCAAACAAAGCTCCAAAAGGACTAGTGGTGCTTTAAAGATCTTTTGAAAATAATGACAAGCCATATTCTACCAAAAGTGTAAATAAGCCAGGGGATTTGGAGGAGGTAAATGTAGGAACAAATGAGGTTCCTAAAGCCTTATTTATTGGGAAGAAAATGTCATCTAAGGTGAAAACAGATCTGATTGACCTCTTGAGGAAACATACGAAGGTTTTTGCATGGACCTATAATGATCTCAAAGAATACAATGATGATTTTTTCCAACATGAGATCCCTCTCAAAGAAGATGCTAAGCCTTTTAGACAAAAGAAAAGACCTATAAACCCCACACTAGGACCCAAGATGGAGAAGGAACTGATGAAATTGAAGGATGCAGGGATCACCAAACCTATCATACATTCTGTAAAATATAAAATTGAATGATTTATTGATATTGATAATGTGTACATATAAAAATGTAAAGGGGATTGAAATAGATATGTGTTTATTAAGAATATGTAATGTATTAAGAAGGATTGATTGATTATCTTGAGATGTAATGCATTGATGTGTAAATTGTCCTTTAAGTTGCCTAGAATGTATTGAATTCCTTAACCCTAATTAAATTTGTATTGATTAAGTATTGCAATGGTGATTAAGGAAAAGATAAGATATTCCTTTTTACCCTCAAATGCACAAATGGGAGATCCAAGTTGATCAACCCCAAGGAAGGGCTAATGCACAAATGAATCAACTATTTGGAAAAGGAGAATAAAAAAGCAGATACCTTAAATTATGTTAAATATAAGTATGTAAATGATATATGACAGTAATTGAAGAAGTAGGAGAAATGCACTAACCTTGAAATATTACAGATCAAAGAATGTTGTTTTCTGAGGTCTATAGACTGTTTTTGGAAAAACTAACAGTCGATCCCAAACCGGAACACAGAGACAAAAAAAACCCAAAAATCATTTTCCATTCCAATGTTGTCTTATGAAAAAGTTTGACCTTGACCCACAAATGTCAACCCTAACCCAATAATTTCGACCCTGACCTGCACAAATCTGAAAGTGACTCTGTTCACGCCGTCCGAAAGAAAGTCGAAAAGGGTATCCAGATCTGGGTTCAAATATGTTGTTCTGAACCTATACCTACAAGAAAAAGGATATTTTTTGTTGTGGGGGAGGGGTTTGCCTTGTTCAAACCCCATTTTTGGAATTAACCTCAAATATATAATTGAAATTGCAGAAGTAAACAAAGCAAATGCATAAATTCACCTTGCTTGTAAAAGTCCTTGTAACGGATTCGAATCCTTGAATCCACAAGTATGCCTCAGAATGTGGAATGTAGAAAGGTAAGATGTCTTCAATCTCTTGCTAATAGATCTCCAACACCAAGTCTTGAATGGGTTCTTGAATTTGGGATAGGCTTGAAAGAAGGTGGATGAAGAGATCACCAAAAGGGCACTATGTAGCTTCACTCCTTCAATGGCCTCCAATGGATCTCCTTCATGAAATGGATACTTGAATGAATGAATTCTTTCTTGATTTCTTGCTTGATGATGTTTCTCAATTTCTCAAGGATGCATAGGATTCCATAGAGAACTTAGTATCACTTCTTGATGCTTAGAAGACTTAGAGAAAATGAGAGAGAAAGCTTCCCTTTTATACGAAATTAGGGAACAATCTTCTAAGGAGGCCTACATAGGAGGATTAAATTCCCATTAAAGCCTTTACCCCTAGGAGAGGACCTATATTAAATATAATTTAGGAATCAATGCTTTGGAACCCAAAACAACTGACCTAAAAGTGGGAAATACTTTTTGCAAAGGCCGACCTCCAAAATTTGTGAGACCCTAAGATCTGAACCCTGGGTCAAGGTTGAGGTTGACCCTGACCTATGTTAGGGTCGAGGTTGACCCTGACCTAGGTCAGGGTCAAGGTCAACATAGACCTAAAAGGTCAATCCTAACCCTGAAGCCCAGAATCACCAATCTGCAATCCAGAATGCAGAAATCAGGCTAAACAGGAGTGGAAAGAGGGACAGAACATGGGGGAAGTCATGTCAAGATCAGGAACCCATTAAAGGTGCTTTCTATGACCCCAAACCACTTACTCGAAAGGCTAAAAATGTCTACAATGGAAGTGCTTCCATTTTCTAACTATACATTTAGCCCCCACTTTAGTAAGAGTATGAGCTCAACACAAACTCTTGGTAAAGGAGAATATACAGAAAAGATAATCTTATTGAATCCAAAAAGGGATAAAGAAACCCTCAAGCCCCCAAGGGACTTAATTATTTATCAACCCTAAGATCATGATAAGAGAGACATCACTTAGTTAATTAGAGAGAGAAAAGGGTGTGATTATCTCGCCCAATAAGAACTTATGTCTTACTGTGAACCACACAAAAAGTGTAACTGGAAAGATGGAATTGAACTGCCTAGTGAATGTGGCTACTCACTAGTCAACCCATTAGGGAGATCTATTCTTAAAGGGATCAAATCATTGTAAATTGAAAACTGGTAGGATCCAGTGATCCGTGTAAATTTAAACTGGAGGGATCGAGAGATCCTTAAAAAAAAGTAAAAATGTGACCATGCTTTAAGGATTAGTTTCTCTTAATCCATAAAGGGAAAAGGTTTAAATCTTGAAAAATATTTTGAATGTGCATGTGTGCAAAAAGTGAGTAGAGTGTATGCCCCCATGTTAAAGTCATTGCTAACACTTTAATAGGAGAAATGGTTTTAACGCAAACATAAGAAACTCTACGGATTACATTTCCACTGTGAGATGCCCCCAAAGGAAGACAAATCAAGGGAAATAAAACATAACATACATAAGAACACAAAAGGGATCTACCTAATGTGGCTTCAGTATGATCATAAGATAACATGTACATATAAAATATAATATTATTGCAAATGAATTGACATCATTCCCCAAAGAAAGTAGAACTACAATCACAAAGGAGGAAATAAACTTAAGAATTTACAAAGAGGAATCTTTTCGGACCACAACATGGAGACCAAAAAGAATTAGTGCTACCATGTCACAGATCCAAGCAGATTGTACAAGGAACACAGTTACAAATAATAGCACTTGTACAACATAACATGAAACAACATATAGAAGAATGTAGATACATATAGAGGACTTGAACAACATTTTTGATTCTTTTATCACCTTATACCAACAAAGTAACGAGGGTCATATAAAAGAATCTAACAAACATTTAGAAACAC
This sequence comes from Thuja plicata, assembly GCA_018584345.1. Classification (NCBI taxonomy): domain Eukaryota; kingdom Viridiplantae; phylum Streptophyta; class Pinopsida; order Cupressales; family Cupressaceae; genus Thuja; species Thuja plicata. The sequence continues at coordinate 4,419,951 of MU226477.1, forward strand.
ATTATGGGGGAAGCACATTACAACATACAAACACACAAATGGCTACCATAAAGGATGAGCCAATAAAGCATGTTGTCAACCCTTCCCATCTTGACTTATGTTATTTAGGGTAGGTGGGCAACTCACAAGAGGGACTATATCCAATATAGTAGGAATGATAGCCAGTTCCAAACAAGGATCCTCTTGAGAATCACAATGCTCATTACTAGGTGTAACTGTTAATTGAGTTGAAAGCATGTGAGGTAAATCATTATCAATATCAACAGTCTCATATTCATCACTAAGATTAATAGGATCATCAAGAGTGTCCTCCTCATCAAGGTTGATTGAAATAGGATCCAAGATGCGAATAGGATCATCATACTCATTCATCTTAACATCATGAATATTAACAACCAACACATCAGGCATAGGTTGATTGAAGATAGGTAATGAATTTTGAATCATAGAAGCATGGGCTTTAGCATTAGCTCTACACTTCTTACGACATTCATTAGCAAATTTGTTATGTTTAACTTTATTTGGCACATGTTGAGAACTAGGAGGAATAACAACAGGTTCCTTCACAGGTTCTATAGGAGAGTTCTTAATAGGTTGTAATGGAAGAGTAGAAGTTTGATCAATTTTATTAGCAGCAATAGATAAAGGAGGTATTGTAGGAGTAGGTAAAATACCATGGTTGGAATCAATCTGAGGCATACTTAACTCAGCAATTTTGCGATGTTTGTAAGCTTTATAGGAACAAAAAAGATGATCAGGGCAAGGTGGACATGAGTTAGGTAATGAAGGCCAAAGAAAATCGAGAGTAGCACAATCTCTAGGCCTAGAAGGTTGAAACAAACTATGATTAATCATTTTGACTTCTCCATTATGAATGAACTTAAGAC
>MU226477.1:4424621-4457442 GCA_018584345.1 Thuja plicata
AGCTTCCCTTTTATATGAAATTAGGGCACAATCTTCTAAGGAGGCCTACATAGGAGGATTAAATTCCCATTAAATCCTTTACCCCTAGGAGAGGACCTATATTAAATATAATTTAGGAATCAACGCTACGGAACCCGAAATAGTCGACCCGAAAGCGAGAAGTACTTTTTGCAAAGGCCGACCTCCAAAATCTATGAGACCCCAGGATCTAAACCCTGGGTCAAGGTCAAGTTCAACCCTGACCTAGGTTAAGGTCGAGGTCAACATAGACCTAAAAGGTTGACCCTAACCCTGAAGCCTAGAATCACCAATCTGCAGTCTAGAATGTAGAAATCAGGCTAAACAGGAGTGGAAAGAGGGACAAAATATGGGGAAGTCATGTCAAGATCAGGAACCCATTCAAGGCACTTTCCATGACTCCAAACCACTTACTCAGAAGGCTAAACATGTGTACAATGGAAGTGCTTCCATTTTATGACTATACACATTCTTCCTGGGTTTCAAACTTAACTCCTGTTAGAAAAAAGAATGGAGACATTAGATTATGTGTGGATTTTAGGAATTTAAATATGTCTTCCCTCAAAGATAATTATGCTCTCCCTAATATGGTAAAAATGTTGTAGAAGGTTAATAGATGTGATTTGATGTCCATGATTGATGGTTTCTTTGGATACAACAAGATAATGATTAAAGAGTTAGAATAATTCAAAAATGCATTCACTACACCCTCGGGGACATATGTTTATGTCAGAATGCCTTTTCATCTCATAAATGATGGGGCCAAATTTCAAAGGGCCATGGATGTTGATTTCTTAGATTTCTTGCAAAAAAATTTAGAGGTCTATCAGGATGATCTTACGACATATTCAAAAATGGAAGAGTAACATTGTGAACATTTAGAAAAAAATTAAGAGAGCTCTGGAATTTGGGATTTCTCTAAATCCTAAGAAATGTACTTTTGGGGTGACTAAAGGTAAGTTAATGGGTCATATTGTTTCAAAAGAAGTGGTTAGGATTGATCCAGAAAGAGTGGCTGCTATTGATAAGGTTCCACTCCCTAAAAATGTGAAAGGTATACAATCTTTCTTTGGTTAGGCGAAATTTTTGAGACCTTTTGTTACTGATTTTGCTAAGAAAAGTATGCCTATTTCTAAAATGTTAAAGAAATATGCTAAGATGAAGTGGAATGAAGAAACTACACAAGCTTTCCAAGAAATCAATTAGGCTATTAAGGATGCCCCTATACTGAGAACTCCTAACTATTCAAAACCAATGAAATTTTTTTATTTTGCATCATGCCACACAATTGTTGTTGTCTAATTGTAGAAGAATGAAGAAGGTTTTGAGCAGCCTATTGCTTTTTTTAGAAAATCATTACATGATACTAAACTTAAGTATGACATTAATGAGAAACAAGCCTATGCATTGGTAAAGGTTGTAAATGATTTTAGATGTTATTTGGTGGGCGCTATAGTGGTTTCTTATGTTCCTTCAGTGGCAATAAAAGAGATCTTCACACAATAAGAAGTGTCTGGGAAAAGCTTTAGATGGATGAACAGGATTCGGGAGTTCAATATTGAAATACAAATCACAAAATTGGTAAGAGGGTTGGGATTAGATAAATTAATGGCTAATGCAAACTTAGATGCAAATTATATAAATGCATGAGAAGAGGAACAAAGGTATTTCATATGCAGTCTTGACCATTGTGATTGGTATAAGCACATTATTTATTATTTGCAAAGAATGAATTGTTCTCTAGGTACAGATGAAAATAAGAGGAGAACCCTAAAGTTGCAAGCCATCCATTTTTCCTTAATCAGAGATGAGTTGTGGTGGAGAAATCCTGAAGGGATTTTATTGAAATGTGTTGATGAGGAACAAGCAGAAAAAATCTTCCAAGAAATGCACAATGGAGTATGTGGTGGCCACTACATGGCAAAGACCACTACACATAAAATCCTAAGAGCAGGATTATGGTGGCCCACTATTTTCAGAGATGCACATCAATTGGTAAAAAAGTGTGATTCATGCCAATGCTTCTCTAGTAAGTTAAAATTCTCTAGGAATGTACCTTTGACACCAGTAGAAGTACAAGCCCCCTTTCAACAATGGGGTATTGATTTCATTAGATAGATAGCCAATAAGTCTAGTGGGGGGCATACCTTGATAATTGTAGCTACTAACTACTTTACTAAAAGGGTTGAATCAATCCCCAACAAAAAGGAAACTAGTAAAGTAGTAATGTATTTCTTGTTGAAACATATTATCACAAGGTTTGGTTGTCCAAAAAGAATTCTATCAGACAATGTCATGTATTTTAGGTCTGAAAAATATACAAATTTTTCTGTTGCGTATGGTGTTCAAATATCCTATTCTTCACCCTATCACCCACAAGGGAATGGTCAAGAAGAATCCACCAATAAGAGTACTGCTTAAGATCATTAAAAGGGTCCTAGATAAGAACAAGAAAGCTTCAGACTCAAAATTAATAATGGTTTTCTGGGCAGATAGAGTGACATGCAAGAAGGCAATAGGGTGTGCTCTTTTTGACTTGTTATATGGAATCTAGGCAAGATTGCCTTAGAACAATTTAATGTAAATGTACAAGTTTTTGCAGTTGTATGATGTTGACATTGACAGTAACATGCAATTGAGAATTGATGAATTAACTGAGTTGGATGAAACCTACAGAGGTGTCTATTCAGACTTACCTTAATGCTCTGGATCCTTTTTTTGCCACACTTCTCTGGAAAACCACCAATGTGAATGAGAGGGACACCTTGGCAAAAGTATACAACCTTTCCCTTGAGTTTTCCTGTAAAATGAACATGACTCTTGGTGGGATTGGGCAAAGCATACCTTACATTGTACAACCTAGGCGAAGTTCCTATATGCTCTGGTACAACACTAACATGGCAATGGGTACCCAGATGATGAATCTGGTACCCTATTATGTCTACCCCACTCTGGTTCACACTCCTCAGGCTTCTGAGAATATACCCTAGATACAACCACAAAAATTGACACCTCAATCTCCAGGGATACCTTTCTTCTAGGTGTTTGCATCCGATAAATAACCTTCCACAACTCTGGATGCCACTAAAAACTCACCACCCCAATCACCACACTGTCACCAAATGACTCAATTTTTTACTAAGGTATAATCCCTTAGGTGCCTCTTGTCCTCACTCACTATAAACATGGGACAATTGAAGATGGGACCCTCTATGTCCCAATACTTCAGGTCCTCTCAATAAGGAAATACCTTTTCGAGACATCAGAGTTCTAATAACTCTAGGACCCAAAGTTACTATAACCAAAAAAAATGACCACAATAATTCTTGAACAAATAATGAGCCATGGAACAACACTGTAAACAAAAGAGGCGCATCCCTAAACTAATATGGAACTCAAGGAAGTGTGGGTCCTAGTCATTCCACACAACTTGCTAAATTTCAGCTCTTGACCACTCGGTGTTGGCTACATAATACTAGCTCCCATTCTGAGGTGATTTTTTCTACTCTTGAGAAGACCATTCAGATATCGCAGTCAGATCGATAACCACATACTATTTCAACTCCTTTGTATCCCTTAGTCGAATCCCATCATTCTTCTTTTTCTTATGAAACCATCTTTTTTGGAGCATACAAATAAGACAAAGAAGAATTAAATCTGTAGGGGTTCTTTGATTATTCCATCCTAGATTTTGAATCTAACACTTTCACCAATTCATATACCTTACAATAGAAGGAGCCAATCTAACAAAGGCTCCTTCATAATGTTTTTTCCCCTGAAGAGCACCAACATCCCTCAAGATCCCCTCGCAAACATCAACCCGCCCCCTCCAAAAGGACTTAACCCCCACTCTACTTATGAATCCCCAACAAAAGGTCCAGGGATCCTTAAGGAATGGTTAAAAATCATGAAGGTGATGGAAAACATTGCTATCACCATGAGTTTGATGGAGGTATTGATTAGTTATCCTAATTAGAATAAGGCCCTCCTACAATATTTGGAGAACCTAAAAACCCTCCATAACCCACCAAAGACCATCAATTTTGACGATGCCAATGTAGTTGTATTCTAGGGGAGTACAAAATACCCTCCCTTCCTACTTAGTCTTAAGATCTATGGTAAGAACCTACACAATTTTATGGTGGATTCTGGGGCTTTAGGTAATGTCAGATTGATAACCACATACTATTTCAACTCCTTTGGATCCCTCAGCCAAATCCCATCATTCTTCTTTTTCTTGTGAGACCATCTTTTTTGGAGCAGATAGAGAAGACAAAGAAGAATCAAATATGTAGGGGTTCTTTAATGATTCCATCCTAGCCTTTGAATCTAATTCTTTCACTAATTCATAGACCTTACAATAGAAGGATCCAATCTAACAAGGGCTCCTTCATAATGTTGTTTCCCCCGAAGAGCACCAATATCCCTCAGGATCCCCTCGCAAACGTCAACCTACCCCCTCCAAAGGGACCTTTCCCCCCACTCTACTTGTGAATCCCCAAAAAAAGGTCTAGGGATCCTTAAGGAATGGTTAAAAATCATGAAGGTGATGGAAAACACTGCTACCACCATGAATTTGATGGAGGTATTGATTAGTTGTCCTAATTAGAAGAAGGCCCTCCTACAATATTTGGAGAACCAAAAAACCCTCCATAACCCACCAAAGACCATCACTTTTGATGATGCCAATGTAGCTGTATTCTAGGGGAATACAAAAGACCCTCCCTTCCTACTTAGTCTTAAGATCTATGGTAAGAACCTACATAATTTTATGGTGGATTCTGGGGCTTTAGGTAATGTTATTCCCCTATCCATTTGTAAGAAGCTCGGGTTGGTCCCCACACCATCCAAAGGTGTAGTGGTTCAAATTGACAAAACTATTGTCAATATGGTGGGTGAATTGAAACATGTCTAGATGTTGTTCTCACACCATTCTCACACCATCATAAATCTAGGGGATTAAAGGATTCATACATCTGTAGAGTTATTTGAAACCAGTGGTTGAAGGTTTCCAATGGCATATTTGGTTCCTTATTTATGGAAATGAACTAGGTATGGGACTAAGCTAGGACCACATGAACCTGAAATGCCACTAAGAATGAATCTTCCATGCCTTTCCAACCATTGATGGAATTGGCGAGCAAGTTTAGATACCAATTTAGCTCTTTTTCTCTAAGGGACAGCGGGAAAATTCTACATACTAAATCTTTGAGTTGAATACGATGCATGTTCATGGCATCCTTATAGGCTTGAAAATGTTACTCTACAGTTTGGGGACCTAGGTGTTCATACTTTGGGCATATCTTCTCCGGATGTGGAGGAAGATTGTGTACTGCATTGGTGAGTTTCCCCATAGGGGAGCCAGTGTTGTTGAAACATGTAGCCATTGGGACCATTGGATTAGGGAGTGATGTATTTGTCCCTATGTTGAATAGGGAAATCCAGGTACTCTGAGAAGTTGTAGGCCCAAATACATGGGTCAAGGGATGTCATTTGTGATGTGTCTTTTTCCCTCGGATGGGAGGTCTGAGTTTGGAAAACTCTTTGGGGTTTAGGGTCAATCAAAGGATTCTTTCAAATATTAAGGGTGAGAAAAACCCTAGCTGATGGAAATCTTGGTTCCTAAAAATATGACTTGGGGAACCCTCTAGAGGTGTGGTCTCAAAGTCTTCCAAAAAGGATGAGCTCATTTCCTCCTTGTAGCGCCAGTTTCTGTTGCGGGAGTTTGAGACAGCCTCGCCAAATGTGTGAGAGTTGTCACTGGGTACTAGAGTACCAACCAAATTTTCTTGAAGAATTTTACTAGAGAGCGAGCTCTCCATGCCTCCAAGCACCTGGTAGTTGGGTCACGATGGTGCGAGAATGGTTTAGTTGGGCAGGTGACTATTTTATGATAAAGGGAGTGTTTTTTGAATGAAATCAAACTTCTTATTTATAGACATGGTTTCACTATCTACATAAGGATCTTCAACCTATACAACCTACATATCTCCATTGAATATAATTTTTATAGACGATACTCCCTGTGCTCTCAGAATCATTCTTATTTTATATTAAAATGTTCGAAAGGGACAAAAAAGAGAGGAAGAAAAGAAAAATAATCTAGGGGACCAATCACCGAGGAGACACCATCATACGCATGGATGTGACATATGTATTCTGAGTGTTTTGATTCAAATACTCCATAAATGCAGTGGTGGCTCCTTGTCTTCAGGTAGTCCTCCATGTACATCAAATATTAATTATTGGATCAGTGCCTAAAGAGTTGGGAAGACATAATTGGTTTCCTACCTTTCTGCTATACATTTTAGGTCATAATGTACTTGCTTAATCTTTGACCGGATACTGAAATGATCTGGGATGCTGGTTGATTGGTTCTAGAAGAATCATCAACGTGAACCACCATAAAAGTGAAGTTCCAAACCCTAGAATCTGGGAGCTTATGCTCAAATAATAATGAATAGAAGAATATGGATTCACAGGAGGAGAAATTTCAGAACCTAAAGCATTTTTTGTTCCTTAAATTTGTTGAAGGTTTCCAATATTTTAATTATGCCTTCCTCACCCACCTCCTTCAAATAGCCCATGCAACTGGTAGTTTCATCAAGAAAGTCTCTTGCATCCCTAGCCTTTATCTTCATCTTCGAGGTAGCCTTGGAGGCATCATGAGCCTTTAACATCAATTGGGAAAGCTTTCCCATAATTGAACTGTCAAAATCTCCACACGGCCAAAATTGTGCATCATTCAACTCATCAAATTTAACTAATAAAGAATCAACGGGAGTATATTTTATGGGAATCAATGTATTTTCCAATGTGAATTCCTAAACAAATTTTGTATACTGCTCCATTAGATATTGGACTATAGTAACATGAGTGTCTAATACCTTTACCAGTTGCGTTCTTGTCCTGATTCTGAAAGAAAGTCTGGATTATTGGTTCTTTGAGAACTCATAAAGTTCATTCCCCAAAATTATTGCTTATGCCAAATTATCCTCCCCCAGGCCCAAACATTCCCTAAGATCCTCCTTCGATCCCTCATACTTCTCAAACTTTTCCTGCCATGCTAGGAGGATCCTCCTTAGCTAGTCGACAACATCAAAGTTCTTGTATAAGTCTAAGAGAGATTATGAAAAAAAAATTCTCACCGCTTCTAGTTGCTCAACTACCCACTCATCCACTACTAGCGCTTTCTTCTTCATGTTTCTAAGTGCATTTATATTTCCCTGTGGAAGCAACGTTCCAAAGGTGGAGGTTCCTGGCATTGTAAAAGAGAGGGGAAGTGCTAATTCACTTAAGAGCCTCCAAATATTTAACTATGAAGCTTGGATATCTTTCTTCTTTTGATATTCTTTCTCATAACAGTCATGAATATCCCAAATTGCTTCATCTAAGAGACCCACCTCTCCTCTTTAGTCTCTCTGGCCCAAGGAATCTCTATTATAGTGTATTCTTCAATTGCTACTTCAGTTTCATCCCTTTCCTCTTGTAGGACCACCACTATTTCAACCACATCTCCTTTTGGGCCCCTCCAAATTGTATGGAGGTTATGGGCCTTCTTTGGCTTCTTTTTCACTTGGCCTTTGACCAAAATTTCAGCTAGCGACAGAGGAGATGATATCTCTTCTACCATTTTCCTCCTCCTATATTCCACCAGACTTTGTGGAGGGCCTCGTACCTCACTCATTACCATTTTGGAACCAAGGGAGGTTTCTTCAGGCCTTTTCTCTGGTCCCTCCATTATTATTTCTTTGGCTTTATTATCAGGATTATTATCTATATGTTCTTCCCCTACCCTTTCATTATTCTCTGGGATATCTTCAACATGTGGGGATATTGGTGGTGATAGTGGGACCTATTCATCATATCTCTCCTCTTGTTGTTCTCCTAGGGCAGTTTCTTCCTAGAGTGTGTTGGGAGGAGGCAATGGGCCTTGGTCACATGTTGTATATTGGAGCATAGAAGCTTGGGGTACGGTTGATACCAAAGAGCTGGTGGACCCTTAGGAGCATCATCTTTTGTAGAGGAGGAAGTGGAAGGGATCTCTTGGACCTCAGCCACATTTTAAGGTTCTAGCTTTGGGTATGTACTTGGAGGAGATCTATCATCCTTTCTTTCTTTCTTCTCTAGAGAAATCCTCTAGCTAAAGTTAACTATGTTTCTTCTTCAATCTCTTCAATGCATAAAATACTGGATTGGGTAGCCAAGGAAGGCTCTATGGTTCATGGGGGTTGGGAGGCCACCAGGATGGCTCCAAGGAAAAATGTTATGCCAAAGCTTGTTGCCTCTACCAACTTTTGAGACCTCTCCAACTTCTCATCTAACTATCTTATGAAGGGCTCCAGGAGTGGGTCTGATGGTTGGGAAGATGATTTGACCTTCTTCTTTCCTTGGGCTTTAGATTGTTCTATTTCCCAAGGTCTAGGGATGGTTTCCCAAAAAAAGGGTGTGTCCAATCGGACACTTTTTGAATATATCTTTTCAAAATGAGTGTGACTTTTCTCAACAATAGTTCCAAATATAGCCTCAATAGACAAAATTTTTGGGGTACTCTAGTCCAATAAAGAGAAGCTCAGCTTGTCAATTACCACTTATGTATACTCAGGGTCTGCAAGAGACCCATTGTTAGAGAACTTCCATGGGAATATCCAGAGGTCGATATGCTCCATCATTCCTTAAGAAATTCTTACATAATGTCTACTTCAGACCTCAAAATCATCCTGGCAATCTAACCAAAAAAATTCCAAGTGTGGCTCATGAGGTTGAGATCCCTGGGAGATTGCCTTCTCTAAACAACTACATGGGTCATAATTCTTGCGTCTGAGTGAAAATTTTATTAAGTTCAAAGTACTTAACTCATTCTCTACTTTTTGGGCCTCTCTAAGGGTACATTTTTATTTTCCATAGGTGATGGGAAAAGAAACTGAGGAAATATTCTTGGTAGCCAGTAGGATGTGCATCTCAAGTACCTTCCTACAAAACTCTAATAAAACAATATTATCCCCATAATGCTTTTATAACAATAATGAGATCCATGTGAACCCAGTGACCTAGGTATAGGTGTACTATGAAATTAGATGAAGTAACATCCCCATGAGATAACCATGGCCATGACCTTCGGGGATAGCCTTAAACCTACATCTTTAGTGAGTGCCTTAAGCATCATTCACTCTGCAAAATTTTTGGAAACACTCATCCCATTAGATCTAGGAAAAATGATCCCATGGGGTAGATTTCCTCATCTCTAATCCAAGGACACCAACTGTGTCCAACCCCCATATTCTTCCATGTTTTCAAGCTAGAGACCATAAAATAAAGGATGTCATGTAGAACCGACTATCTTCCACTACCATCCTCATCTAAGCATCCACATGATTAAAGATGATGGCCACCCAATCAAAATGTTTCCTATTGGTAGTCATGCAGTATAGGAAGTAGTACATCCAAGTAGAGAATTATTGAGTGTGAGGCTTGCCAAAAATCCTACCTAGAAAAATTATCCCGGCCTGTATTGGCACTTTGAAGTTGGAGCAAGGGATATCTAGTTTTATCTTTTTGAAGTCCCAGCGCAGTTTGTTCAACCATTCTGCATGTAGGATACATTGGGTCACATCTCCTACCTCTATAAATTGTTCTATTGAGGTCTCCCAAGTCACGATGATGTCACCCTTGAAGAAAGGAATCCTCCATATTGTTGCAATGGTATCTTGATCTAAGGAGGCAATGGGCACTCTAAAAGATGTGACAAAAGCATGAGCGACTGCATTGTAGTTCTTGGTCATCAGTAGTATAAATTTCAGAGCTTGCATGGAGTGTGAAAACAACACTACCTGAATAATCCCAAAGGTAATGATGTTGATGGATGATATATCATTAGCCTTCCTCAATCGGTATATTGCTTCTTGGAGGCTTCCCAATTTGGCCTAGGTACCAAAATCAGTATCTGAAACTTCCCAGAGTGTGGTCTCAATCCAAGACCCATGAATTGATTCATCCTTCTTGTAATTTATTGTTAGTGGGAGATTTTCTAAGGCCTTCTCTTCCTTTGACTTCTTGGCTAGGATTGTAAATGTTCTGGGAAGTTCTGGACTCCCAGGTGGTGATCCTACTGCTACCATTTTTCCTGATTATATCCTGCAAAACTAGACAACCGTCAGTATGAAATAATAGATAATATAATTTGATGGAAACTTTGGATTCTGGTACCTAGAGGATTTTACATTTAGAAATAAAACACTATTTAACAAGGGGTACTAGAGGAATCATCCTTTCTTTGAGAAGGTTGTTAGATATGTCAGGGTTTTTTCTTGCAGGGCCTCTAGAAATGCTTGAATAGTTAAATAACTCTATGACTCCCAATGCCTTTGATACTCTGACTCAAGAAAGAGAAAACACTAATTGATGAGGTATTTTGATAATCACTGGGGATACCTATTATCACCTCCTTTTTTGAGATCCACTGACTCAGGCAGGTTTTACCTATGATTGATTACTGGCATGACAGCATCTTTAGAGTGGATTTTACTTATGTGTTGAATGCTCTGTTCTTATATAGATATATAAATGACAATGTAGATAACTATGACTATTCTGAGAAAAATCTTGACAATCCAAATCATTATGTTAATGACAACAGACAACAACATAATAGGGAATTTCATCTTTCTTTCCTTTTACAATTCTTGTGAATCTAGGAGGAATAACCTATTTGATTTACTCTTTAATAAATCAACAAACTTCAACTATAATCACTATGAAGACAATTGATTTTACATATATACTATGAAGGTACTTGATTTTGAATGGTATTAAATGTTTTGGATGATGATGGATTATCTAACAAGTTCCTAGACTAGTGCCTATCCTTGGGCTTATAGAATCAATAGATATAAATCCACATAGATATATAAACAAGAATACTGTAGGATGCCTTACAACCTACATAAAACTAAGATAAAATGCCTTGCAAACTATCCTATCAGTTCTATAATATTGAATCAAATCCTTAATCACTACTGTACTCCCTGAAACTACTCACAAAGTTTAATTCTCCCCTTAGAAGAAGCTTGTAAATAATCAGATAACTACCTTATAGAAAATATGTTTAATATGCCTTAAAAATTAAAAAAAAAAGAGTACAAACAATAAGTAAAGAGACAACAACAATGTAGAGTAAATTTGCACTGTATTTTTATTCATATATTTCTGCTTCAAATACATACAAAGCCTAAAAGCTCAAAAAACATAGACTGGAATCTAGAAGTCTGTCTTACAATTATATTTCATCTCCTTCAAAATATTACAATTTGATCTATTTATAGGTCTTAAACCATCTTGGAATCCTTAAATTTGGGATGCAACAAGCTTCGAATGGTTAAAGGAACCTAACCCTAAAAGTATAGAAAAGACAAGAAACAAGAATGTTCAAGCGGTGAGAAGACAAGAATAGGGGATGAAATCTGATCTTCTTTTGTCTTTATCTGAATTATGGTGCCTTGGTCTGATAATTTTTAGGATGGTATCTAATATTTGTACTGAGACCAAGTGACCTCCATTCCTGGCTAACCTACACTTGTCTTTCATAATTACTAACCTCCCTGTTCTCAATGATCAGGTGCCAAGTGTTCCTCGCTACTCTTCATCCACGACCTCTTCTTCTATCTCAACATGATTCTTCTTCTTTGGTTTGTCATCAAATCCCAAGCTATCACATCATCCTCTACAGGCCATTTGAAACTCTGAATACTCTGTATTTGTCCTTTCTGTCTTTTCCATCTGACATCAGTTATGCTTTTGACATCAACTAAAAATTTATTTATGTCAGTTTCTGCCTTAAAATCCTCATCCAAAATTTTATTAAAACCATCTAAATCTATATCAGAATCTATAATAAATGGCTCATTACTAGGCATTCTGCTGTCAAATCCATTTCTCCAGGCCTCCAAGGCCTTAATTTGATTATCTTCTCCTTTTAGTGGAGGAACAAATCTATTAAAATTTGGTGAAAATAGGCTCATCTTTGCCTCTATCTGATTCAATTTACCCTTAAAGAAAGGTAAAGTGACATTAAATTTATTGATCTTATCTTCAACCTCTGACACAATTTCTGGCAAATCTGGCCTGTGTTGCTGCAAAGAGGCTAATTTATCAAACAACTGTACCCTAGGAGACCATGCTGTGAAAAAAGGAGTCAAAATAGAGATGTACCCTATTAATTTTGCATGCAAAATGGGAAATTTATTATATGCATTTAGGATTATATCTATTTTATCTTTCAAGAGATCAATCCTATGTTGAAGTATACACCTCAATGCATTTATGGTAACTTCATTATCATTTTTGGCCACATCCTCTGTTTTTACCTCTTCCCTTGCTTCAACTTTCTCTTCTATTTGTATATGTTGCACTGAGGGTACATATACAACCTCTGGCTTTTCTAATAATTTCTTGGTCATTTCACAAATTACCTTATCCTACTGATGTATCTTGATATGACACAATTCTCTATCTTTGGCCAGGGCACTAGCCTCCTCAATTAAAACACCACATTTCTCTGACAACTGCTTTGTCTTGTCTTCATTTAAGTGTGTCCAATGTGTTATTATTTGGGAAATCTCAAGATCTCCTATGTTTTGTACTGTCCATACCATCTGGTTTCCAACCATGCTCTCTTGAATGTTCAAAAGTTGAGGCTTTTGGTCTTTAGGACACAAATTCCACATGGAAAATGCTTGGGATTTTGGACTGTACCCAAATCCTTTGATCATGTCACCCATTTGAATCTCACTTGCCATTTTTAGATCTAGTTGTTTTCTAATTTGATATATTATGAATGCTAAGGCTAAATCCCAGCCTTCAGCAAGCAAAATTCCACTGTTCAAAACCATTTTTCTAGCCTCATCAGGAGAAACATCCTCACTTTCAAGATCATATGATTGTAAAGCTAGAAGAGCCTTATTTGTCACTGCTTCTTCACCATCTGATTTCAACTACCCTCTGATCTGTCCCTTTTTATGCCATCTCAAGAAATCCTTAAATTCATCATTTTTTATGAAATTATCATCACTTAAAAATTGTTGTTGGTGCAGCAATCATTCATCAATACATGCTCTAAGAGGCAACTCTATGTTTTCCTCTACCTCTTTCTACTATTTCTTTCCTTTTCTGATCTTTTTTCTCAAGTTATGATCATATAATCTATTTCCAGGAACCAGAGAACTTATTCTATAACCTTTTCTCTCTTTTCTTATGTAATTTGGGTCATAAGAGGTCTGACCAAGATCAACTTTTGCCTCTTGGTAGAAGGCTCGTCTACATCATCAGGTTGAGAAACCTCAGTCAAATCTATAATGTGTCTCTGTTCCCCCTGTATCCCAAATTGCTTCTGCAACATTATGTTGTGGTTGATCTATTTGAGGTGGATTTGCACATTCTTCTTGACTCTCACTCTCATATTTAGATTTTGAATATTCAGGTTCTTTTCCCCCTTTCTTCACATCTAGAACTTTATCTAATTTCTCATAGAGTGTGTAAAAATTATCTATCATAGCTTTAATTTTGTCAAAATATGGCAGGTCAGGATAAAAACCTCCAAATTCTAATCCATTTCTTTTTATTTGCATCTCTAAATTAAACAACTCTTGAATTCTCTCTTCTATTACTCACTTCATCTTCATCAATTATGTTCCTAGTAGCATCCTCCTCCACACAAAGACCATGCACATATGTGTTCGGTATGGTAGGATTTAGGAGTTTCTTAGCTCTTGCAATAAATCCCTCTGGATCAATATATCTATATAATGCTGCTCCCATCTTATAGCTTTCCAACCATCTGCTTACCAAATCAATAGCACCTTTGCCAATTGTAAACTGAAAAATCTTGAATTTCCTAAGGGTTAATGTCCCCTTCCTATGTGGTGCAAAGTGCTCATTATCTGTTAACAAAAGCTGCCAAATAAATTCCATAGCTACAATTATTGATGGCACATGATATGGTAGGACATGGGGATGATGTGTACATCCATACACTCTGATCATAGTGAAATTTCCTTCTAAAAATAAATCTCCCCAATTGTGGTCACCTTCCCATTTATCAACATACTCACAGGGTCTTAGCAATTGCAGCACCTTCACTGGGAGTCTAGTCTTTCTAATACCCAAACTCTGCATCAAAGGGTAGACAATCCAGTTCTCAAATCCACAGAAGTCACAATCCTTGGAGGTGAAATTCCATATCCTAATCCAAAATTGGATAGGATTGGGCTGGTCATGAAAGATCCTCTGGGGGTTCAAATTGTTTACATTCATGATACTATAATTGAAATCCAATAATAAATGCATCAGGATAGAATAATGCAAAAACTTAGGATCTTTATCCTTCTTCTGTACAGCTACAAACCCCTCATGCATTCTATCAATGATGTACTATATGTAATCATAACTAGTACTAGAGTGCACATCTTGTAAATTTAATACCATCATCAAAATCCCAGAACTTGTCTTCTCAACTCCTCCATCCTTACCCAACACTCTACACAAAGCATATGCAATGTACTTGATATAAAAATGTAAATCTTTGAAACAATGGGGTGCAGTTCTTGGTAAAGGGGCAATATGGTTTCTAACCTCCTTAAGGATATGTTTTTGCAATTGGTTCCTAGCAACCCCAGGCTGTAATCTATACCTTTCCTCCTATTTTTTAATATTAATCCTAGTGGACATGGTACTATATAAACCAAAAGCTTGCATAAATGAATTCCTATTTAGAATTAACAATGTAGTACCATCATTCTTTTTAATTGTTCTAGACAAGGAGTCATAATCGTTTGCTAGTCCTAGAAACAAGTCTACATCTACAAAGACATCAGGAACAATTAACCTAGCCAAACCACTAGTCCAAGGGTTTGATATTGGGATGGCCTTATTAGCATTATTATAAAAATAGTTATAGAGAGAAAAACCTGTAGAACCTGGTGTATAGGCATCTCTGATTTCACAGTATTCATCTGCCAATATGTGGGCATTTTCCCTCTTGTTCTGTGTAGACCCGGGTAACAGCTTCAAAAATTCATCAGAGAAATTCCTTTTCCCCTTGGCATCTTCATCTACTTCATCACTCTTCCCACTGGTAGAAGCCAAACTAATTGCTTTACTCATTTTGTTCTATTTTCACTTCTCTTTCATCGATATTGAAACAAATCTTCTCTCAGGACTCCTTACTCTTCTCTATTTAATGAAGACAATTCAAGGACCTTGAAAACCAGAGAATCACCATGAAATTGATCAATTCTTGCTTCTCAAACATAGAAAACCTAGCGAATTCTCTGCTCTAAAATTATGGATGTATGAAAATAAACCTGTGATCATCCCTTTATTGTAACTTTTCAAAGTACTTAGCTCATCATTGAAGAAACAATCAATTTTGCCTTCAAGTTTACATGCTATAGTATTAATTGAAATCCTAGCCATAGCTCATGAATGTGATAGGAAATCAAATTCATATGAGTGCATTTTCAGAAAAAAACCCTTATAAAATTCAAACAAAATGACATGTCTCGATATGATTGGTTCTTCACCTAACATCTCAGCTACCTTTTTCACACAGTAAATAATCTCATGTATTTTTATTAGATGATGAATCTCTATATTATCATGTCAGCAATTGCCGCTTATTTTTACTTTTCATATTTGGTGACCAAGTGACTATGCATTATCTCTTTGTCACTGATAAAATCTCTTAACCTCAATTCTTCTGGAGATCTAGCAACTATATGATTTTCTTCACCTTAGCTTAACCATGATTAACTTCTAGCGATTATGTGACCAAATGAATCCAAGTCGCTAGTAATATTTCTAAACTCAGAGTTTATTCAGAGACCCCACGACCACAGTCACTTTTCATCTTTTAAGCTTTTATCACTAAGTTTCTAAATGTTCTTTTCACTTTATGAGACCCCGCGACTACCCTTAATTTCCCAATCACTAAATAAAACTACTCTTTAATATTTCCTTTGGAGACTTTGCGACATAGCCCATGAAACTTTATCTCATTTTTTAAATTTTAATGCGGAGACTATGCGACTCAAGCTAATCTCATTGTCACGAGAACATTTTACCCTTATGAAAATTTGATAGAGACTCAGCGACTACCGTCAATCTTATCTCATTCTGCATTTGACGGCTCCGCTAAGTCGCTGAATATATTTTGAAAACCCTAAATCATTTGGAGACCACACGATAATATTAAAATACATAGCTTTACATCTTTTAGTCTCTTAATCGCCAAATGATATTTTTCCTTTTGGGAGACCATGCGACTGATACACTTTGTTCTTTTTACTATGGACACATGTCTCATCTTAGTTATTTGTCTTTAAATCGTTGAAAAGATGTTGACTTATCATGTTTGACCAGTGACTACCTGACCACCATACATTTCAATCAATTTGTGGTTTGTCGCCAGGTCTCTAAACCTTTTACTTAACTAAATTTTTAACTGGAGACATGGCGATAGAAGCTTTTAAACTTATCATTAATTGTAGGATACACTGCACGACACCGCAACTTAACCGCTTGTCTCCATGTTGCCAGATCATGTTTTCTTCATTGGGAGACATCGCGACATGAAAGACTTCGCTAAGTCTCATAACTTACAAAGAATATTCTTTTCTCTTTTGAGACATCCCCACTATAGTTAATTGCCAAGTCTCATGATAAAATGGAATATGCTTTTAGGATTAAGCGACTAGGCGACCATTAGAAAAGCACATGACTTTTTATAACTTAAGATTTTTCAAAAAGGTAATGCAAAAATAGAAACTCGATTGATATTTTTAGGGCTTTTTTGCATTTTCACTTAGAAGATAGCTCAGGGTTTTGGGTTTTTCACTATTCATTTAGATTTTGACCTAAGAACACAAAATTTCCACAGGGATAATTCAAATTGGGACAAATTTTTCTTATTTAGGATACAAATTGGCAGGAGGACAACAAAATTTTAGGGCAAACTAACAAAACTAGGAATACAACCAACAGTGGCTCTACCTGAGGATTGACTAAACATAGTTTATGGAAAAGAACCACAGATTCGCTAGTTGCAGACTAGATCAAAAAATGAAGAGGACTCCAACTAACTTATTACAGAAGGGAAACTATTTACACCATTTACATAACCGAAGGAAAGTATTCATAGTATGATACATACTTACTTGTGCATGAACTTTGGTTCTTAGTTGAAAAAGGGCTTCAGGAATTTCCCATGCATAGGAAACTCAAAATTTTCTCCATCCATGTTCTTCAATAAGTAAGAGTCTTTTCCAAAGTTCTGTGAGACAATAAATGGTCCAAGCCATAAAGATTCAAATTTCTTGTGTTTTCCTTTATCTTCTTCTCTTGCATTCCACTGAAGAACAAGGTCACCAGATTGGAATTTTCTTTCAGTAGCCCTTTTTTCAAAAAGGTAATTCATCTTCTGTTGCAAATTAAGGTTTTCTTTTTGGCTATTTCTTCTTGCTTCATCCAATTCTACCAACTGAGTCATTCTATTCTGCATATTGTCAGAAACATTTAAATGTTCCTCTTGTATAAACTGATATACTAGTAATAAATTGTTGATAGGCATTCTTTCCTATAGACCATACACTATTTCAAATGGAGACTTGCCAGTTGCTTTTTTAACTATTATTCTATTAGCCCAAAGTGCTAGTTTTAACTTAGTATGCCATGCCCTGTTATTCTTTTCAAGAATTCTTTTTAGTATTTTCAATATACTCTTATTACTAGACTCAGCTTGTCCATTTGCCTATGGATGATATGGGGATGAATATGATATTGTGATCCCATATTTTTCACAGAAATCTGTCATTTCTTCTGATCTAAAACTCATGGCATTTTCCATTACTAATTTAGCAGGTACACCAAATCTGGTTATAATATTCTCCATGATAAATTTAGTGACTACCCTGCTTGTTGCTTTCTTTGTAGGGGTGGCTTCAATCCACTTGGTAAAATAATCTGTGGCTACAAGTATCCAACTGTGTCCCCCACTAGATTTCTCTTGGAATTCACCAATAAAATCAATTCCCCACATAGTAAAAGGAGCTTCAGTACTTACTGGATTTAACAACAGAGCTCCTAAAAATTTCAACTTGTTTGAGAACCTTTGACAAGGTTTACACTTTCTGACATATTCATAGGTATCTTTGAATAAACTAGGCCATTAATACCCAGCCCTTAAAATCTTGTGGGTAGTAGTCTTAGCAGAAAAATGACCTCCACATTCCCCTGCATGCATTTCACATAAAACTCTTTCAGCTTGGTATTTATCAAGACATAAAATCAATACACCATTCTTATCCTTCCAATACAAGTCTCCTTGGATCAAAGTGTATCTTTGAGTCTGCAATCTCAGATTTATTTTCTTATTTTCTAACACATGATCAGGACATTTGGCATTTTTGAGGAAAAACACAATATTAGTATAAAATGGTTGCCTCTCTATGCTTGTAGTAGTTTGATCATGTATTTCTGTCTGATTTATTTGTACTAGATCCAAGTTTTCTTCTGTCATGAGTTTTGTCAAACCCTGACCTCTTATCAACTTTGTAATATGGATCTCAAGGTTAAATTCTTGAATTCTGGTTATCGATTTACATCTTTTACCAGTAACCTCTGATTGTGTAAGAATATCTTTCACTACTAAATGAGGAACATATGCTTGTATTTGAGCACAAACCAAATATGGCCTAAAAGACTTCATAGCTTTTACCAAAGCATAAGCCCACTTCTCCATTATTTCATAATTAAGTTCAACAACTTGTAGGGATTTAATATAAAAAGCTATTGGATGTTCAAATCTTTGTTCATCTTTCTGTAGTAAAATAGCAGCAATTGTATGAAAAGATGCAAATGAAAACAAGGAAAAAGGCTTAGTATAATCTAGAGATTTTAAAATGGGAGCCTCTTGTACTGCTTTCTTTATTTTCTCAAATACCTGTTGGGCTTCATCATTCCAAATAAATTTGGCATCTTTATTTAACAACTTGACAATGGGTTTAACAATCTCTGCAAAGTTTGCTATGAACCTTCTGACAAAATTGATCTTTCCTAAGAAATATTGTACTCCTTTTAGTTTCTTTGGAGCAATAACCCTTTGAATTGCTTCCACTCTCTCAGGGTCTATTCTTACCCCTTCCTTAAACACTATGTGTCCAAGCAACTTTCCCTCTTGCATTGCAAAATGACATTTCTTGGGATTCAGTGAAACACCATATTCTAATGCTTTATTGAAAATCTTACCTAAGTGATCAGAGTGGTCCTCAGATCTCTTAGAATATGCAGTTAAATCATCCTGATAAATGACCATAAATAAATCAATGAATTCTTTAAAAGAAACATCCATGACCCTTTGAAAAGTTGCTCCTGCATTTATTAGTCCAAATGGCATTCTGATATAAACATAGGTTCCCCATGGAGTGGTAAATGCAATTTTGTATTATTCTAATTCTTTAACTAAGACTTGGTTATAACCTGAGAAACCATCCATCATAGACAACAACTCACAACCAGTCACCTTGTGCAACATTGATTCCATATTAGGCAAAGAATAATTATCTTTTAATGAAGCAATATTTAAATTTCTGAAATCCACACATAGTCTGATATCACCATTCTTCTTTCTGACTGGTACCAAATTTGATACCCAAGTTGAATGTCTGATTGGCTGGATTATCCCAACATCCTTTAATATCATCAATTCTTGTTGCATCTTAGGAGCCAACAAGGGGTTAATAGGCCTTTATTTTTTCCTAAATGGTTTCACATCTGACTTTAATGGGATTTCATGTTGAAAAAGATCCTCTTTATAGGCTTTCAAATCCTCATATGACCAAGCAAAGACATGTTTATATTTTCTTAACAGTTTGATCAAATTTATCCTTATATGAGAGTCTAAACCCTTTCCAATATAAACAATTTGAGGACTATTTTTAGATCCTAAATTTATTTCCTCCAAATCCTCAACATTGGCATTGCTTAATGTTGTTGAATAATTTTTTTGATTACTAAACAATGCTTCAAGCTCAACCAAACCCCTAGGAATCTGATTAGAACTTAACTAGACAACCTCATTTCCCAAAATGTAGTCTTTTTCATCATTATTTTCTAGCAAAGTATTACAATCTATACTCTGATTCTCATAATGGTCTAGACATTGCATAAACCTCAAAATATCTTGATCATCCTAAAAAACCTGCCAATTGTATATGTTGTCTAGAACAACTGGTCTTGTCTTGACTTCCAGTATTGACACCCCATGTAAGGTCAAATCATCAGTTTTTAAAGCAACATTTGCTAAAAAATCAGCCATTATATTCTTTGACCTTTCTATCCAACTTATATCAAAGACATCAAACATTTCAATTTGATCCCAAATAGCATACTTGTACCTTTTCAATCTATCATTCTTTACTGCATATTTGGATCTAACTTCAGCTACTACCAACTCAGAATCACCATAAACCTTTAAAAATTTAATCCCATGTTTGATAACAATTTCAAGTCCTAGAAACAAAACCTCATATTATGCAGTGTTATTTGTACATTGGAAGGCTAATAGAAATGAATACTTAAAAGTTGTACCTAATGGAGATACCAGAAATACACCTGCCCTTGATCCTTCTTTTGAGAAAGCCCCATCAAAGTACATTTTTCACAATCCATCACCTTGTACAGTCAATTCTCTGTTTAGAGGATCAACCTCTTCCTGCTGATAATAAAGTTCATTCTTTTGTATCCTAAAATTATATATATCCATATCAATGCAACAATTAATGTTAGTGTCTTCAAATCTTTCTATCAGGTGTGGAGTTCTACTCTCCCTTAACACCTTAACATTTTTTCTAGCAATGTTAAAAGTAGCATATGATAAATCACTTTGTATACTACCTCCCATTGAAGCACTCCACTTTCTTGACAACATCATGCCATAATGTGGTGGTATGTCAACCAAAAGAACATTCATAGTCATGACTACATCAAGACAAACTGATAATTTATAAGGCATAGCCTCAATGGTACCAATCACAGGGACCTCTCTAGAGTCCATAGCTTGACATCTCCCATGAGGAGTATCAACCTGTAATCCCATTGACCTCATTATTTCCACTGGCATAACAGTATTAGATGCTCCTGAATCAATCATACAATTTTTTAGCATCTTTCCATTAATTATTAGTGAAAGAAAAAATGGGTCAACAACTTTTGAGGAAGAATTTACATTCAAGAAAATTTGAGGAATCTCAGATGTTAACACCTCAACTTCCTTCCCTTTATTGATTGGTCTCTTGTCAAAATTCTATGGACTTTGAACCTTTATTATGGGCACATTATTTAATAATGACAACACCTTTTCCTTGTGTTCTTTGATTCTCATCATCTCTAGAAATGGTACCTTTACTATCATTTGGGATAAACAATGACCCATGTCCACTAGAGTACATTTCACATCTGAGGACTTTGTTTTATCAATAGTGATATTACTTTCCTCAATATGTACATTCAGAGCTGGTTCTTGTAACTTTTTGCTTTCCATCTTTTGAATAGGAGTAGTTGTTTCTTGCCTTTTTAATTCTCCTTCTTGTACAAAATTTGGTTCAAGGGATTTTGTAATAATTTTGACCTTATGTTTATTTATATTTTCACCAGGTCCTTCCTTTTTTGTACATATTTAGTGTCTACTTTATTTTCTTTTATAAAGACACCTGATGGCTGACTACCACCCACTACCCTGTTTCTTAAATGGTAGTTGCTTCTAGCCTTGTTCACTAAATTTGCAGTAATCCTAGCTTTCTCTTCATCTGAAGCTTTTCTAATAAGTGGAACATCCTAATTATTTTGAGCATAACATCTTATATGGTCATCAGTTTCCTCTGCTTCACTATCAGATAAGATCTATTGATGATGATTTTCTACCCTTCTTTGTGAACTACAAGAACCATGATTTTCAATTTCACTGTCTGAATCTATATCATGAAATGAATAAGTATTTGTCATACTATGATCACACTGTTCACCCTCATCATTTCCATGCTCTTCACTTACTCTCAAGTCTAAGGAAACAATACAAAAATTAGGGTTATGTGGGGCTTCACAAGATTCACACCAAGGATCATCATTGCAAAAATGGATAGCATTCTTATGTAGAGGGTTTGGAGTTTTGTTATCTGTCTTCTCCTTTCCAGGTAGAATAACAAGCTTCACATCCTTAAACTGAGTTCCATAAGGATGGTTTTGCATTCTATTTTGAGGATTGTATGTAGTATTGTAAGAAGGCCTATTGTTCTGAGGAGCCATATATTCCTTATACTCTGGTTCTTTTAAATTGCTCCTACTAAACCTTGAGTCATCTCTCCTATTCAACTTACCAGACACTCTTCTGTTCATTTCAATATTCACTTCTATCTTATAAGCATCAGTAAGAGTTCTATGATTTTTATCCCTAAGAGCATATCCCATTTTAGAATCAAAGGCATTCAAATAAGTTGCTAGACATACCTCTTCATCCAGCCTTATCTTCTGAAATAGCTTGTGCATAGCTCTTTGAAATCTTGTATTAAACTCAGTGACCTCTTCATTGTAATTCTTTTTGATATTGTTGAACTCATTAAACAAAAAGCCTTTATTTGTTTTATCACCATACTGATCCTTAACTAATTCAATTAACTCATCCATAGAAACAATAGAACCATTAGAAAGGCTCCTAAACCATTCTCTAGCATCTTCCACTAAAGACTAAACAAATAATTTCATTAACACATCCTCATGAGTGATATTTAAATCATCAACAAAATCAATGAACTTTCTTAAATGTGTTTCACAAGAAATAACATTGTTACCTACAAACTTTGGGAGTTTTTCTCCTATATAACCAACATCTTTAGGGAAAGCACTAGGATATCCAGGGATACCAATAAAGTTAAACTGTTTATATCTTTCAGTATGCAATGGTTTCTTTTGAAAACT
The DNA here is from genome assembly GCA_018584345.1 of Thuja plicata. Classification (NCBI taxonomy): domain Eukaryota; kingdom Viridiplantae; phylum Streptophyta; class Pinopsida; order Cupressales; family Cupressaceae; genus Thuja; species Thuja plicata. Next base: position 4,447,659 of record MU226477.1, read on the forward strand.
ATCATTCTCTTTAAAAGTAGTGACTTTTGCTTTAGAAGCTGTAATATTCTCTGGCCCAGCATGAGACTACTTAGAAGACTACAAAAAATCTATTTTCTTCTTCATTTCAATTGTTGTAGCTTCCATTTTTGCCTTTTCTAACATTTTTTCCATGGTCTCCTTTTCAATTCTCAATTTCTCCAAATCAATGTCCAACTTGGACACTTTCTTTGTTAAAGGCTTCTGAAACCTAGGTTCTTGATTTTTGTATTCAGTCATTTTTTGCTTTCCTTTATCCTTCTATGAATTAGAAGATTTATAAGTAAGTTGTATTTCTTGGTCCTTTTGAGACCTCTTTGTATCTTTTATATTTTGATATCTTGAAGATCTTCTTTTACTCTTATCAACATCCTTATGCTCATGTTTTTTCTTTCTCATTTCTGTCTCCCTTTTCATTTGTTGAATAAGGGAAAGCTATTTCATGATAAGTTTTTCCTCATTTGCTAACTCATCAGAGGGAGCTTCTTTATAATCTGAACTAGATGTACTTGTTTCTTTTCTTTCATTAGAAGTAGAAGTGACTGTAGGTGTTTCTAATACCCTCTCTACAGCTTCTTCATATTCTGAAGTATTTCCATCATGAGAAGGCTGATTGTTGTTCATGTCTCTCCTAGTATTACCTTCTTTACCTCTTGGAGGAGTTTCATCCATGCTAACTTGGTTTCTCTTCTTCCTCTAGGACATTTCCATCCTTGAGGATGATGGGATTCAACCATATAAAACTTTCTCAGGATCATTTCTCATCCTTGACCTAGTATTTATTATGAGAGATATTTACTAAATTTGCACCAATCTCAGAGATTTTCTTTAGATTTGCCACCCAAAAATAATTAGGAATGAATGAATACTATCAAAAGACAATTTTGACAACTACAACTGGTATTATCTATAATTACTTGAAAACATCCCCAGTAGAGTCACCTATTTGTTAGGTTTTTTTCTTGCAGGACCTCTAGAAATGCTTGAATACTTAAATAACTCTATGACTCCCAATGCCTTTGATACTCTGACTCAAGCAAGAGAAAACACTAATTGATGAGGTATTTTGATAATCACTGGGGATACCTATTATCACCTCCTTCTTTTTTGAGATCCACTGACTTATACAGGTTTTACCTATGATTGATTACTGGTTTGATAGTATCTTTAGAGTGGATTTTACTTATGTGCTGAATGCTCTATTCTTATATAGATATATAAATGACAATGCAGATAACTATGACTATTCTAAGAAAAAGCTTGACAATCCAAATCATTATCTTAATGACAACAGACAACAACATAATAGGGAATTTCATCTTTCTTTCTTTTTACAATTCTTGTGAATCTAGGAGGAATAACCTATTTGATTTACTCTTTAAGAAATCAACAAACTTCAACTATAATCACTATGAAGACAATTGATTTTACATATATACTCTGAAGGTAATTGATTTTGAATCGTATTGAATGTTTTGGATGATGATGGATTATCTAACAAGTTCCTAGACTAGTGCCTATCCTTGGGCTTATAGAATCAATAGATATAAATCCACAGAGATATATAAACAAGAATACTATAGGATGCCTTACAACCTACATACAACTCAGATAAAATGCCTTACAAACTATGTTGTCACTTCTACAATATTTTATCAAATCCTTAATCACTGCTGTACTCCCTGAAACTACTCACAAAGTTTAATTCTCCCCTTAGAAGAAACTTGTAAATAATCACATAACTACCTTATAGCCAATATGTTTAACATGCCTTACAAATTAAACACAAAAGAGTACAAACAATAAGTAAAGAGACAACAACAATGTAGAGTAAATTTGCACTGTATTTTTATTCATATATTTCTGCTTCAAATACATACAAAGGCTAAAAGCTCAAAAAACACAAACTGGAATCCAGAAGTCTGTCTTACAATTATATTTCATCTCCTTCAAAATATTACAATTTGATCTATTTATAGGTCTTAAACCATCTTGGAGTCCCTAAACTTAGGATGCAACAAGCTTCGGATGGTTTAAGGAACCTAACCCTAAAAGTATAGAAAAGACAAGAAACAAGAATGTTCAAGCAGTGAGAAGACAAGAAAAGGGGATGAAATCTGATCTTCTTTTGTCTTTATCTGAATTCTGGTGCCTTTGTCTGACAATGTTCATGATAGTATCTAATATTTGTACTGAGACCAAGTGACCACCATTCCAGGCTAACCTACATTTGTCTTTCATAATTACTAACCTCCTTGTGCTCAACGATCAAGCGCCAAGTGTTCCTCTCTACTCTTCATCCAGGACCTCTTCTTCTATCTCAACAGGCTTTTTCTTCTTTGGTTTTTTCATCAAATCCCAAGATGTCACATCATCCTCTATAGGCCATTTGAAACTCTGAATACTCTGCAGTTGTCCTTTCTGCCTTTCCCATCTAACATCAGTTATGCTTTTGACATCAACTAAAAATTTATTTATGTCAGTTTCTGCCTTAAAAGCCTCATCCAAAATTTTATTAAAACCATCTAAATCTAGATTAGAATTTGTAATAAATGCCTCATTACTAGGCATTCTGTTGTCAAATTCATTTCTCCAGGCCTCCAAGGCCTTAATCTGATCATCTTCTCCTTTTAGTGGAGAAACAAATTTACTAAAATTTGGTGAAAATAGGCTCATCTTTGCCTCTATGTGATTCAATTTACCCTTAAAGAAAGGTAAAGTGACATTAACTTTCTTGATCTCATCTTCAACCTTTGACACAATTTTTGGCAAATCTGGCCTGTGTTGCTACAAAGAGGCTAATTTCTCAAACAACTGTACCCTAGGAGACCATGCTGTGAAAAAAGGAGTCAAAACAGAGATGTACCCTATTACTTCTGCATGCAAAATGGGCAATTTATTATATGCATTTAGGATTATATCTATTTTATCTTTCAAGAGATCAATCCTATGTTGAAGTATACACCTCAATGCATTTATGGTGACTTCATTATCTTTTTTGGCCACATCCTCTATTTTTACCTCTTCCCTTGCTTCAAATTTCTCTTCTATTTGTAGAGGCTACACTGAGGGTACATAAACAACCTTTGGATTTTCTAATAATCGCTTAGTCATTTCAGCAATTACCTTATCCTGCTGATGTATCTTGATATGACACAATTCTCTATCTTTGGCCAGGGCACTAGCCTCCTCAATTAAAACACCACATTCTCTGACAACTGATTTGTCTTGTCTTCATTTAAGTGTGCCCAATGTGTCATTATTTGGGAAATCTCAAGATCTCCTATGTTTTGTACTATCCATACCATCTGGTTTCCAACCATGCTCTCTTGAATGTTCAAAAGTTTAGGCTTCTATTCTTTAGGACACAAATTCCACATGGAAAATGCTTGGGATTTTGGACTATACCCAAATCCTTTGATCATGTCACCCATTTGAATCTCACTTGACATTTTTAGATCTGGTTGTTTTCTAATTTGATCTATTATGAATGTTGAGGCTAAATTCCGGCCTTCAGCAAGCAAAATTCCACTGTTCAAAACCATTTTTCTAGCCTCATCGGGAGAAACATCCTCACTTTCAGGATCATATGATTGTAAAGCTAGAAGAGCCTTATTTGTTACTTCTTCTTCACCATCTGATTTCAACTACCCTATGATCTGTCCCTTTTTATGCCATCTCAAGAAATCCTTAAATTCATCAGTTTTTATAAAATTATCATCACTTAAAAACTATTATTGGTGCAACAATCGTTCATCAATACATGCTCTTAGAAGAAACTCTATGTTTTTCTCTACCTCTTTTTTCTATTTCTTTCCTTTTCTAATCTCTTTTCTCAAGTTATGATCATATAATCTATTTCCAGGAACCAGACCACTTACTTTATCACCTTTTGTCTCTTTTCTTATGTAAGCTGGGTCATAAGAGGTCTGACCAAGATCAACTTTTTCCTCTTGGTAGTAGGCTCCTCTACATCATCAGGTTGAGAAACCTCAGTCAAATCTATAATGTGTCCCTGTTCCCCCTGTATCTAAATTTCTTCTACAACATTCTGTTATGGTTGATCTATTTGAGGTGGATTTTCAAATTCTTCTTTACTCTCACTCTCATATTCAAATTCTGAATATTCAGGTTCTTTTCCCCCTTTCTACACATCTAAAACTTTATCTAATTCCTCACAGAGTGTGTAAAAATTATCTGTCATAGCTTTAATTTTGTCAAAATATGGCAGGTCGGGATAAAAACCTCCAAATGCTAATCCATTTCTTTTTATCTGCTTCTCTAAATTCAACAACTCTTGAATTCTCTCTCTTCTATTCCTCACTTCATCTTCATCAATTATGTTCCTAGTAGCATCGTCCTCAACACAAATACCATGCACATATGTGTTCGGTATGGTAGGAGTTACGAGTTTCTTAGCTCCTGCAATAAATCCCCCTGGAGCAATATACCTATATAATGTTGCTCCCATCTTACATCTTTCCAACCATCTGCTTACCAAATCAATAGCACCTTTGCCATTTGTAAACTGAAAAATCTTGAATTGCCTAGGGGTTAATGTCCCCTTCCTGTGTGGTGCAAAGTGCTCATTATCTGTTAACAAAAGCTGCCAAATAAATTCCATAGCTGCAATTCTTGATGACACATGATATGGTAGGACATGGGGAGGATGTGTACATCCATACACTCTGATCATAGTGAAATTTTCTTCTAAAAATAAATCTCCCCAATTGTGGTCACCTTCCCATTTATCAACATACTCACAGGGTCTTAGCAACTGCAGCACCTTCACTAGGAGTCTAGTCTTGCTAATACCCAAACTCTGCATCAAAGGGTAGAAAATCCAATTCTCAAATCCATAGAAGTCACAATCCTTGGAGGTGAAATTCCTTATCCTAATCCAAAATTGGATACGATTGGGCCAGTCATGAAAGATCCTTTGGGGGTTCAAATTGTTTACATTCATGATACCATAATTGAAATGCAATAACAAATGCATCAAGATAGAATAATGCAAAAACTTAGGATCTTTATCCTTCTTCTGTACATCTACAAACCCCTCATGCATTCTATTAATGATGTACTATATGTAATCATAACTAGTACTAGAGTCCACATCTTGTAAATCTAATACCATCATCAAAATCCCAGAACTTATCTTCTCAGCAGCTCCATCCTTACCCAACACTCTACACAAAGCATATGCAATGTACTTGATATAAAAATGTAAATCTTTGAAACAATAGGGTGTAGTTCCTGGTAAAGGGGCAATATGGTTTCTAACCTCCTTAAGGATATGTTTTTGCAATTGGTTCCTAGCAACCCCAGGCTGTAATCTATACCTTTCCTCCTATTTTGTAATATTAATCTTAGTGGACATGGTACTATATAAACCAAAAGCTTGCATAAATGAATTCCTATTTACAATTAACAATGCAATACCATCATTATTTTTAATTGTTCTAGACAAGGAGTCATAATGGTTTTTTAGTCCTAGAAACAAGTCTACATCTACAAAGACATCAGGAATAATTAACCTAGCCACACCACTAGTCCAAGGGTTTGATATTGGGATGGCCTTATCAGTATTATTATAAAAATAGTTATAGAGAGAAAAACCTATAGAACCTGGTGTATGGGCATTGCTGATTTCATAGTATTCATCTACCATTATGTTAGCATTTTCCCTCTTGTTCTGTGTAGACCCAAGTAAGAGCTTCAAAAATTCATCAGAGAAATTCCTTTTCCCCTTGGCATCTTCATCTACTTCATCACTCTTCCCACTGGTAGGAGCCACACTAACTGCTTTACTCATTTTGTTTTGTTTTCACTTATCTTTCACCGATATTGAAACAAATCTTCTCTCAGGACTCCTTACTCTTCTTTGTGTACTGAAGATAGTTCAAGAACCTTGAAAACTAGAGAATCACCCTGAAATTGATCAATTCTTGCTTCCTAGACATAGAAAACCTAGCAAATTCTCCGCTCTGAAATTATGGATGTATGATGAATGAAAATAAACCTGCGAGCATCCCTTTATTGTAACTTTTCAAAGTGCTTAGCTCATCATTGAAGAAACAATCAATCTCACCTTCAAGTTTACATGCTATGGTATTAATTGAAATCCTATCCATAGCTCATGAATGTGACAGGAAATCAAATTCATATGAGTGCATTTTCAGAAAAAACTCTTATAAAATTCAAACAAAATGGCATGTCTCGATATGATTGGTTCTTCACCAGACATCTCAGCTACCTTTTTCACACAGTAATTAATCTCCTATATTTTTATTGGATGATGAATCTCTATATTGTCATATCAGCAACTGCCTCTTATTATCACTTTTCATATTTGGCGACCAAGCGACTATGCATTATCTCTTTGTCGCTGATCAAATCTCTTAACTCTCAATTCTTTTGGAGATCTAGCGACTATATGATTTTCTTCACCTTAGCTTAACCATGATTAACTTCTGAAAATTATGTGGCAAAATGAATCCAAGTCACTATTAATATTGCCAAACTCAGAGTTTATTTGGAGACCCCGCGACCACGGTTACTTTTTATCTTTTAAGCTTTTATCGCTAAGTCTCTAAATGTTCTTTTCACTTTATGAGACCCCGCAACTACCCTTAATCGCCCAATTGCTAAATAAAACTACTCTTTAATATTTCCTTTGGAGACTTCGCAACATAGCCCATGAAACTTTATCTCATCTTTTTAATTTTAATTCGGAGACTATGCAACTAAAGCTAATCTCATTATCGCGAGAACATTTTACCCTTATGAAAATTTGATAGAGACTCAACGACTACCGTCGATCTTATCTCATTCTTCATATGACGGCTCTGCTAAGTCACTAAATATATTTTGAAAACCCTAAATTATTTGGAGACCACGCGATAATATTAAAATACAAAGCTTTACATATTTTAGTCTCCTAATCGCCAAATGATATTTTTCCTTTTGGGAGACCACGCAACTGATACACTTTGTTCTTTTTACAGTGGACACATGTCTCATCTTAGTTATTTGTCTCCAAATCACTGAAAAGATGTTGACTTATCATGTTTGACCAGTGACTACCTGACCACCATACATTTCAATGAATTTGTGGTTTGTCGCTAGGTCTCTAAACCTTTTACTTAACTAAATTTTTAATTGGAGACATGGTGACAGAAGATTTTAAAATTATCACTAATTGTGTTCTAATCTGGACACCCTGCGACTGAAGCAATCGCTAAATATCATGATAATTTGCTAACTGTAGGATACACTGTGCGACACTGTGACTTAACCGCTTGTCTCAATGTTGCCAGATCATATTTTCGTCATTGGGAGACTTCGCGACATGAAAGACTTTGCTAAGTCTCATAACTTACAAAGAATATTCTTTTCTCTTTTGAGACATCCCGACTACAGTTAATCGCCAAGTCTCATGATGAAATGGAATATGCTTTTAGGATTAAGCGACTAGGCAACCATTAAAAAAGAACATGACTTTTTATAACTTAAGCTTTTTCAAAAAGGTAATGCAAAAATAGAAACTCGATTGACATTTTTAGGGGTTTTTTGCATTTTCACTAAGAAGACAGCTCAGGGTTTTGGGTTTTTCACTATTCAACTAGATTTTGACCTAAGAACACAAAATTTCCACAAGGATAATTCAAATTGGGACAGATTTTTCTAATTTAGGATACAAATTGGCAGGAGGACAACAAAATTTTAGGGCAAACCAACAAAACCAAGAATACAACCAACAAGATACATGATGCATGGTTGAGAGGGTCAGAGTCTGAGGATAGTAAATTAGTGAATTACTTGTTGGGGAAAGCATGTCAAGAACCACCAAGACATATGAGGACTGAATCTCATAATGAAAAAAGTACAAAAAAACCATTGATGTGACACTAATTAAATTACTGGTCATTTCCAAGGTTAGACACGTGTGCATCCACTCATGAGGAGTTATCACATTCACCTGATAGTTGGAATAACACAAAGGGAATTAATGGCCAACTAGAAAAAACATAAATTTTCAATCATGAGAACCAGTACTGCCATTAAGGCGGACACAACAGAGGAGACATAAAACTCCAAACCAGCTATGTCGACTCCCAGCCTTGGCTCTGCAACTAGCCTAACTCATGTAACTCCGTAGAACTCAACCTTTTAACAACAAAACTTGAGCCACACTGACTCAACATGGAGCCTACGAGCCTATTATTGGAATACATGGTCCTACAGACCTCACAACGAATGTTAAATAGAACCTACCTACACCATTACTCATAAAGGACTCACAAAGGATGCCCAAACTTATTTATACCTTATATATGTATTTATAGAATTTACAAAAATGTATAGACTTTACATTAACTACAAAACACTCTACACACGGAGTCAACGAGTCACAAAGGGTAGACACTAAGACCAGGAAGGACAAGCCCCAAAAGGTTGCATAAACACTATTTACAGAGTGGGTTCTTAGGAAAAACAAAGGGAGAAATGAAGAAAAACAAACAACATTAAAGAGAATGTCATGCCCAAAATTTCGCGCCCAAAACAACAATTTTTTTATTTTTATTTTTAAAAGAGGAAATAAAGTCATGAGGGTCTAAGGGGAATCATGACTAAGTGTCAACCTCCCTTAACCCAAGGGCATCTTCTAAAGTTGAAGTTTCACAAGGTGTCAACTAATTACCGTTTTAACTAGATTTAAATTTAGACTAACGTTTGAAACTATGCAAGGTGGGGATTATATGAACTTATGTGTCATCCCCTATATTTATTAATAGAGTTTGATGATGTGGAGAAAGAGAGAGAGACTCCCTACACTCAGACTCCAGGGATGTTCAGAAATTCTGGTATGTTGATAGCTTAAAGATTCTATTATTAAAATAACCCCCTAGGGCAAGGCACTTTCGTAATATTATTTTTACGATGACCAGTATACTGGCCACAGATATTGGCCACATAAAAATAACATTATAAGTCCCTAAAATTAAATTTCACAAAAAAACTTCAATTAAATTTTTCCCCTATAACATATCTCAATTAATGTATTTAATTATCGATTAACTAATGATTGGATGGATTTGATTTTGTAGAAATTCTTCTAACTTAAATGTTAAGGTTAGATAGACCAGTAAAAGAATTAAGAAAAATAACTCTTTACTGTTGAAACTATATTTGTTCAAAAGATCCATTAATATTTTACTTTACTAAACCACGCTAGAATTTAATTAAATAATTTGTCACAATTTCCACCCATAACATCGCTATAAGTTATTCTACTATTGTTTAAGAGAAATTAAATTAATCCCTTACAGTTCCCCTCTTTAAACTATATTTACATTATTTAATTCCTTTTCCTAATTCATTCTTTCAACTATTAAAATTACCTATATATTCAATGACTTAATTAAAATCCCTAATAATAAATGGAGTAATGAGATGTAAATTTCCCATCAAAAGACACTAAAGTCCAAAAAGAATAATAATTTAAAAGGAAAAAGTTTCCCCCTTCTTTTATCCCTCTCAATTTGAAATCCTAACCTTAATTCAAAATTAGGGTTAGGGTTCAAATTTGAGGTGACAAAAAAAATCACATTTGTTTTGTCTCTTCCATTCTTTTCTTTTCTTTCCTCAAACCCTAGTTCTTATTCTTTTATTTTCTTTTCATTTTATGTGTTGCAGGCTCAACAATGGAGGATGGGGTGGATATGCAAGATACCTCATATATATATATATATATATATATATA
>MU226477.1:4469954-4484049 GCA_018584345.1 Thuja plicata
TTGGCCGCCATAGCTGCTTTTTTCTCTTCTGTCTTGCTTCCTCTCTTAGCAGTTATGCATGCAGGTTTCTTGGGTTGATTTGCAGTTCAGCAAATCTAACAGCTAGATGGTAAGGCTCAAAATATTTATGCAAATGCTTCCATCCCCCCTTAGTGACAATAAATTGATCTACATTTGTAATAATGGAAAAAATGGTTCCCTTTCCATTTCCTGTCAATGACTCCTCTTGCAATAACAATTTTCCTGATTATCTCAGTAATGCCCATTTCAAGAGGGACTTGATATGGGAGCACATATGGTTTACCTCTAAAACCATACACTCTGAAAAACTATTGAAATAGGGCACAAAATAACATCACCCCAATTATGTACTATCTTAATATTCTAAGCAAATTGTTTTGGTATTTGGAGATTCAACAAAGATTTGGGGATCCTAGGATTTTCAAAAAATAATAAGGCTCTAAGCCTGGAAGAAAAGAATCTATCAAATTTTATGTAGCTAGCCTCTTTCCTATCCCATGATAAATCTATGCTCCACAGTTGGACAAGCATTTCTTCACCATCTTTTACTCTCATTAAATTCATCTCGTTTTGAAAATAATCAACACCCTTGAACAAGAACATATGCATTAACATAGAGTACCAGCCAAATGGTTTAGCTACCTTCACATTTTTAATACCTATGAAACAATGGTGAATTAGATCAAAAACATAAGAAGCAAAATAAAAAATAATGGCTAGATGTGGATGGATAATCTACACCATCATAAACATATAGTGAATGAGCATCTCATTTTCTTCATCATCTCTAAAAATTTGACTCAAAGCACTGTATACACCTCTGGCCTTTGGAGTGAAATAAACCAACTTGATTGGTTCTAGTGTATTAGGTCCTACCACAACCAAATTTCCAACCGTGTTAAATAATTCCTATAGGGGTCCATTTCTAAGGTAATTTCTTTATGCTAATAGTGCTTTAGGATCGATGAAGATGAAGATGAGCGGATCTGCAAGTGGCTCCTGACCATCTTGTTCGTTCGTGTGGAGGGCACCACCGAGGCTCTTCTTGGTCTCTAGGCCAGGTGATCTGGCCTTTGTTTATTTCTTTTTGGTGTCAGTCATGTGTGTGTGGTTTTGTGTGCCTTCGGGCTGCCTTGTGTTGTTTTGAGTGTTCTTCCCCTTTTACTTTTTCCTCTCTCTTGGTCACTTTGGTTCGCTTGTGTGGCTGTTGGTTTTCTCTGGAGTTTTCCATTATTTTCTGCTCCTTTTGATTTCACATGAGATCTCTGGAAATGGCCATAGAGGGGAGTAATGAGGGGGTTGATATCCAAGCAAATGGAAATAATAAATTGGCAAGTGGGAGTGACATAGGGACGAATTCAGACAACCCTAAGCCTTCGTATAAATCAGTTGTGGTAGAGAAAATGGTTTTACCACCCTCAGCCTTTTTTGAGAGAAAAATTATGGTTAACAATGTGGAACCCAGACTTGGAAGGGAGCATGGAGGAGGAGTGGTTGACCCCAATGGAAATAGACACAGAGGAGGAGACCAACCCCGCTTCATAGCAGGAGACAATGCTAGTGCAGGAAGGAAGGAAGGTAAGACTCCACCCTCTAGAGTTAAGACCCTTGCCTTATCGCCAAATCCGGACATGGTAAACGCTATCAAGTCTAAGAAAAGTAGATTAAAAAATGTTGCTATCTTTTTTTGTTGTATGGATTTGAAATTTTTACTAGCAAGGAAGTTTTTAGATGATTGGTTTAATAACATATGGGGCAAAAAGCTTGGCATTCATGTTAGTTTTAGCCACATGATTCAAAGAGGTTTATTTGTGGTTTTCCTTAAAACACACGCAATGCAGGAAAAGGTTTTAAAACAAGAGCACTGGCAAGTTGGACAAACAATGTTTAAAGCCCTCCCATGGTTGCATAAAGACACCACTGATAATATACTAGCCCGCGCATCTCCCCAATGGATTGAACTCAAGAATGTTCAACCTGAATTCTAGCACTTCATTCCCCATATGCTAGAGTCTCTTGGGTCTGTGTTGCAAGTTGAAGAGGCTAGAGTTACCCTCCCGCATCTTAATGCCCGCATTCTTCTAACCCTGCACCCAAATTGTTCCTTCCCTGATGCCAGCTCCCTACAAATTGAAGGGGAAACCTTTAATTGAGAGGTTGTGAAATTAGGAGACATAGGAGCTTGCTTTCATTGCAAAATCAATGGACACAATAGGAAAGACTGCTCGCAGCTTAAGAACATTCATAAAGAATTCACTGGCACTCTGACCAAGAATAACACTAATTTTAATAACATGGTTGTAGACAAAACTAGTAATACCAATGAGAGCTTAAAGAATAATGACATCCCTCCCTCTACTTCAGGTACCACTGATACCCATGTTGACCAATTTGTATCCCTCTCAAATCCATTATTTGATGGAGAATTTGTTGTCCAAGAAGCAGGTCGGAACCTTGTAACTAGACCCCCTTTAACTGTCATCCCCAATATATCCTGGTGGTTAGAGATAAATACAATGATGAAGATATCCTAAAAAATAATGCCCAACAAATAGTTCTATCTGAATTAAAAAATAGGAACAATGTTAGAAAGGGTAAAAATGGACAACATTTGGTTGAACAGGCTAAAGAAGTATCTGACAGTGTGCCTCTTAGAGGGAATGAGATTCTACCCAGTGTTGAAACCTTGACTTGCCTATCAGAATACACTGACCAAGAGATGGAGGAATACAACTTCATCAAGGTTGTCAGCAAGAAAAAAGAAAAGGAAAACTTATGAAAGGAGCAACAACCTAAAAGACAAGGAAAGGAATAACAATCATAAGACTAAAGAGATACCAGAATGCTTTAATAGACTCTATAGGAACCAGAAACCCCCCACCAAAAGTTAATGATGATTAACATCCATAGTTGGAATGTCAGAGGCCTAGAGATGCTAGATAGGAAATATGTGGTTAGGAATTGGTGTAACAAGACTCAGTATAAAGATATCATTTGTTTGCAAGAAATCAAGGTTATAGGGGCCAAGGCATATAACAAACTCAAACTTATCTGGAACAGTGCCACATGTATATACTCAAATCATGAAAGAGGAAAGGGAGGTGTTGCCATACTAATAGGGAGTGGATGGGAAGATAAGATGTCAAAACAAGGGGTATCCCCTTGTAACAGGGCAATATGGGCTATATTTAAAGATAAATAGCAACTAATCAGGATTTGTACCATTTATGCATCCAATAACTATAGAGAAAGAAGTTTATTATGGGACTGGTTATCTACCAATCTACCACAAGCAAAATGGATACTTATAGGTGACTTCAACATGATACAAAATAAATAGGATAAGATTGGTGGAAACAAGCATGAATGGAAAGGCAATGAACTTTAATTTTGGTCAAAATTTAAGAGGACATTCCACATTACTGACCCATTGGAAAAAAACAGGCAAGAATATCATAACATCTAGTTCACATGGTGTAATAACAAAGCAAGTAAAAATAGAATTTATTGTAGGTTGGATAGAATATACTTTGATATCAGTTCTTTTGGACTGTCACATCCTTCAGGGCAAAACCCTGTCAGTGTATCCCCTACTACCATGTTTGATCACTCTCCTATTCATGGATGCATTCTTATGAATAACCAAAGTGACCAATACCAGATTCAGAAAAGGAAGGGGGACTTTAAACTGAATACTTCCCTATTAGAAGATGAAGATACTATGGAGGCAATACCAGATTCAGAAAAGGAAGGGGGACTTTAAACTGAATACTTCCCTATTAGAAGATGAAGATACTATGGAGGCTATCCTTATGGCTACTACCCTTTCCAAATTCTGTAACCCAAACTCTTCTGCCATAGACAAATGGGATCAGCTTGTAATAACATGGAGAAAGATGTTCCAAAACATTGGAACTAAAAAGGCCATGGATAGAAACAATGAGGAGAACAATTAGCAGAAGAAAATCATCACACTAGAGTCAACTATACAAGAGGAGGGGAGCAATACAGAAGCAGAACAAGCACTTATTGAAACCAAAATGCAGTTGAGGAAGATAATGAACTACAAAATTCAAGGGAAAAAAGTCAGGGCCAAGGCCAATTGGATTAAGGATGGAGACAAGGGCTCCAAATACTTCTTCAATCTAATCAGAGCCAAGAAAAATAGAGAAGAGATAATCAATATACAAGGAGAAATGGGACCTACTAGGAATAATAAAGAAACAAGGGAAGCATTCAGGGATTTCTACAGTAAGTTATTTGCATCAGGACATAAAAGGGACAACTTTGAGGCAATGGACCAGTGCCTTAAGATCATTCCCAAAAAGGTATCAAGAAAGGATGCCAAGAGACTTGAAGAAAAACTTAGCCTCAAAGAAATAGATGAGGCCATTGGATCCTTAGCCAATAACAAATCCCCCAGTATTGATGGTATCCCAGCAGAATTTTACAAGAAGAACCAAGAATGGATAGCAAATGAATTACTAGAGGTTTATGAGGAGGCCTTTGAGACTGGGTCCCTGGGTAGAAACATTAACAAAGGAGTAATTAAACTACTACCCAAAGAGGGAGACAAATCCCAAGTCAAAAACTGGAGACCAATTATCCTGCTTAATATTTCTTATAAAATCATTGCTAAAGTCATGGATAGAAGGATTAGTAACATGCTAAATAACATTATTTCTGTTACCCAGACAAGGTTCATTATGGGAAGGTATATACTTGATAATTTAATTACCAGTTGGAAAGCCAAGCACTGGGCACAAATAGATGGACAAAATGCAGCAATGGTGTTACTAGATTTTGAGAAAGCATATGATAGAATAGAATGCCCATTTGTATTGAAAATGTTGGAGGCCTTTGGATTTCTGAACTATTTTTGCAGATGGGTAAATATCTTGTTCTAGGACTCCTCTGTTGTGATTAATGTCAATGGGGAACTTTCATAATTGATTCAGTTGAGTAGATCCATTAGGAAAGGATGCCCCTTAGCACCAGCCCTATATGTCCTAGCTGTTGATGCTTTATCCTACATTCTCAAGGCTAATGATTTTGGTCCACCAATTAAGGGTATCCACCTTCCAAATGCAAATGTAGAAGAACTTATTATACAACAATTTGTTGATGACACAGTACTCTTCTTAGAATTAGAAGAAGGCAACTTTTACAATATGCTTAGTAGACTCCAGATCTTTTGTCTAGCCTCAGGGGCTAAAATTGCAGTCTAGAAGTCCACTATTTTGGGATGGAATGCAGAGGCTCCAAATTGGCTTGGCAGAAAATAGTGGCAATGGTTGGGGCCCTCAGATATTGTAAGATACTTGGGTATTCCTTTCTCTATCTCCCTGAATTTGAAGGAGATGTGGACCTGGATCTATAAAAAAATTGAAAACAAACATGTGAAATGGCAGTCACACATACTCTCCCTAGCTGGGAGAGCCCAAGTAGTACAGAAAGTCCTGTCATCCTATGCTATATACTACTCATCAACCTAGATGTGTGCCAAGTATCAATTTGGTAAAATGGGGAAGATTCTGAGAGGGTTTCTGTGGTCAGATGGACTTGGAAGCATTAAAAGGCATTGTGTTAAATGGGAGTGGTGATGCTCCCCTAAGCATCTGAGGGGACTGGGAATCAGAGACCTCAGGACACAAGGGATTTCCTTAGAAGCCAAGTGGATCCTCAAAGCATTAGAAGGGGATGAACCATGGAAAATACTAATTAGGAACAATATAGAGAGGGTAGTTATCAAGAAAGGGAAAAAATGGAAACAAGTCCCTAACATTGACATCCTACTGGGGGAGTTTGAGGTTAATATAGGTGGATCAAAATTATTCCATTCTATTTGGAAGGCATGGTGTCAAGTAAGGCCTTTAATCTGTGCAAGAAATTCTGTGAGAAAAAATCCTAACTTTGCTGTCACTGATAGATCTATTTGGTGGGGCATCTATCTTAATAATAAACCATTGGCGCTCACACAATGTTGCTCCTCCAAAGCTTGGCATAACAAGGGAATTTCCCTTATCCAAGATATTCTAGTTGGAAATAAGCTGGGACCTGGGAAGATATCAAACTCAAATACAACCACCCTATTACACATAGAAAAACTTACACTCTGATCAGTAAAGCAATGGGCAGACTCTCTTGTGGTAAGATTGTGAATACTAATAAAATGATGGAACATTTAAAGTGGAATAATGGTAAAAGCCTGAAATATTTTTCTTGCAAAACTATTTATAATATGATGAAAAATTATATGAATATCACTAACAGAATCATGCAGAGTTGGGGAATCAAATGGACAGGTAATAAATGACATTTCTTCTTTGATTTCTTTTGGCACACACAAGTCAAACCAAAACTGTTATGTTTTAGATGGATTCTTTGTTTAAAAAAGCTTGTTGTCGGTTCTTTTTTGTCCCAATTTGGTATACAGAATGTTGTTTGTTCAATTTGCAATTACCCAGAAACCTATGAAAACCTCTTTTTTTATTTCCCTTTTGCCAGCAAAATTTGGTCAAGTCTATTTGGTCGAGTCATTGCCTGCAACTGTCCTAACAATTTTTTTTGGTCTGAAGTTGTGCTGGGCTTTGTGGATGTGTTTGATTATAAATTAAACAAATTTTGGGTTGTTTTAACTGTTTTTACCTTGTGGACCATTTGGAGGTTAAGGAATGAGGAGATTTTCCAAGACATAAGGAGAGATCTTACTGAATTTTTCATTAAACTCACAATTTTTCATATTTCCTCATAGGTAACTGTGATCATTGAAGTTCCAAGGGAGAGATTCCAGGAATTAATCAAAGAAGGGGCCATTGTCATCTTTAAAAAAGAGGTGCAATCCACTTCATACTCTGAATAACCTCAAGACATTGGTACACATGAAGATACACCTATCAGAGATCAGGGCATAGCCAACACAGGGACTGTGGATAATCAAGAAAGTCATAACTACTGGGCTAATGAGGAGGAAGACCAAAATATCAACAGGTCTGACTACCAGAATGAAGATAACAATGATGGATAGGACACTGTTGTTCCAAGAGAAAATATCAGTGGATGGGATAAATCATAAGCTTAACATGTGCGCTTTTGTCTTTTTTTGAAACTGTAAAGACACACTGTAATAATAGTAGACTCTCGGCTGTAGTAGATATAGTAGGTGGTTAATATTAGCAGATATCTCTTCTACTTTTTTGTAAAAGCTACTATATGTACCTTTGATTTTTTTTCGTTGATACTCTATCTTAATATAAAAAAAGGTAATTTCTTTAAGCATTGTAAACCTTGTTGAATGAGTCAAAATCAATCTTATCTAGTTGATCAGAGGGTTCATTTAATTGGAAAACCTCTCTTAACTCTTCAGTTATGATGCTTATCAAAACATCTTTATTTATATCTCTAACAACCATAGAGACACAATCATATTTTTTTTCTTGTTGAATTAACAGGTCAATATCCATGAATACTCCAAGGACCACAAAATTTTCCCACATCAAACTACTAGATGTTGCTATTGGGTGCAAAAGCATTTCTTTGACTGAAAGCTACCTTGAATACTATTAAACCAGTCATGCTAATTTTTGTATCTCTAACCCATCTACCCTTGTCATACAAACCCTCCCCAATTTTAAAATGATGGTGTTTTGGTACCATTTCCTTAGTCTTAGTAGAATAATTTGTGGATCTGACTAATTATTGAAAAAGATCCTCACATACATTCCTTTATTGATAGTCTATTTTTCCTGTGAGTTCTTTTCTAGATGTCATTTCTAAATTAGGGTTTCTCAATCAGAAAGTATAAGCTTCACACACAAATCCTATTTTATTTACAATACCAAAATGTTAGAATAACTGAGAGGCGGGTGAATCAGTGGCCTTAAAAATAATTCCAAAAGATCCAACCAAAAACTTATTTCTTATGTATAATGCCTTTAGTTATCTTAGAGACCCAATTTCATCAAGTTGTATGCCATATATAAATAAAAACTACTCAGTAAGATATACTGTTTATCTTTTCTAGACTTTACCAAGTAGAAACAAATAAACTTAGACTTAACCGACCAGTCCAATTTAAATAATGTGTAAAATAGAATATCAATGCAATGAAACAAATACACATTTGACACATAGATTTTAACATGGAAACCCAATATGGGAAAAACCACCTGGGACCAGTAATCCAAAATAATTTCATTCTTCTGAAGTGAGTACGGTGAAGAGCCAACCTTGTTAAAGGTTACAATACACACTATTAAGTGTGACCTTGTTAGACAATTTAAACCAATATTTTATCTTTTGATCTAGCACTCACTATGCTGTCAACAAGAAAACATTTTGATACTCTTGAGTATCTCAATACAATAAGGACTGTTAAATCCCACTCGGTTAAGAGATTTTCTAAATCGATGGTTAAACTAATACAGTAAATGATATTTTCAAAATACAACTTGATTTGCAAATATTCATATCTATTTTTAGTTTACAAATGCATCTCTGATCATTATACACTTCAGTTCCTTTGCTTTCTTCTCTCTCTCTTTCTTCTCAGTGAATGCTCGGTCCTCTATTGCTCAGTGTCTACAAAATTCCTTGGCTCTGTTCTTCAACCTGTATGATTAGATCTGCATGAATAATTCTATCTTCACACAAAATATACTCAACATTCCTCTCTTTGATAGTGAATTCATTGTCTCTTTATATAGACATGATTAGTCGTTCAATCTTCTTGGTTTTATTCGTAGATATCTTCTTGATCCAAAAAAATTGCCAAGATTTGATTTATCCATAAAGCTCTCCTTTAGTTTCATTCTAAAAATCTCTCCTTGTTAACTATGAATAAAACACACTTTTGATCGTTGATAATAATAAAGCAATCAACTAGTTAATCCCTAAATTGTAGCTTTTCCAGCTAAGCAATCTTGTCATTCTTTAACTTCAGTTAGCTCGGTCATTACCTCTTTCTCAGTAATTCTTTCTTGGTTATGTAACACCTCAAAATTATCATCTTACAACCCTAACCAATTTTTTTGCATTTGTCATTCTTCTGAATCATCAAAGTCCTATTGTACTAGGCAATTCTAAGTTTTGACTGACTCTACTCGACCTAAGTGTCAAATGCAGAAAATCCTAAATCTACATTAATCATACATTATATTTAATTCTTAAATATCAATCAATTAGCTAAACAAACCCTATGATTGAATTAATTTAATTATAAAGTCCTGGCACTTTAATTAAATTAAATTCACCCCTTTTAGCTAAAACACATAAAAAGGAATTATATAATATTTAATTATTAAATAAATATCCTCATTTCATAATTGGATTTAATTATTCAGATAATTGAGAAAAACACATTTATGAGGTCATATTCTATTTATTTAATTAAATATTCTCTCAAAAATCTTCTCTTCACTTCTGAAATAGAAGTTTTGAATTAATTGTGCTTTAAAGAGAAAGAAAACAATTAAATCAAAAGAAAACAGTTAAAATCAAAGAAAGAAAAAAGTTAAAGCAAAGGGAAAACAATTTATTGTTTTCTTTTAAAGAAAGCTTTCTATTTTGAACTGGCTTTTCTATCTGTTTTATTTCAAAAAGGAAACTTTGTATTCTAATCACCTCTGAGTCTATAAAATAGCTCCCATTTCTCATTCAAAACCCCTGAGAAAATATGCATTGTTAGAATAAAGAATTGCTGCTTCATTTTAGTTGATAATCTCATTTTACATTTAGCTATCATTTGCAATAGAATAGCTTCATTTTCTTAGAATAATCTCATATTTTTAATCATGGCATAGTTTAATTTCATTTAGATTAATCTTGCATCTTTCATGTTCTTACATTAATCTTGCATTATCTTGTATTGCATTCATGGAGAAAAATGCTTCATTCTTAGATCGGTCTATGGTTGTGAGACTCTCGTTCTGAGAGCTATTTGAAACCCCATCTAGATAGAAGGCAACAGGTCAAATCATACATGCATGCAGGATGAATAACTTATATTCACTTCTGTATGTGGCTGATGAACCTGGACTATGTCGAAGTGTATGGTTGAATACAAGGCCAAATTTAACATATACATTTCTGGTGCCCACTGTGGGGCTCAAAAATTTACTTTCTAGCCTCATTTTTTACACTTTTTGATCAATTCTGGTTTTCATTTGTACGGCTCCATAATGAAAGTTTGCGCAAAATTTCTCATATAGTCATGCAAATTTTTTCAAGTACATGCATTTCTTCACATGAACTATAATACTTCTTCGCATGACATTTGACACTTGTGATTTATAAATTTCAATTTTTTTGATATCTCTGTTTCTGCTAATTTCTGACCACTAATGGTTTTTGTTTGTTGTTGACTGTGCTTTTCTGGTTTTATCTTTGAAACAGCTTAACTATGGTTTGCAGGATGTTGAAATGAAGAAAGAAATTACAATCTACTAACGTATTTACTGTAGGACGCTTTTCGAAGACATACGTGTTTTCACAAAAATCTCATGACTATTTTTAGTAGTTAGAACACACTTCGGTTGGTGCTTAAAATAAATCATTGTCTTGCGTGATTGAACTGTTTTCTAGTTTGTAATCCCAAGAACTATATGAATGTATCTTCTCCCCTCACCTTTATGGATATTGGGTGTAAGAGAAATTCATATGATTCTTTTAGTGTGGCTACCTCCCAAGAGCTTTAGCAGAGCCAGTGAGAGTGGATGCCCAACCAATAACAGGCTAAAGCCAAGCCCTTCCGAACCGGTATATAAAAAATTCCATTGTGATTAATCTCATAATGGACAGGTGTGAATTCGTTGTGGCAACCAAAATCTCCTCCAATACCCTAGTAGTGCGTTAAAGTCTCAACATCGTTAAGGTGAAAGCCTTGCTTTGAAAGGATTGGGAGAGCCCCCATAATTGAGAAAATGACTTGATCACAACCACCTGAATGGATGTTCTTACTAAAAACCTTTGTTATAGTATCCAAAATCCCTCTATCTGTTGGCGTGGAAGGTCAGAGATTGACTAAGATGCCCCACACTTTTACAACTCTTAGTAGAGACAACAACCCTTTGGGAAGCAATTCCTTTGGGGTTCAAAGCTTGGTGTGCCTGAGAAGTGAGTGCACATGTAAGGAGGAGCCCATGCCTCCAAGCTTCTAAGTTTTCCACTATGAGTAAGTGTAGCTAAACTTCGGTTCAAGTGGGGTTTCAATAGATACTGCCCTGGATATTCTAGGATTGTAATGTGTCTGTTCTAGTACTACAAAAATTTTGCTTAATGTGTTTTGTGTAGGTGTATCATTCAAACAATTGAAACAAGCATCAAAACACACAAACTGTCAAACTTGAACATATCCAAAATAGTTTTTAACTTGAACTCCCTGTTAGAAAAATAGCATGATCATGTCTCAAAAAATGCAATCTAGTCTTAACTATCTAATTCTGTAGAATTACACTTTTTCAGTGCCAAGTCTCACACGACATTCTACCATCTTTGCATCATTATCTGAGAAACTTTGCACGATATGCTGGCAATTGTTGTGTGACATTTTGCAATCTTGCTGCAATCTTTCACCAATTTTGTCATTTTTATCCACCAGTCTGTCATCATATTTCATGCGGTATTGCATAGTCTCACGTGATCCCATGAGAATCTTCATGCGAGGACTTACTTCTTCATGGAGTCTGAAGCATTTTGTCAAAACAATGAGTAATTTCCCATTTTTCTAGTGTACTTCTGCTAAATCTGATCTCAGTTCTAGGTCTGTTTACTTGCCTTCTATCTGCACACAGTCTGCAACTTGGTTTCTTGGGTTGAGCATTATGTGATTCTTGCTTAAACTGGTCTTGTCTCATATCTTTTGGTCTATTTATACTATGTCATCATTCCTTGTGTTGCAATAGTCATCTCTTGGTTGTTCTAGCCTCATTTCTGACAATTTGCACCAAGGATACTTCACCTTTTGGCACTTTATGTGCATTTACTTTCAAATAGTTTCAAGTGTGGTCCTAGTTCACATCCCTTGTACAATCTTTGTCTATGACTGTTACAACTTGAAGTGGCAAAATATTCCCTTCAATAAATCAAGATGAATTTGTACTTTCCACACCATTGTCGGCTACATCTAGTGAGGAATCATCTCTCTCTCTCTCTGGTTCTTTGACCTTACATCAAATGATCATTTCTAGTGGATTTTAGTTAGGTTTGAAACCCTTTGTTCCAAGAGGATCCAAATTTTGAAAACACTCAACCTTCTCATACTGAGTCTTTACACATTGAATACTTGCATTCTAGCAAGATGGCAGATCATGACCAATAAGGTGAACATAGCAGAGATGATCTCTCTAAAACCAAGGGTAAATTCCCTTTTCACGACCCTCCCCCTAATGAAGAGAAAGAAATAACCCAAGGGGATATCTTAGAAGCTTGCAATAATAAAAATTTCATGAGAATGATGATGGTCCTAATGAAATAAGAGAAGGAGAAATACCTTCTCAAATTGGCCAACCAAGGAGCCAAGCTCCCCTCCGATTACAAGGTAGAGACACTTCTTGAGAAAGAAGAAGAAACTGAAAACTCTTGCTTGCAAAAGCAAAAGCAATGCATGCAAGAACAACTCATTCAACTCATGAAAGATAAAGACAAACCCGCTACACAGTTCACACTAGAAATTATTTGTCCATTCCCATTTGATAAGAATCTATGCATGCCTCCTTTTCCCAAAGGAGTTTAACTTCCCAATTATGATAAATACTTGGGTACATCTGATCCCCAGGATCATTTGAGAGAGTTTGGTGCTCTCTCTATGGAGTTCATACATGATACAACCTACCTCATGCATCTCTTCCCATGTAGTTTGGGAGGGCCATCTATGGAATGGTTTGTTGGAGTTGATGAAAACTATCAACCCACAGCTCCCAAGAATCACCTGCATGCAAACCTGTCACAGAAAGAGAGAAGAAAAAAATCTATGGAGGCCAAAAATTACAAATCGATGGAAGAGGAAACATATTGTGCAAACAATGTAGAAAAACTCTTAATGCAATAACATCCTCAATTAATTAATAACCATCAAATTGAATAATTTACAAAGAGGGAATCCTTATAAAAGGATACCGAAACCCTAAATAGGAAACCATAAATAATAATTAATTAAAGAATTAAATATTATATGCCTAAAGTTTAGCTTAAGTAAAAGAGAGATAATAAGTGACTTAATAATTAAATCAATATGATTTAATTAATAAGTGGAATCACTTTATTACTCTAACACCCCCCTTATGATAAACTTAGGGAGAAGCTAAAAACCTAGAAACAGCTATTGAAAGCAGGAAAAATGGGTCCTGGCAACAAGGCTTGATGAGGTACCCAATACAAAAAATCTCTGTAAAGAGGAGAAAAGGAGAAAACCCAGTGGGAAAACCCCTCTCCAAAAAGAGATGAAGCCTAGTGAAGGATAGAAGAAACCTTCAAACTAGAGAAAGTCCCAGAAAATAGGAACAAAGAAAGAACATGTAGAACACCTCTGAAGCATGAAGTTGCAAACACTGTCAAAAAATAACTTCTGGAACCTCCACTGTAATAGAACATGATGAAGTAGAGAAGACTTTAAATAAATCCTGAAGAGCTGATCGATGGAAGAATGCCTTCAAAATAGGAATGAAAGAAGAGTGTCCATATGGTAAATGATTCATCTCACTGAAATGCATAGGTAATAACCATTGCATCTGCCTAGTACATAGGAACAAATACTGAATACATAGATCACTCCATCGAACCAAGGAAGCATTAGAACCAATAGGAGATACCCCCCCATAATGTTGAACATAGAGAGGTTTGACAGGAACACTGAAATGCAATGCCAAAAACAATTGCAAGAAGAAGTATCAGGAACACCAATAGTGCAGAAGAAGGTACAAGCATAGGATAAAAGGCGATGTTGAAGTAGATGAAATGATCTTCTAGACACACATCATGAGGCTAATGTCATGGAAGGGACACTCACTTGACAAAGGTGGATGAGCACAAAAGGAAAAACATCATAACCCCCCCATGGCACTTTATAACTGAGTGCGAG
>MU226477.1:4485492-4513151 GCA_018584345.1 Thuja plicata
AATTAATAAAAGAATTAATTATTATATGCCTAAAGTTTAGCTTAAGTAAAAGAGAGATAATAAGTGACTTAATAATTAAATCAATATGATTTAATTAATAAGTGGAATCACTTTATTACTCTAACATGGTTCTCTAGTCTACCCAATGGCATCAACACTTTTGACAAAATTGCCACCTTATTTTTGCAACACTATTCTCACAACATCCAACATCCAGTTCACATCCGAGATCTTTGTAACTTGAAACATAATCACGGGGAATCCTTCTTAACATTTCTCTAATGATAGAGACAACTTTATACAACATATTCTTGCAAAATACCTGAATCTAAAAAGTTGGACATCTTTCTAGACAATCTTCTTCCCAACTATGGGTATCAAGTACAACTGCAAGGTCCTTTAACCTTTGATGACATGATTAAGCAGGCTGTGAGAATTGAGATGTTTATGGTTAAGAAAGGATAATTGACCTTACAGAAGGAAAATAAACAAGGGTCCTCCTCCTCAAGAAAAGATAAACCCAAATTTCCTAACAAGAACCAAAATGTTGTGAATGATGGAGTTGTAGACAATGTGACTCCTGAGCCTTCAAAATTTGCTTTTAATCTCACTACCATAATGCAGGCAGCCAAAGCCACTGAACAGGCTGTGGCAGAATCCAAACTAAGTACTTCATATTTTTTTGGTTCTAAACCTTGGGCTTCTAGACCCAAGCGTGAATTCACTCCTTTAGGAGAACCTATTGATGTGGTTTACAAGACTCTCTTGGACAACCATTTACTTACTCCACTGGATAATTCAGGACCTTATGATCCACATCCAAGACCCTCTTGGTGGAATGAATCTGCTTATTGTGATTTTCACCAAAACAAAGGTCACAAAACGGCTACTTGTCTTAAATTACAGCATAAGATCCAGGATCTCATCGATATTGAGGTTTTACTATGGGAGGTCACAATAAGAACTTAGACCACCAAGATTTTAAAGATCCATTTCCTCCTCATGGAAAAGGTGAGTCATCCAAACGCAAAAATACTGATGCCAAGGTCAACTATACATACACCAATAATGACAATGTCATTAATATGGTTGAGCCTGTTTATGCTGAATACTATAATGTTGTCATTCTCAAGGGAAGGGAAGATACTCCCAAGCCCAAAACTCCTTTCATCTTACGAGGGTCTATGCCTCGGTCCTCCGAACAAGAACAATCTTAAGTTAGTGCAAACATTGTTACTCGATCTCGTGCTAAGATCATTCTCAAAGGCCCTAAGCCTTCTTCATCTACACCAACACAACCTGCAAACAAAACTACTGTTGGCTCCGCCAATAAGAATCTGAAATTGGGTTCCTCATCTAATTCTACCAATTACAACATTCTAGAGAAATTACAACATACTAATGCTAATATCACCATCTTCGAGATGCTGAAAATCTCCCTCACTCACAGGGAGATCCTTGATAAAGCCCTCACCAAGGCAAATGTCCCAAAATATCTCGATCTTGATCAGTTTCAATCCATGGTAGGTCACTTGACCTCCTCCCATTACTTGTCTTTCTCTAAGGAAGATGACCATTCTTTGAGTCACCCACATAACAACCCCTTGCACATTGAAGTCATGATTGGTCCAAAGTGCGTTTGTCGTGTTCTCATAGATAACAGTGTTGGCCTCAACATTTTCTCTGCTAGTTTCCTTATTGAGTTAGGATATAAAAAAGATTGCATAGATTCTCGCAAAAAGATTACTATTAAAGAATATGATGAAGAAGAACGAAAATCTAAGGGGCTAGTTGTGTTGCTAATCAGAGTTGGCCCTATTAAAAGGGATGTTATTTGTTGAGTGCTTGACATTCCTTTAGCATACAATATTCTGTTGGAAAGGACATGGATCCATGAAATGCAGGCTATCTCTTTGATATACCATCAGTGCATTAAGTTCACATTCCAAGGCTTTGAAGTGACTATACCTAATAATACACGCTATGATTGCAACACACTCACAAAATATGCTAATATCTTTGTACCCACCAATAGAGAGTCTATTGAGCTCCTTGAGACTAAACTAAAGGACATGGAAAAGGGTCTGATACTCAAGGAAACTGACATGGGAGGGTATTAGCTTGAACCTATGCTATCTATTAGAAGAAGAAGGTGAAAACAGAACTATCAAAGCCTGGATCTATAAAGGAGAGGACACTATTGAACAAACCACTCCAGCTTATAACTTTTTAGGCTTAGAATTGTCACCCTAACTCAGGCATTAGGGCTACACGACAATTCCATCCTCATAATGGAAACCTCTCCTAGCTGTGGGTAGACTATGAGTGAAGAGGAATCTCCAGATTCTAGGTCGGTTCCTATTTGATTCGGGATATCACATCCTAATTTGAAACTTGATAGGGAAAAGGGAAAAAGGATTAAAAAATGAAAGGGAAAAAGGGGTGATACACCAAGAATGAATTCAGACTTCACAAAAAGATGAATTTTAATCCCAACTCATGAATGAATACTTTAACAATCTGAATCTCTATTCAACATATATTTTAATAAATTCATGCTATCAGGGTTCTACCACAAACAGCTTGGAGATTTAACAACCTACATTTCTAATGCAAGGCCAAGGGGCAGCTAATTTTCTTGAGAACGAACAGAATTTCATTCACTTCCTTCAGATAATAACCAATTTAACACTTGCTAGAAAAGATGAAACAGGATTCGATATTGAAAAACAAGTACACAAAATGGGAGCCAAAGAATCTGGTTCATTTTCTTCAAAAATCTGACAAGATGATTAAAAAAGTGGCCTTCAAAGCACCTAGGAATGATATATTCACTAAAATACCCTCTCTCCAAAATCTGCAACCAGATGGATACAAAAATGCATGAAAAAGTGGTATAGGAACAAAGTAGTTCACTAAAACCTCCTTTCCCACCAAATCTGACCTGTAACTATGAAAATGAAGGTCCACTAAATAGCCCACATGGCTAATCTCAAAAATGAGATCTCCCTCCAAAACTCTCCTCCAAACAGAAAAATCATCCTGATTCTTAGGCCAAAAATCATGCCTAAAGTTAGCCTCTCCAAGTCCCCCCAAAAAATGGCAAATCCCTAAATTGGAGGCATGATTAGTGCCCTAAAATATAGCCCCTAAAGACTCATTTCGAAAATGGGATAACCTATTTCGGTATTTTAAAAGATTCACATCCTTTTTACATAATTACCAACTTTGTATTAAAGAATATTTAAAATATTTAAAATATATCAAAGAATATATTTAAAATATCTAAATTATATTCTAAAAACAACACAAGATACTAAACCTAACCATGAAATTATCCAACTTAAGTTTAAACTATTTGATAAACTCAAACTTAGGTCAACATGACCATTCGAGTGTAGATCCCAACTCATGTTAAAAATTTCTTTTAAGGCATGTATGGGTTGGGAAACTCCAAATTCGATGCATAGGGTGGAAGTACACTGTAACATTAAATGGTATTTACTATCCTCGCTGTCATCAGACTTCAACTCTCATTTCATCTTGGCATTTGTTTTTTGATCTTTGCATTTGAATGCTGAATGAAACGCTAGCTCATGGCCACCAGGATTCCATTTTCTCTCTGTTCTTAAACTCAAACTGGATATCAGAGACTGTCAATTCACCTGTAGTCTTTGCCTGAAACTATGAACTCAGCTCTGGCTATAGCTATTATGACCGGGCTTGGACAGGCTCTTTCATTTTTGAAAAACTGCAACTGTGACCTCATTATTTTCTACTGAATGTCAGCATTTTTGAACTAATATTGTTTGATGACTGTGAAGTGGGTCTTCTCACCATCAAAATCTCAATCTCCATTTGTTTTTTTCACTCAAAAGCCTATCTTCTTCCATACACTTCTCTGTCGAACTGCGGCTTCACTACAGATATCTATGCATATCACTTTTGCATGACATAGAAATATTAAAACTTGGGTTTCCTTTATAAATTTTAGCTTGACTCCATGTCTAAGAGCTCGGGCTCTCTACTCTTTCTACACCGTGGCTGCACTTTGGGTTTTAACTGTTTTAAGGCTCAGTTTCTCTTGCTTGAGCTCGGGATGCATCTTGAAAGGTTCAGTTTCTAATTGGTGGTTCACGACTGGCAGCGAACTTGACTTTCAAAAGCTCATGGCTATATGAAGATAAGTAACACATTTTCTCCTAAAACTTGTCCATTCTAAATAAAATCTTTTCATTACATACATTGGGGAGATCCCTTAGATCCTTTTTCTATTTCACCATCAAAAACCTCCTCATCTTCCTCAAGCTCTTGTATTCCACTAACTCTCTTCTTAAGACTCAGAGTAGCATCTTCTATTTTCAACCCATTCATGTTATCATATTCTCTCCTACATTCATCTCCAGAGAGAGAAAACATAACTTGCTTGATATGACTCCTAATGATGAAATAGACTCTCATGAATATGAGTTTGACAACTTGTCATATGCCACCTCTGATAGTGATATAGATACAGTTCACACGCATGAAAACCTTCTTGACATAGGTGAAGGGTCTAGTGTAAGGTCAAACGAGTCTGATTCCATCAATATTAATGTGTCATCTACTATGGTCGCTAGGAGTCAAAGGAATTCAACTACACCTTTGGAAGACATTACTCTAGGTCTTGACTTGCTCGTCCGTGCTTTTGATGATTATACCATGAATTCACTTGAACCCATCAATTCTCTTTCACTTCGCCATCCTGAGCTTATAGAATGGAACTCTCCCTCCCCATCTAATGAAGTCCTTATGTTCTATAATGACTACGCTCTTTTCCTGAGGATG
Organism: Thuja plicata; assembly: GCA_018584345.1. NCBI lineage: Eukaryota > Viridiplantae > Streptophyta > Pinopsida > Cupressales > Cupressaceae > Thuja > Thuja plicata. The sequence goes on from MU226477.1 coordinate 4,490,320, forward strand.
AGATACTTGATACACTTCTGAGTCATTTCTAGGAATGCTCATCTATGCTTATTGAACCAACTCAACCAATCAACTTGGGTACAAAAGCTGAGCCTCAGATCATTCATTTGGCACAATCATTATCTAAAACAGAAAGAGAGGAATTCATTACATTCTTCTGGAGCAAAAAGATAAAATTTGCATGGAAATATTTAGATATGCCAGGATTAGATCCTAATCTAATCATGCACCATTTGTCCATTTCACCGAGCGTCAAGCCTGTCAAGCAAAATTTTTGAAAAATGCATCCGCATGTGGCTCTACTTGTCAAAGCTGAATTGGAGAAACTTCTTAAGGTAGTGTTTATAAGAGCAATTGACTATGCAGAATGGATCTCTAATATTGTTCCAGTATCAAAACATGACAAATCTATTCGAGTATGCATAGACTTCAGATATTTAAATAAGACATGTCTAAAGGATGATTTTCCATTGCCCAATATTGATATGATTGTAGATATGATAGAAAGATATGAAATTTACTCACTAATGGATGGTTTCTTTGGCTACAACCAGATAAAAATCACGCCAGAGGACCAAGAGAAAACTGCTTTAGCATGTTCATGGGCCACTTTCTGTTGGAATGTCATGCCCTTTGGACTCAAAAATGCTGGTGCTACATATCAAAGAGTTGTCACCACCATATTTCATGACATGATGCATAAAATAATGGAATATTATGTTGATGACACTCTAGCTAAGAGCATGCAACAAGAGAAACACCTTGCAGATCTAGGTCCTCTACTAGATTACATGGAACAATTCAGTGTGAGGCTCAATCCTAAGAAATGTGCATTCGGCGTAACATCTGGAAAATAGCTTGGTTATATTATATCTGCAAAAGGCATCGAGGTGGATCTTGCAAAAGTTCAAGCTATCATGGAAATGCTGCCACCAAAGAATATCAGACAAATGAGAGGACTTCAAGGTTGGTTACAGTCTATCTGACGCTTCATCTCACAACTGGCGGACAAGTCCCAACCATTCACCAAGACTTTACACAAGGGAGTGATTTACCAATGGAACAAGGAATGTGATGAAGGGTTCACACAAATCAAATAGTATCTTGTGAACCCGCCAATATTGATGCCTCATATTCATGGGAAGCCGCTTATACTTTACATCTCTGCTACAAATACATCATTGGGTATCCTATTGGCTCAAGAAGATCATAACAACAAAGAAAGGGCTATCTACTACATTAGTAGAACTCTGGTCTCATATGAAACAAACTATTCTATTATAGAGAAGGCTTGCCTCGCAGTGGTATTTTCTTCACAAAAAATGCAACACTACATGTTGGCTCATACTACATGCCTTATTGCTAAAATTGATCCTCTAAAATATTTGCTTAGTAAAGCTACCCTCACAGGTAGACTAGCTAAATGGGTCATTCTTCTCAGTGAATTTGATATTGAGTATGTAGAAAGAAAATCCATAAAAGGGAAAGTGATTGCAGATTAGTTGGTGGAAGCACCTCTAGTAGATCATCAACCATTGAACATCAAATTCCTAGATGAGTCCATATTACTTCTTACACATCAATCCTAGACTATGTTCTTTGATGGTTCATTTACCCAACAGGGATCAGGTGCTGGGATACTGTTCATCACACCTCAAAGGTACTCTTTACCAAAAGCATACAAGATGTTGTTCCCTTGTACAAACATCACTGAGTATGAAATCTTGATCAATGGTATGAAGATTGCACTTGAGTGCCGAGTGGACGAGCTCAATGTCCTTAGAGACTCACAATTAGTCACCAATCAGGTAAATGATATCTATCAGAAAAAAGATGACAAGTTGGTGCCTTATAAATGGTTGGTTGATGACCTCAAAAAGTATTTTGTTCACATCACATTTCAACAAGTTCCAAGGGCAGATAATAAAGCGGTGGATTCAATGGCTACTCTTACTTCCATGTTATAGATGCTAGAAAATGATTTCTGACATGAATTCCTAGTGGAGACGTTACGCTACCCAGCCTATGATTCCCCTAAGTCCTGGATGATTTGTTCTGTCATTGGACATGACTCATCCCGCTACCATCATATTTACTCCTACCTTCATGACCAAATTGTTCTGGACACTTACACTCGGAATGAAAAATGTCACTTAATCCGCAATGCTTCATAGTTTGTCATCGTAGCTAATGACTTGTATAGGCGCAATCTTGACGGTACCCGCCTTAGGTGTTTATAACTCGATGAGTCCAAATGTGCATTAGTAGAAGTGCATGAAGGCATCTGTGTGTCTCACTCTAACGGCCTGACACTGGCCTGTAAACTTATTAGAGCTGGTTACTATTGGCAGATATAGAAAAAGAAGCTACATGGTTTTCTAAGTCTTGCAAACAGTGTCAACTATATGGTAATCTAATTCATGCTCCAGCCAAGGAGCTTATTCCCTTCATTACTTTCTAGCCATTTCAACAATGGGCCTTTTAATTGGTGGGTCAAATTTATCCCTCGTCCTCAAATGGACATAAGTTCATCATCACAGCTACAAACTATTTTACCAAGTGGGTGGAGGTAGTCCCTCTCACCGTTGCCAATGGAAAATCAATAGCTACGTTTATTCTCAACTACATCATCTGCAGGTATGGTGTACCCTCAGCAATAATCACTAATAATGAGGGGAAATTCAAAACAAGGATTTAATAGAGCTATGCTCTAAGTTTAAAACTACTCAGCATTGGTCTTCCATCTATTATCCTCAGGGTAATGGATAGGTGGAAGCATCAAACAAGACAATCCTTAAAATGCTGCATTGCACAGTGCACAAATATGGATGAGATTGGCATCTCTAGACCAATCCATCTCTCTGGGCATACAGGACAAGCATAAGAACACAAATAGGGGCTACACCCTATGCTTTGGTTTATGGAGCAGATGCAGTGTTACCAATTGAGGTTGAGATTCCTTCTCTACGCGTCTCTTTGAAAGGCCTCATTATTGATGATGATAACATAATATCTCAGCTACAAGAGCTAGAACTACTTGATGAATGTCGGAAAGTAGTTTTTGATCACCTTAGAGCATATCAAAAAAGGATGTCCAAGAGCTATGAAAAGAAAGTCTGCCCAAGGGACTTCCAAGCAGGTGACCTCATTCTGAGGGAGAACCCTAAGAATCAACAACATCAGATCCAAAAAGGAAAATTTGAACCAAATTGGCTTGGTCCATATGTTGTCATTGCAGTGTTTGGATCTGGTACTTATTAAATTTCTACTATTGAGGGAGAACAACTCAAAGAGCCCATCAACGCTCTTCATCTGAAACGGTTCTATAGCTAAGACATCTTCAGTGTGCTCATGTATATAGTAAAATCTCTAAAAATCTAAAAATTAGAAAATGTCCTGAAAAAATGATCATCTTAGTGAAAACCTAGCGATAGGTGCTTTGATGTATATCCAAAAAAAACTTATATATTTAAAAAATATAAAAAAATTAAAAAATTAAAAAATTAAAAAATACAAAAAAAGAAAAAAAAGGTACCATTGATGAAAACCTGGCAAACAGGCGTTATGGTAGCAAAAAAAGAATTTCTGCCAAGAAGGTGAAAACGTGGTAAACAGGCACTTCTTGCTCCACATTTCTATATCTATCACAACACCACTTGGCTTTACACATTTTATTTCCTTCTTTGATTCTTTCCTACTTGCATTTGCTTTTTCGCATGCTCTCAGTTCTCGTCAAGACACCAACTTACATGGATTGAAACTGGTCATACTCTCAAGGCAACCTTCCTGGTCTAGGGGGCACGGTCCTATTACTCTTCACATTAGTCACCAGTGGTTCTCACTATGTCTTCCTATTGATGTCTAGCTAGTCCTACGATCTCTTCACTTGAGAATCTCTCTCGCGTCAGTCACCATTGGTTCTCACTACGTTTGTCTACTGTCATTGTACTATTGAGATTGCTCACTTTTGTTACCATTGGAGTTATACTCAAATGCCTTATCTATCAATACTCGTTCTTTATGATTCTTTTCTTTAGTTTGTACATAGCTTTCGGTTACTTTCGTGACATTCTGGTTCCTCTACGAACCCTACTGACCTGACACTAATTCCGCGTTATACACCTAGGGGCAACCAAATCTAATTTTTCCTCACGACATACGTCAAGTCAGTCATTGTTACTTGGGGGCATGGGTCCCCAATTTGATCACATTTTTGGTTTACACCCGAGTCAATAATCTTGTCACCTCTGAAGGACAACTTGCTATTGACACAAACTGGTGTTTTTCAACACCACCATAAACAGTGTTTTTCAACACTATCTTTGGACACATTTGTGTTTTTCAACACACATCGGATATCTCAAACGTAAACATCTATCGATAACAATCAAACACAATGCACTCACAGGCACAACATTTTTTTTCAACACCCCTATACACATGAACACATCTGAAAACTTTGAAACTGGCTAAGCTATGATTGAATCTTTCTTTGTATGTTGTCTGTTCTCATGGATTTCATTGATATTTTCTTTGTCTACTTCTTTTTGGTGTATTCCTGATGATCTAGCAACGTCAAATAAATAGGGTGTATGTGATAAGAGCTCCTGCGTTAAGGTGGAAAAGCCTCACATCCCTCGATCTTGTTTATTTGTATGCCATGGTGAGGTCGGTACTATCTCCTAGTTGACTGTTATTGCTCTTTTTGTTTACGCACGATCGCACTCATAGTTATCTTGGCTTTGCATGCCCTGATACTAGTGTACTATTGCAATATCAACTGGAAACAATGTTCAGGTCATCTTGGCTTTTGTGACCTGGTGCTTACGTTCGTTTCCTACATTTTATCTAATTAAAGTCATATTCATATCCTTATGGTTGCAGTGGCACCAGTAAGGATTGTATCGACTTTGATGTTCCAAAAATTCTCAATGATGATGATTATATGATGGGTCTCACAACCATGTCCTAGGGATTGCATCTAGCATAGGATTGCATTTTTCATCCTAGACTTGAATTGTGGCAGCAATTCAATGTTCACTTCATTGCATTCTCCTAGATTTGTACATTGGGGAGTTCTTCTTCAGAGTCCTGGTTTCATCACGACTGCACAAGTGTTTGATCCTTGCTCTTGATTCTTCACATGTTCTCTTGGTTATCATCTGTCATGCATCCAGACACCCTGCATGAGATTTTAGTACCATATACATTACATTTGCATTATCATTTACACATTGTATTTACATATTTCCATTCACAAGTGCATTTACATAAATCATCTACATACATACAACTTTGCATCTACATCAACATGTGCATCACATAAATTCATAAACATCACATACATGTGCATTTCATACATCTACATATATTCATAACATGTTCATACATTTGCATATATTCTAAATCATCTAACCATCTAAGCATATAGGAAAGATCTCATAAACAATCAAATGTGACACATGCAATGATACCAAAAGGCAAGCTCATATATATATATATATATATATATATATATATATCTCAAATGTGTCAATACAATACAAAATGGTGCTACTCGAGCACGGTCTATCTCAAAAATATGGTGGTACAATACAAGGATGCCAACACATCGGATACATCATATGATCTCATTTATCAAATCTGTCCTATCTAGCTCTGACCCTCTCCCTTGTCACCTGGAGGAGGTAGAGGAGGAGGCATATCTGGTGGCGGTGGTGCATGTGCACCCTCTAATCCTCTAGCATATGAGGAAAATCTTGGCACCTGCAACGCCTCATCCGACACTACTCCCATATAAGCTATGTAATAAAAGGCCGCTCGGGCAGTCTGATGTCCTCCCTCCACCCGAAGCTACTCTTGGGCCATCTACAACTGTCCTTAGAGATCTTGAACCTCTTGATCTCTGTCTAAAAGCCGTGCATCTCACACACTCACCTGTACCTGCAAATCTGTGACCTATCTTGTATGCTATTGTACTCACTCCCTGGCTCTCCGTAGAGAATCTTATGTCTGTGATAGCGCATCCCCGGGTACTAGACCCTGTGTTGGCTCCTGCATAAGCTGGTCATTCTGCATCGGGTCCTCCTATGGTACCTCCTATTTCTCTGCCTGCTCCTGTACATCCTCGAGTTGTGTAGTTGTCCTCCTCCTGCTTTGCCTCCCACTGCTGCTCGCACCAGGATCAATCTGCATCTAGTGTGCAGGTATCTCCACCTGTACTGTGCGTGGACATAGTACCTACTATAGTGGTGGCCGTGGTACATGCTGCAGTGGAGGCACTGGTGCCTGCTACTGTGGCACCTGTGCGTGCACTACCTGCACTAGCATGACCATGCCAACTGGATCTATGAATTATGGAAAGGGATGAGTCACGAAGTGCTCCCTAAACTCCAGAGTCATGCCTCCATCTACAATCACGCTCAAGTAATCCCATAGAGTCTATTTTAGGGCTCATACGTCTATCATGCATCGACCAGTATCCAACTTGGTCGACCATCCCTTCCTAAGCTCATCATGAAAATGAGCATAGGCATAGTACTCCTGGGAAATCTCTTGTGCCCAGCCAAACTGCCGCCAAACACTTTTCAGTGGAAATATCTCAATAATAGATATGGCTCAACCAAAGGGAGACTAAGAAATAAGCATGTATCCCAACTGATCTCTAGCATCATCCCAGTCCTTTGTCAACCTCCATGGTTGCCATGTCACTGCAACCAGATCATCAAGCTGAGCTCGCCACTGTTCTGTCTTACCCAATGCGAGCTAGGTAATCAAACCTCTATACCTGTATATGTAGGGCTCTAGTGGCTCCCTCAGATCCTCACATATGGGTCAAGTAACCGGAAGGTGCTCCCATGCCCACACCTGTAAAACATAGACCCCTGTCGCCATGTTGTTCACCTCTATATAAGCAATCTCGTACATCTCATGGTACATATGGGCCAGCATACATTGACCCCACCCATATCTAATCATCTCCTCCAGCATCCTCTACAATATCCGACCCCAACCACACTCAAAACCATGCTACCCATGATCCAGAATCAGATAGCAGCCAATGAATGCTACCAAAACCACAGCCAATCGGTGCCCATGCTCGTACTCTTTGATAAGTTCCTCCCATGGGATATCTCTCCCCATGACTAGCTCATCCTACAGGATCTCTCGTAGCACTAGTGTCCTGGTCAAGGTTGTACGTCATACTCCACTCTCAGACCATGGAATGGTATCTTGAGAATTCTATAGATGTCCTCTGACGTCACTGTCATCTCACCCTGAGGAAGGTGAAAGGTGTTTGTTTCTGAATAGAAATGCTCTACTAGTGCTCCCAGTAACCCGTGATTAACCTGAATGTCGGGTATCTCACAGAGATGTGATAAGCCCAAGCTGTCAATATGCATATTCTCAGCGTCATCCAACTATCTCACTAGCCCACTGATAGCTAGATGATGTGATATGAATGCAATATCTGGGAACTCAACTTGCAAGACATACAAACAACAACGTACGATCAGTACTTGACCCATAATTCATGATAATCAATACATAACTAAGCAATAAAGCATTATAGACATCCTACGCTAAGGCCTAATGCTGATACAATTTCTTTGGGATGCAACACAAACTGGTTTTATATTCAATTTGCTACGTTTTCTTCATGCGAAGTAGCATATTCTCACACAAAGAAGTTTCACGAGCCACGCGACATTTTATTCTCATGCAAAATTTCCTTGCTGTTTGCGCGAGATATCCCCCTGTCGAAGGGTTTCCCACACGAGACATGGGTACCCTCCCGCGTGAGGATACCCATCGACCAATGCAAGAATCTGCCTTTTGGTAGTTTCTCGCACGAGCCTTCATCATGGACCACGCGAGGAAACTAGTTCCTTGTGAAGAACCCGTGGAACAGTGTTTCAAAACGTGCAAAAACAATGAAAATTTGATCGAAAGCAATAAAATTTGAAATGACAGAGAGGTTAATCGACCACTTACCGAGGGTCTGTACGCTGCTAGCCGATTATGCCACCTGGATTGCTTGAACCGATGAGTGCTCACGGGGACCACCATTTTCGCTTAGAGCTCAATTCTCAAAAGTCAATTGAGGCAAATGATTTGAAAATGACCTTTTGGACTCATATATAGGTTTTGACCTAATTTTCAAAAGTGCTCTAATTTGCATGAAAATTTCACCACTAACTAATTTGACCACTCTGAATCCATTTTCATGATTGAAATCGAAATCAAAATCAAAATTTTACACTTCTATATCGCTCAAAATTGCATTTTAAATTTTTTGGGACCGACGCGATCGAACGCTTGTGTAGTCAACTTTTTGACATTTCTTTCTTGTTATAATCTTATCTAATCAACATTTCCTCAAATCTTTGAGTTTTTCCCTCAAAAGTCAACTCTGGTCAACTATAGTCAACCCTAATCAAACTTGGTCAATTGTACCTCAACATCTCTTGAAATTGATTCTGAATCTTTCAAATTCTTCTGTAATCTATTATGAGTTCTTCTTGATCTCTGATTCAACATCTATCTACAATTTCTCGCTCTCAATCATCATTATGCCGTGTCATCTTTCCATTTTGCTCCTAAGGGGCCAGGATGATTACATCATTGAATCTATTCCAATCAATTTTATCTGATTTTCAAAAGTCCTCATTGCTAGGGGCATCTCATCACTTAGGGCATGTTCAATTTTTTGTACTTCATAGTCAAAACTAGATACTCCACAATCAATAAGGGCACCTTTGTTCCTTACATCTTGTCATCTATTAGGTATCAGGGCAATCTAACCTGGATCTCTAAGGATCAAGCTTCATTCTGGAGATGATTCTCGAAATCTCAATCTATTAAGTATCTGAGCAATCTAACTCAGATTCTTGAGGATCAAGCTTTTTTCTAGAGATGATTCTTGAAAACTCATCTATTGGGAATTGGGGCAATCTAACCCTGACTCCTGAAAATCAAGCTCTGTGCTGGAGATGATTCTGAAACTTGATCTAACTAGTGTTTGGGCAATCTAACCTAGATATAGGGGGACTAAGCTTCGTTCTCGAGATAGTCCTAAAAATCTCTATTGAATATCTTTTGGGACAGGTATCGGGGCAATCTAACCCTAACTCCTGAAGGTTGAGCCTCATTCTGGGGATGGTCTTGTGAAAGATATCAATCTAACCAGTGTCTGGGAAATCTAACCTAGATATTAGGGGACTAAACTTTGTTCTGGAGATAGTCCTAAGAATCTCTATTGACTATCTTTCGTGGACAAGTATCGGGGAAATCTAACCTTGACTCCTGAAGGTTGAGCCTTGTTCTGGGGACAATCTTTTAAAAGATATCAATCTATTAGGTATCAGGGCATTCTAACCCAAATCCTTGAGGATCAAGCTTCATTCTGGAGATGACCTTCGAAAACTCTACTTGACCGGCGTCTTGGCAATCTCACCTAGACTTCAGAGAGTCAAGCTCTGTCCTGGAGATGGCTTTGAAATCTTCATCAATCGATCTTTGCATTATCAATTTTTGAAATCTATTCTTTTTTGCTTCAGGCATCAGACTGTTCTTTGAATCAATGTGCTACTCGCACATCAATTCAAAGAGGGGCAAAATGTAACACCTCAAAATTGGCATCTTGCAACCCTAACCAATTTTGTTGCATTTGTCATTCTTCTGAATCATCAAAGTCCTATTGTACTAGGAAATTATAAGTTTTGACTGACTCTACTTGACCTAAGTGTCAAATGCAAAAAATCCTAAATCTGCATTAATCATACATTATATTTAATTCCTAAATATCAATCAATTAGCTAAACAAACCCTATGATTGAATTAATTTAATTATAAAGTCCTAGCACTTTAATTAAATTAAATTCACCCCTTTTAGCTAAAACACATAAAAGGAATTAAATAATATTTAATTATTAAATATATATCCTCATTTCAATAATTGGATTTAATTATTTAGATAATTGAGAAAAACACATTTATGAGGTCATATTCTATTTATTTAATTAAATATTCTCTCAAAAATCTTCTCTTCAGTTCAAAAATAGAAGTTTTGAATTAACTGTTCTTTAAAGAGAAAGAAAACGGTTAAATCAAAAGAAAACAGTTAAAGCAAAGGGAAAACAATTTATTATTTTCTTTTAAAGAAAGCTTTCTATTTTGAACTGGTTTTTCTATCTATTTTATTTCAAAAAAGGAAACTTTGTATTCTAATCACCTCCGAGTCTATAAAAGAGCTCTCATTTCTCATTCAAAACCCCTGAGAAAATATGTATTGTTAGAATAAAGAATTGCTGCTTGGTTTTAGTTGATAATCTCATTTTAGATTTAGCTATCATTTGCAATAGAATAGCTTCATTTGCTTAGAATAATCTCATATTTTTAATCATGGCATAGTTTAATTTCATTTAGATTAATCTTGCATCTTTCATGTTCTTAGATTAATCTCGCATTATCTTATATTGCATTCATGGAGAAAAATCCTTCATTCTTAGATCGGTCTATGGTTGTGAGACTCTCGTTCTATGAGCTATTCGAAACCCCATCTAGATAGAAGGCAATAGGTCAAATCATACAGGCATGCAGGATGAATAACTCATACTCACTTCTCTATGTGGCTACTGAACAAGGACTATGTTGAAGTGTATGGTTGAATAGCAAGGCCAAATTTAACATATACAGGTTACAACTGTGTTCAGTATACACTTGCTCAGTTACTCTTACTCGGTTACTGCTATGCTCGGTATACACTGTAAACTACTCAGTGTTCACTGTCACTCAGTGTATACAGACTTTTTATGTTTTACCAACCACATAAACTTTGTCTCTTCAGATCTTCAAAGTTATGACAATATGTGTATGAGAAATCAAAACATATCAAGTTGACATCAATGAGAATACAATACATTAACTAATTTAATGTCTTATATTCAATTTTGCAGCTCGGTGATCACCAAATTATCATTTTCAAACATTCAATAAGTTATAGTTCATCAATCTCTCCCTTTGGTATTGATGGCAACACAATATGAAATATGCAGTATAAAACATGCCATAACATACCAAACTTACTGTTCTATAACCAATTCAAATATCTTAATCTCGGTAAGCTCTTCTAGCTTAGATTTGATTCTAGTGTGTGATCTCCCTTTCTTCATTCCCTTCAAAGGATAGGTGTAGCAATTCCATCTTCTGATTCTATCTCTCCCTTTCTTGTAGAATATCTTCTCCCTTTTCCTAGATAGATATGCAGTGTTAATTTTATCCAACACTCTCCCTTTGATGGATGGTTATTGCATATTATGTTCCTTTGTGTTGTAGAATGTCTTCTCCCTGATGGATATTTCATTGAATCTTTCTCTCCCTTTGACAACAATGCCAAAAAAGTATACAGCTCTGTAGTAGCCAAAAATATTTCTGGTGTGTATTTTAGATAAGTACCTTCAGTGTACTGATTTTTCATTTGCAGTTCATATCTCAGCTTGCATCAATATGATTAATTTTTTTAATAATGTGTAGGCTGATGCAACCTCCTAGTCATCTTAGTGACTAGTAGACAAAGGATGAACCCCTAGTTTTTTCCTTAGGTATTCAAATGTATATTTTTGCAATGGTTTTGTGAATATGTCTGCTAGTTGTTCTTTGGATTGTACATATTCTAGTAATGCATGTTTATCTTGCACTTGTTCCCTCAGGTAATGATAATAGATATGTGATTTGTCTTAGCATGCATCACATGGTTCTTTAAAATGTTTATATCACTTGTATTATCACAATAGATAATTACTGGTTCAAGAATTTCTTCATTCATACCTTTCAGTAATTTCTTGATCCATGCACTGTTAGAGTAATTAGTAGCATCAACTACATATTCTGCTTCTGCAATTGATTGAGATATGCGTCCTTGCTTTTTACTTATCCATGTGACAAGTCTGTCACCCATAAATTAGTTTTCCAATCATAGATCTATATAAGGTCTGATTTACCTTGGGTTTCTTGTCTTCCTTTGTCAATTTGCATCCAGTTTCCATAGGTGTTCCAACTGGTTTGGAGTCCTCCATCTTGAATATATTTAGAACTTCTTTGATGTACTTTGATTGTATGATGTAGATGCCTTCAGCCTGTTGTATAATCTATAGACCAAGAAAAAATTTGATATCTCCAAACATTGACATTTCAAATTCTTTGCTCATTTCATCAGCAAATGACTTGCATAGTATATCATTACCTCCAAATATGATATCATCAACAAATATCTCAGCAACCAAAATCTTATCATCGGTATCTCCTTTCAAATATAGATTACTTTTATCACTTGTTCTAACAAATCCAATACTAATGAGATAAGAGTGAAGTCTTTCATACCATGCTCTCAGTGCTTGTTTCAATCCATACAAGGCTTTGTGTAGTTTACAAACCATGTTCCTCTTGTTAGGATTAACAAACCCTTCACATTGTTCAATATATAACTCCTCTTTTAGTACTCCATTTAGAAATGCAGATTTGACATCCATTTGGTATACTTTGAATTCTTTAAAGGCAACACAAGCAAGTATAATTCTTACTCCTTATAATCTAGCAATGGGTGCAAAGGTTTCTCCATAGTCAATACCTTCTTCTTGTACATACCCTTTGCATACTCGTCTTTCTTTGTTCCTTGTGACTTCTCCATTCTCATTAAGTTTGTTTCTGCAAATCCATTTGGTGCCAATGACATTTTTGTCACTTGGTCTAGGTACTAATGTCCATGTTTTATTTTTCTCAATCTGTTCAATCTCTTCATTCATTGCACTAACCCATTCTTGATTTTCAAGTGCAACATTAACATATTTAGGCTCACAATCACAAATCAAACATCTATTGTTAAGTGAATTACTTCTTGTTCTCAGTCCTACTCTTTTGTCCCCAATGACCTATTCCTATGGATGGTGTCTTCTAACATATTTAGAAAGTACACATTCAGATCTCTACTCTTCATTTTGATCTGTATCACTCAGTTCAACATTGTGATAATTTTCTTTATTTTCGGTGTGAGCAGCCTGTTGCTCGGTTGCATTGTTCTGTCGCTTGGTAGCATTACACTGTTGCTCGGTAGCTCCTGTCTATTTCTTAGGAAAGGTGTCATGTTCTTCAATGTAGACAAATCTATTGTAATCTTTAGGTTCCTTTCTATTTTCCTCATCATTTTTCTCAGCAAATTCATCCACTTTAACATTTGCACTCTAAATGATTTTGTTAGAAGATTTATTCAGACATTTATAAGATTTTCTTTTGGTAGAATATCCTAGAAATATTCCTTCATCACTTTTAGAGTCAATTTTTCCATTTCTATCATCTTTTAGTATATAACATCGACTTTCAAAAATTCTAAAGTAACTCACATTTGGTGTGTATCCATACCATAGCTCATAAGATGTCTTATTTGTGTCTTTCTTCAATTGAACTCGGTTCAGTGTATATACAACAGTACTTATAGCTTCTCTCAAGAATGTTTGTGTGATGCCTTTTTCAATCATCAGTGTTCTGGCATAGTCAACAATTGATCTATTCCTCCTTTCAGCAATCCTATTTTGCAGTGGTGTTCTCGGTGCAGAAACATGTCTTGTAATCCCATGCTCATTAAAAAATTTAGTGAATTCATCAGAAATAAATTCTCCTCCTCTATTTTATCTTAAACATTTTATTTATTTTCCACTTTGTTTTTCAATTTTATCCTTATACCATTTCAACATCTTAAATGCTTTTGATTTCTCTTTTAGGAACATGACAGTCATCATCCTAGAATAATCATCAACAAATAGAATAAAATATCTATCACCATAATAGCTCTTTATTCTCATTGGTCCACATAAGTTAATATGGAATAACTCCAAAATAGCATTAGATGAATATGTTTTTCTCTTGAAACTAGACTTTGTCATTTTTCCCATTTGACAATTTTTGCACATAACATGGTCAGGTTTTGAAAGACTCGATAAGCCTCTTCCTTTTCTCTTCTTACTTATCTTAACCATGTTGTAAAAATTCACATGACATAACCTCTTATTCCACAACCAAACTTCTTCATTTCTAGCCAGTAAACAAGTGGTATCAATATTATAAAGATAGAATAGGTTTCCTTTTTTTTGTTCACCAGTATTGATCAACTTTCCTGTTCCATTATAGATGATTGCCTTTTTGTTCTCAAATGCAACTTGGTGTCCTGTGTTGTTCAACTGTGAAACACTCAATAGATTATAGTTAAGTCCTTTCACCCAATATTTATTTTCACATCTGATCATTTTATTCAACATGATGGTACCTTTTCCTTCAACTGGGCAAGGTGAGTCATTACCCATCCTAACTGATCCACCATTATAATATTCAAAAGTTTCAAACTTATCTTTATCTCCATTCATGTGGTGAGTACAACCACTACCAATAATCCAGACCTCATTTTTTCTAACTTTAGATATGAGTGTTGTTTCAAAATACCTTTCATCTTCGTTTGAGTCGTCCTTCATAGCAAAAAATACTACCTCAATATATTTGTCTGAATCAGTATCTGAACTTTCAGATTTTTTCTCAATCAGGTAACAAGCCTTCTTTCCTTTGTCCTTGTAATCTTGTTATCTCTTCTGTCAGAGTGTCATTTTCTTTTGTAGTCTCGGTCATCATTTTTGTCATACTTCTTTTCATAAGATCTATCATTGTTTCTTTCATCCTTTCTCTTGTTAGGGTATTTAGTAGAAAAATGTCTAATTTCTTTGCAATAAAAACATACCAATGGTAGTTTACCTTTATATATTCCTTTACCTCTATGTAATATCCTAGCCATTAGTGCTTCAAGTTCATCAAGTTCTTGTTCATCACTATCACTGTCACTATTATTTTTCATTGTTTGTTTACTAGATTTGCTTATTTTTAGAGAAGACTTGAATACAGACTCAATAGTAGGTAAGAAACTATTTTCATAGTTGTTCATATCAAATGAAATAAGTCTACCAATCAAACTATCAAGATTAACATTGTTACTAGCTACTGCTCTCATTTCTTGAATTTTAGATACTCTAATAGCATAAACAGGTAGTAAGGTTCTCATAATTTTACTTACAACTATTGCTTCATCTAGTACTCCTCCTACTCCATGGATAGCATTAACAACTTCTTTGATTATGTCATTGTACTGAGTCATGTTCTCTCCTTTCATTCTCAGGTCATCAAACTTTCCTCTTAGGCTTTTAGCCTTAGCTCTCAGCACATTGGCATCTCCTCCATGTACTAGATTGAGTTTTTCCCACATTTTCTTTGCAGAGGTGAATGATTTCACATCTGCAAATTCAACATCGGTTAGTGAAGAAGCAAGTTCGATCATCATAGAATTGTGTTCATGTTTCTCTCATAATTGATCAATAATTGGAAGCCCAGTAGGTGCAAGATATTCAGTATCCAAGTATTGTGTAACATCATTTCCAATACCAAATAGATGAATTCTTATCCTTCTTTTCCATGATAGAAATTTGTCCTTGTTCAACTTAGGCACATCCCTTTTACTCACCTTGTGATCTTTAGCTTAAGTCCCTTTAAAATTTTCTTCCTAGCACCAAAGCTCTGATACCAATTGTTAGAATAACTGAGAGGAGAGGGGGGAGTGAATCAGTGGCCTTAAAAATAATTCCAAAAGATCCAACCAAAAACTTATTTCTTAATTATAATGCCTTCAATTATCTTACAGTTCCAATTTCATCAAGATGTATGCCATAGATAAATATAAACTGCTTGGTAAGATATATTGTTTATCTTTTCTAGACTTTACCGAGTAGTAGAAAACAAACTTAGAGTTAACCGTCCAATCAAATTTCAATAATGTCTAAATAAGAATATCAATGAAATGAAACAAATACACATTTGACACATAGATTTTAATGTGGAAACCTAATATGGGAAAAACCACCTGAGACAGGTAACCCAAAATAATTTCACTCTTCTCAAGCGAGCTCGGTGAAGAGCCAACCCTATTAAAGGTTACAATACACACTGTTAAGTTTGACCTTGTTAGAGGATTTAAAACCAACAGTTTATCTTTTGACCGAGCACTCACTGTGCTGTCAACAAGAAAACCTTTTGATACTCTTGAGTATCTCAATACAATAAGGACTGTTAAATCCCACTTGTTTACGATTTTTTCTGAATCAATGGTTAAATGGATACAATAAATGATATGTTCAAAATACAACTTGATTTTCAAATATTTAGATCTATTGTTAGTCCAAAAATACCTCTTTGATCATTATACACTTCAGTTCCTTTTCTTTCTTCTCCTTCTCTTTCTGCTCGGTGAATGCTCTATCCTTTGTTTCTCAGTGTCTGCAGAATTCCTTGGCTCTATTCTTCAACCTGTATGATCAGATCTGCATGAAGAATTCTATCTTCACACAAAATATACTCAAAATTCCTCTCTTTGATAATGAACTCCTTGTCCCTTTATATAGACATGATTATCCATTCAATCTTCTTGGTTTTTGTCGTAGATCTCTTCTTGATCCAAAAAACTCACCAAGATTTTCTTTATCCATAAAGATCTCCTTTAGTTTCATTTCGCAAATATCTCCTTGTTTACTATGAATAAAACACGCTTTTGATCGTTGATAATAATAAAGCAATCAACCAGTTAATTCATAAATTTTAGCTTTTCCAGCTAAGCAATCTTGCCATTTTTTAAACTTCAGTTAGGTCAGTCATTGCCTCTTGCTCAGTAATTATTTCTTAGTTACAACTATGTTTGGTATACACTTGCTCAGTTACTCTTTCTCAGTTATTGTTGTGCTTGGTATACACTGTGAACTACTTAGTGTTCACTATCACTCAGTGTATACAATTTTTTTATGTTTTACCAACCACATAAACTTTGTCTCTTCAAATATTCAAGGTTATGAAAATATGTGTATGAGAAATCATAACATATCAAGTTGACATCAATGACAATACAATGCATTAACTAATTTAATCTCTTTCTTTCACTTTTGCAGCTCGGTGATCATCAATTTATCATTTTAAAACATTCAATCAGTTATAGTTCATCACAAAAACCTACTGCAATTTAAATTCACAATATTCAAGAGTGGAGTCATAGGATAAGCTTACCCATTATGCAAATGTCGGAAGACAGAAAGAAATCAGTTCATTAATTATGGTGTTTGAGAAATTAAGTAGACAATCTTGTACGTAATCTCATCAACTCTTAATATTAAATTTTAGCTGAGATGGGTGCATATTCCACCATTAATTTCACATCATTTGAAATTCTACGACCCAACGGCTGAGTGGTCTTACTTTTATAGAGAAATCCATTTTAAAACATGACCATAGATCTCAGCAAGATCTTATTAAATAGTGTGGCTACTAGCAGTTGATGAAGACTACAATCAACATGGACATGTGTCCATTAGGCGCAATTCCTTGAAGACTATCCTTCCATCACCTTTTCCTTGAGGCAAAGTACTGGCCATCGGATTAAGCTTAGCTTACATCTTGTTTACTTTCGTGAAAAACCAGGGCCCATGATCTAATCAAGGCTATGTGTCACCTAGGCATAATGCCTTGAAGGTTAATCTCTTTACATCTATTCCTTAAGGCTTCACACTGATCATTAGATCCTTTAAAACTGACAACCTTTTATCTTTCTTTACTTCCAATCGGGTCCCATCATCTATCCACATGTCATAATGGCGCAATGACTCGAACACTAGATGATGATCATATTCACTTTAAGGCTTTACGTAAACTGTCACATCAAAACCCACTTGACTACACATTAATTTTATCCTCAGCTTCGTAACTACAGACCCCACAAACTTATGAAGGACACTTAGCTGCCACGTGAAATGCCTCAAAGATTATATTTCATGCATCTTGTGGTTAAGGCTTTATGATCAGCATTAGATTTGATTTAACCTAACCACAAATTATCTGACCACTCACTTTATTGACCACAATTCCTACCTCCTGGATAGGACACTTGTCATATAGGCACAATTCCTTAATGATTAATCTGACTGCATCTCTACTTTAAGGCTTTGCGCTCACTGTTGGATTAAATATAACCTGTGTCACTTTTAAATTCTCCTTTATCACTGAGCAGAGCCCGCCATGTTCCATGTGTCACTTAGGCACAATGCCTTAAATGTTAAATCAAACCCATATTTTCTTTGAGGCTTCATGCTACCAGAAGATCTTTGGCAACTTGACGACTTGTTAATTTATTTCAAATGGGAACCAAGATCAGACAACAACCATGCGTCGATAATGCACAATGCCTTGAAGAATAACCTGAGAGAATCTTGTGATTAAGGAATCAAACCAACCATAAGATTTATCAAAACTTGTCATTACTTTAGGCTTGCACTAACTTTAAGCTCATAGGTCCCACACTGTCAGAACAGACATATGTCACACAAGCACAATGGCTTAAAGGTTAATATCACCACATCTTGAATTTAAGGCAAAGTGCTAACCATCAGATTAAATAGGATTCACATAAGCTTTATGATAACCTTTAAACATATTTAGGACCCACCAAATACATGTGGCCTCTAGGCGTAATGCCTTGATGAGTATCTCGTGATCACCTCTCCTTTGAAGCTTTGCACTATCCGTTGGATTGAAAATAAGTTGCATTACATTTTCATTTTAAATAAAAGGGTTTATGGGACACCTAAACTTAGGATAAAGAAATAAAAGCGCTAGGACTTAGGAAAATTAAAGGCATGGCCCTGCTCGATGATAATATTGTTAGGAATAATAGTCCACAAGACAACTGAGAGGGGGGGTGAATCAATTGTGCAATAGATTATTAAACTTTAAACTTTATGAACCATAACATAAAAAGTAAATAACACTGTAATTGCCAACACCATAACACAATGTTTTTTGTCGAGGAAACCCTGTTAAAGGTAAAACCCCTGTGGGAATTAACACCGACAAAATAATGTACTGAGAGTATAGTATCCCTTTTAAAAGATATTAGCCATGTTAGGACCTTTTTATTACATTATAGTACACAGTCCCTGTTAGGAGACAGACCGTGTTAGGATTCAATGAAAGTAGTAGGCTCACTGCCAAGGCTCACTTCCCAAAGAAGGTTAAAGCCACCCTCAAGGATTCACAATCTGCATCAAGTGTACACAAAAAATACACAATCCAGTGAACTGTCTGATAGCAACTGTCTTTGCTTGGTCAGTTCCAATGAAGTACCAACTCTGCTCTCTATCCAACAGTCAAGCTTTTCAGCTTCACAAATCTCTGCTCTTTTCTTTCTCTTCCACACTTTTCACAAATGAAAAGATCACTCATATATACCCTCTTACAATAACCCATTAGGTCGGCCAGTTAAGCTTTCCTAATACACAATTAACTAGGTTGGCCAATTAAGGCTTCCCATCATACAAATAATTACATAAGCCCTTGATAAGATACACTTGGTACCTATAAAAAGTATACAATATTTACAATTCATTACAAATACTTTCAGATTTGCAATCCATGCTCACAATTAATTTCCACATGTTACAAGTCTGAAGTCGGCCAGGAAATAAGTCTTCTCTAGAACACACGCCACAACTGACATCATCAGTACCCAAAAAAAAATTGAACTCAACCCATTTCACCATCATATGTTATCTCTCCATTAGTAAGCTTGCAATTTCTGAAACATCTTCCTCAGCAAGATATGCCTGAAACACAGAGACCTTCTCTATCCGGAATCACAGTCATAGTCCAGAAAAATAGTCTTTACTAAAACAACTGTAACATCCATGATATGAAACATAAATTCAAGCGGCCTTAGATGTAAGGTCAAAACTTAGTCTTCTTCTTAAATCCAACTTCACTCATTTTGGTTCATTGGTAAAGCGTCCGTACATGCCTTCTAATCAAGTAACTAGTCTGTCTTCTTTCACAGAAATATATGTTGACATCAGTGACAAAACATGAGTATCAACAACCTGATTAGTACCAAAAATTGATATCATCCAACAATATCCCTCTTTTTCATTGATGGTAACATATGGGAAAATCCATATGCATCAACCCAAAAGTACTCTCTCTTTACAATCTTCTCAATATCCTCAACAAATCTCTCCAAAATAGTAGGGATTTTCACATAGATTCCTCCCCCCTTTGGTGGCATTGGAAAAGGGTGCCATAACTCATCTGTAGTCTTTGGTAAGGTGTATATTTGTCAAATTTTCATGTCCAATACAGGTGCAAGATCACCCAAATGTGCTCCATAGTGTTCTCCTGTGATCACTCCCCCTAAGGAGTACATCCATACATCAAGTCCAAAGAACAATATAGCTCTGAGATCCACTAGAATGATGCATATATGCATCATTTAATTACCACTGGGAGGGGCCATCACCCCAATCATGCTTCTAAGGTATTCAAAAGCATCTTTTGGCAAAGGTTTAGTAAATATATTTGCTATTTGTTCCTTTGTGCTTATGTACTCCAGTTTGATCTCCTTAGAAGCTACCTTATCCCTCAAGAAATTATACTTGATAGAAATATGTTTAGTATTTGAGTGCATTATAGGATTCTTTGACATGTTTACTATACTTGTATTATCACAATGAATAACCATTGGCTCTTTGAAAATTATTCCAATATCTTCCAGCATTTATTTCATCCAAACAACTTGTGTGAAATTTATTGCAGAAGCTACATATTATAGTTCAACAGTAGATTAAGTAATACATTTCTGCTTCTTGCTTAACCAGGAAACCAATCTCTTCCCAAGGGAAAATCCACCACCACTTGTGCTCTTTCTATCATCTACATTACCTGCCCAATCTGCATCAGTAAAAGCCTGCAAAGTAAAATCATCAGATTTTTCATACCACAATCCATATTCCATAGTTCCTTTCAAATATCTAAAGATTCTTTTCACAGCAGCAAAATGTGTTTCTTTAGGATCTGCTTGATATCTAGCCACAATTCCAACTACATTGGTAATATCTGGTATGGTGTGTGTTAGATATTATAGACCTCCAATCATTGATCTATACTTAGTCTAAACAACACTTTGAATCTCATCATCACTAGTCAGTTTGTTTCCAGTCACCATAGGTGTTCCAACAAGTTTACAATCTTCCATTCCAAAAATTTTCAACATTTCCTTAAGCTACTTGGTCTGAGATATAAAAATTCTATTCTTGCTATGACTAATTTGAAAACCAAGAAAATATTTCATCTCACCAATCATAGACATTTCAAACTAATTCTCCATTTGTTTAGCAAATTTCTTACTCATTTTGTCATTACCTCCAAAAATGATATCATCAAAAAAAACTTCTATAATCAAGATTCCATCTTCATTAGTTCTTAAATACAAATGACTGTCTGCATTACCTTTTCTGAAACCAAGACGAAGTAGATATTTGTCCAGTCTTGCATACCATGCCCTTGGTGCTTGTTTCATTCCATACAGTGCCTTCTTTAATCTACAAACCATGTTTTCATCATCTATCAAAGGAAAACCATCAGGTTGCTCAATGTATACCTCTTCCTCTAGATCACAATTCAGGAATCCTGACTTCACATCCATCTAATACACTTTAAAGTCTTTATGTGAAGTATAAGAAAGAAATAGTCTCACAACTTCCAATCTAGCAATAGGAGCAAATGTCTCCTCATAGTCTATACCTTCTTGTTGTGAGTAGCCTTTACAAACCAATCTAGCCTTGTTTCTTACCACTATACCTTTCTCATTCATCTTGTTTCGGAAAACCCATTTAGTGCCAATCACATTTTTGTTATTAGATCTTGGAACCAATTCCAAAGTATTGTTCTTCTTAATCTGCTTAAGTTCTTCTTCTATAGCTTTAGTCCAAGATTTTTCTCTACATGCTTCATCAGTAGTCTTTGGTTCAACTTGAGAAATCAAACAAATCTCTTCTCTAGCCTTAGATCTAGTCATTATACCTTTACTTGTATCACCAATAATCTGATCTTTAGGATGGTTCTTCTTAACATACCTTGGTGTCTTTTGTAGCTCAGTATCTTCAATCTGTTCATCTTCGCCTTCATTTTCAGTCATCAGAGGTTCATTCTCAATCATCAAAGGTTCTTTAAGTTCTATAGTAACTTCTTTTGTTTTTGTAATCTGATCACAATCATACATTCTTTCCTAAATTTGGAACTTTTCATCTATCTTCACATTGGCGCTTTCAATCAACTTTTTTAATCTCAGATTAAAACATTTGTATGCTTTGCTTTTAGTAGAATAACCAAGAAAGATTCCTTCATCACTTCTAGCATCAAACTCGCCAATCTCATCATCTCTTCTAATATAACATTTACTTCCAAATATTCTAAAGTATTTCATAGTAGATGTATGATCAAACCATAATTCATAAGGATTCCTACTTGTACCTTCTCTAATTTGAATTCTGTTCAGTGTGTACACAACAGTCCCAACTGCTTCTCTCCAGTGAACATGTGATACATTTCCTTCTAGCAACATAGTCCTTGCAACATCTAATATAGTTACGTTTCTTCGCTCTACAATCCCATTTTTTTGTGGAGTTCTAGGGGCTGAAGTCTGTTTGTGTATTCCATTCTCTTCGCAGTATGTATTGAATAGTTCTGAAGTAAACTCTCCTCCTCTTTCTGATCTCAAACATTTCATCTTTAAACTAGATTCATTCTCAAATTTTGCCTTGAATATCTTGAATTTTTCAAATGCCTCTGATTTCTCTCTCAGATATGTAACCCACATCATTCTAGAAAAGTCATCAACAAAAATTATAAAATACCTTTCACCATAGTATGATCTTGTT
>MU226477.1:4513591-4537019 GCA_018584345.1 Thuja plicata
GTAATACATTGTCAGTGTTAGTCTTTCCATCCAAAGAAATAGATCCAACTCTAATAATAAGTTTAGGAGTATTGTCACCAAATCTGACAACACCACCATCATGTTTCTTCAAACTCACAAACTTATTCTTATCTCCAGTCATATGGTGTGAACATCCAATGTCTATAACCCATTCAGATTTATTTTCGACTCGGGATACTAGGGATTTTTCCTCATGCATAGGTGCATCATATTTAATAGCAATGAATCCAATCTCATCAAAGTTATCATCCTCATCATCAGATATTCCCTCACTAGCATAATAACATTCCTTATCTTTTGAGAACTTAGACTTGAAAAAATTAGGTTTGTGCTTTGGGATTCTTGTAGGACATCTAGATACAAAATGACCAATCTTATTACATGAAAAACATTTCAAAGGTAATTTTCCTTCAAATTTACCCTTACCTCTCTTTTCTCTTCTAGCAATCAGTGCCACAACTTCATCTAGATTTCTTTCTTCTTCCTGTATCTATTCCCATTCATCAACATAAGCCCCAAGTTCTTCTCTTAGATCACTACTACTTGCATTTTCAAATAAGGTCTTCTTGTTCTTGTGTACAGTAGTTTCCTTGAATGCTTACTCTAACCTAGGTAAAGTGTCTCCCAATTCTGTGGCCTCGAATGTAGTAATCTTTCCAATCAGCATCTCTCTAGTGAATTTTGGTGTCAAAGGTATGATCTCCTCTATAGCCTATACTTTGGTTCTATACGCAGGTGTCAAAGATTCGAGAATATTTGCAATTACTTCTTCCTCACTGTAAGTACCTCCAGAGTTCCTAATAACAGTAACTACCTCAGTAATTCTCTGTGCATATGCTCTGGCATTCTCATCTTCTCTCATCTTCAATGATTCTATCTTTGTTTTCCAGTTCTGCAACTTCGCTTGTTTTGTAAATTTGTCTCCAACATAAAATGCTTCTAGTCTTGTTCAGATGTCATGTACAGAGTCCAAGTCCTTCACTTCAGTGAATTCTCCTTCAGAGAGGGCGTTGATCAGAGATTCCCTTGTAACCATATTGTAGGAAAATAGTTTCTTTTCATCTTTAGTAGCCTTGTCCAGCTCATCTTCAGTCTCTATTGCTACATTATTCTTTGTGATCATACAGTACTCAATTCCCAGACATAGCAAATGTGTTCTCATCTTGTTCTACCAACTGTCAAAGTTTTCAAGATCAAACTTCAGACTATCCTTCCTATAGTAAGTCATCTTCGGGATCACCTCAAGCTATTAAACTTTCTCTCTAAGGACCAGTAGCTCTGTTACCAATTGTTAGGAATAACAGTCCACAAGACAACTAAGAGGGGGGTGAATCAGTTGTGCAATAGATTATTAAACTTTAAACTTTATGAACCATAACATCAAAAGTAAATAACACAGTAATTGCCAACACCATAACACAATGTTTGTTGTTGAAGAAAACCTGTTAAAGGTAAAACCTTAGTGGGAATTAACACCCACAAAATAAAGTACTGAGAGTATAGTATCCTTGTTAAAAGATATTAGCCCTGTTAGGAGCTTGTTATTACATTACAGTACCTAGTCCCTATTAGGAGACAGACCCTGTTAGGAGTCAATGAAAGTAGTAGGCTCACTGCCCAAAGAAGGTTAAAGCCACCCTCAAGGATTCACAATCCGCATCAAGTGTATACAACAAATATACAATCCAATGAACTGTCTAATAGCAACTGTCTTTTCTTGGTCAGTTCCAATGAAGTACCAACTCTTCTCTCTATCCAACAGTCAAGATTTGTAGCTTCACAAATCTCTGCTCTTTTCTTTCTCTACCACACTTTTCACAAATGAAAATATCACTCATATATACCCTCTTACAATAACCCATTAGGTCGGCCAGTTAAGCTTTCCTAATACACAATTAACTAGGTCGGCCAATTAAGGCTTCCCATCATACAAATAATTACATAAGCCCTTTCTAAGATACATATGAAACCTATAAAAATTATACAATATTTATAATTCATTACAAATACTTACAGATCTGCAATCCATGTTCAAAATTAATTTCTACATGTTACAAGTCTGAAGTCAGCCAGGAAATAAGTCTTCTCCAGAACACATGCTACAACTGATGTCATCAGTACCCAAACAGAAATCGAACTCAACCCATTTCACCATCATATGTCGGCTCTCCATTAGTAAGCTCGCAATTTCTGAAACATCTTCCTTAGAAAGATATGCCCAAAACATAGAGACCTTCTCTGTCCAGAATCACAGTCACAGTCCAAAAAAAGAGGCTTTACTAAAACAACTGTAACATCCATGATATGAAACATAAATTCAAGTGGCCTTAGATGTAAGGTCAAAAATTAGTCTTCTGCTTAAATCTAACTTTGCTCATTATGGTTCATCCATACAATGTTCGTACACACCTTCCAATCAAGTAACTAGTCTGTCTTCTTTCACATAAATATATGTTGACATCAATGACAAAACATGAGTATCAACAACATGATTAGTACCAAAAACTGATATCATCCAACAATGAACACATGGGTCTAAAGGACCTTAAGTTAAAAATAAAAGGTAACACAAAATTATAACAGTCTCAAAAAGACTTATGGTTTTAGATCATCCAAAGAAAAGCTTGAAAACACAACACTTAAGGTTTAAGACAAATTTAAAATTTTCTCAAAGTTTCAACATTTGACTTAGTAGTGAGGCAAAAAAAATTGTGTAGCCCTTATAGTTACCATGGTAGTCAGGTGGGTTGAAATGAGATCTCTTATTCATATTGGTCAAGGCTCGGATGAAACTTTCTTCCTCTTGATTCAACTCCAGTTGTTCCTCATTATTCACTCCTTCCCTTGCCTCATTTTGATTTTGTTCATCTTCTCCTTCATCACTTGCATCTTCACATAAATGTATGCATTCCCTTAAACAGGTATCTTCCTTTGAATAAGGTAAAAGCTCATGGGTCATGTTGTCATTAATTGTAATTACTCACACTTATTATCAGAGATGACATTGATATCTCGTTCAATGGTTTATGTGAACTTGCTGGAAGTGGTGTCAATTTTTTTACAGTTGTCTGGATAGTCTGGTAAGAATTTCCTGACCTTGATAGATGGTGTTATAAAATATAAACATGGTTATATTTTGGCTCCCTAAGATGGTTTTATTGTTACTATCCTTCAGTGATTTTTTTTTTTTTTTTACTCACGTAAAAATTTATATCTATTATTAAACTTCGAGCAATTATGGTGTGTTGATTAGGTGGTGGTGGTGGTGTTTTTATAGCTGCCAAGGTTCAAATCCTCACTGGACCATTGTGATTTCAGCCTTGTTTCTTTGTTGATCCAATATAAGTGCATCTTTGAGCTTCAGTATTGATAATCGAGGATGAGTCTCCCATTTGTGATTGCACTAGTTTTTAGCTTGAAAAGAAAATCTCAAGAAATTAAATACAATAATTCTAAATTTCAAAATATTTATACAATAATTTAATTTTTTAATTTCACTTTAATCTTATGAAAGTGTAAATTCATCCAATAAAAACACTAATAGCATCATATAATAAAATTTAAAATATTTTAATTGATAGTGTAATATGAATTTCAAGAGTCTTCTCTTATAAAATATATTTTTTAACTGGGAAGATATACACAATCTGTTATACATATAAATAGATGACAAATTGTCTCACACTCATGAATTCACTAAATAAATAAATGTATGGACTATAATACATGTTATAATCTATACAAGTCTAAATAGAGACTCACACAACTATTTTCAACTAGACACTATGTGTGAATATAGATAAACTCAATTATTTCTAGAACATAAGTGGGTGTGATCATCACTACACTACTTCAATACAAATGCGACTCATTTTACCATAACAAAAAATCTAGATTTAGTGGGAGCTAGCCCTCACTAAACAATGTTACCTCTCAATTCACAAGGTTGTTTGTGTTTATTTTTAATAAACAAGAAGTGTCTTCAATATGTGCAAAATAATGTAATTTTCATCATTTTCACTAATGACCTTTGTGATACCCTTTACCTACTTTGTTTATATAATTTTTCAATATATGATTTCACTACTTGTAAAAAACATATGTTTTTTGATGTTTGTCTTGTACTTGAGAATAAATTAATTTCTAAATACAAACATTGAAGTTTTCGTTAAACAATGCAATTTTCTATATATGAGACATTTTTCATAGCTCAATACATAACATTAAACAAAGAAATCATGTTTTCCTAACATAATCTAATTTTGCTTAATATAAATACAATATTAAAATATATTTGAAAAAATGTAAGTTAATAAGATGAATTTAGTAGTAACATCATGATGTTAATTGTTACTCCATATTGGTTTGAAGGTTGTCATTAGTATTCACAATGCACAGTCGGTAACATAGTCAAGAAAGTTTGGTCGGTAATGGTCACCGAGCACAGAGTTAAACGATTACAGTGATCACCAAGAAACAACATTACCAAGAAGCATACATCGAGCACCGAGAGACAATATTCACCGCGTGGATCAATAGTTACATAATAGTTTGTATTGACACATCATCCTAAGTAACAAATTTTTGCCGAGCTAGATAACAAATTACCAAGATCAAGGAGAATATTAATTGTGAATGTAATCATTTATTGGTTATGTTTCATATGTATAGATTATCAAGGTAAATTTTGTAAACTGTTGATCTTAGGTTTTTTAACATAGTATAAACCCTAATTAGGTCAAACAGTTTGATATATGAATGTCAAGATGTTATTTTTAAATGTAATGATCAAAGTATGATCAGGTAGTCGCCGCACTAAGGACATTTGAAGATCAAACAAGGGTTTTAACACAAGGATTTCATTGAAGCATTCAATTTTATTCAGAACAGACACAAGGCTACCATGTAGTACAAAAGGTATTACCAATCACAACAAGGTGATAAAATTATTTCACTTAAAGGATCTGATATCGACAATAATGAGATTGTATTATTCAAGTCACAATTTCTTGTTACTTTCTAACAATTGTAACAGACACAAAATCTCTTAACAGAGTAGACTTAACCATCTTTGCTTCAATATCCTAATAGAGTGAACACATACATTGTGTTGCAAAATCATTTCACAAGGTAGATCTAACAAATCATATTGTTACTTCTAATAGGGTAAGATCACCAGAAGTGATTAATGTTTGTAAGCTCTAACAAGCAACTTTATTTTTGAAGTAGTGAAGATTTTTGGGTTCCATCCCCACCATAATTTTTACCTTCTTAAAAGGGTTTCTGCGATACCAAAATAGATGTGTTATGTGTATTTGAGTTTCATGAATGTTTTATTGTTTTGACTACATAAATTTACATTTATGCAATGGAATTTCATGTATGGTGAAACCAAGCTACTCAGTCAGTTAATATAGTTTATATTTACAAGGATTTTGTTTTGAAAAGTCTTAATGGTACTGATTCACCCCTCCCCTCTCAGTACACACCTTTCTATCATTCCAATAGTTGGCATCAGAGCTAGTTCTCTTATTTAGGAAGTTTAATCACTGAAGAGAAAATATCTTACGATGGAAAGGTATAAGCTTGACAAAACTATTGAGCATCAAAAATTGCAGTTGCATATCTACATTGAACAATTCAAAGAAGCCAAAGAGAAACTAAAAGAGTTATTGGTTAAGAGAAAAGACATGGAATCTCATTGTAATGAGACTGATTATCATTAAGAAGAGATATATGACCCATTTGATACATCTAGATCTGGATCTGGTAGCATATATGATGCATCTGAAGGAACCATATCAGATCTGTTTGAAATCAATCAGTGCCTTACTAAACAAGTGAAAGCACTATAGATTGGTCAAGAGACACAAATGGTTAGAATGGTTGAAGTTATTAACAATGCAAGGAAAGCTAAACAAGAAATAAATATGGTTGTTGATGATAGAAGACAAATGGATGAAAACCTACAAGAGAAAGAATCTGAAACATTAAGAATTACCAAACATCACTTTGAGATCACCAATCAGATGGTTACTATGATTCAGGAGGCCAATTGAGTGAACATTGAACTTTCTATAAAATTGCAAGATATTGGTGAACTAAGAGAAGAAAATAAAAAATTGAAGAATGAAGTGAAGATTAAACAACAAGAACAGTCAAATGAGACTTAACAACAATACTGGTTTAGGTTATACCGAGCATGGAGAATCATCAAATCAAGTTGGTTAGAGGAATGTATATGCAAATACAAATCCAAACAAGACATCATGCTATCATTATGGAAAACCAGGACACACATCAAATGTTTACAAAAGAAAAGAAAAAGGTATTCCCATATCCACTTCTAAATTCAATGAAAATTTCTATAAATGTAACAATCATGGACATCAAGAACATGAATGCAAATCTAAGCTGAATAAACCACAGAATAAACCCTACATATAAAATTATTATCATACTTGCAACATGCATGGTCACACATCACAAGATTGCAGGACTAAGATGAAGAAAATTTGGAAACCTAAAGGATAGGAAAAGACATATCAATCAAGAAGACAAGGTAATACATATACTAGGGATTATAAAACTTGGGTAAATTGCATAGCATGCGGTAGGTATGGACATATTTTAGGCAAATGTATGAGAAAGTGGATAGGAAAATCTAGAAACTAGACAAATTCCAAAATGGCATGTTTGCACTGTCATAAAGTCGGTCATTTAAGTAAAGATTGCAGAGACTGAGTAACAGAAACAAGTACTTTTGGAAATGGAAACACAATTGAAGAAATCATGAGGATAAGGTATCAAATGTGGAGGAAAGCATCTAATGACAATTCTCAACCAAGCACAACAGTTGGTGACACCTCTTCCAATGGATTAGGTGATTCCACCACCCCCACCTAAGCAATGTAAGTAAGTATGGAACTACATTTTGCAAAGTTATATCTTACATCAACTCCTTATATTCATTGAGTAAATGCCAAATTAGCATGAATTAAGATGCACTATGGTATTATATTTTTGTTAACTTGAACCTAGTTTAGTCGGTTAATCTGTACCAAGCAAGAAATTTCATTCACTGAACATGTGAGAGACAATCAAGTTGATTAAGTCAACCAAGCATTTGTAGTACTCACTGAGTTGAAGTATCTTTAGTGTTAACCGAGTGATTTTTTTGTCGACCAAGTTGTTGGTGACAAGCATTTATTGTGCCAACTAAGGTATTTTCTATAAATTTGCAGGAAGTGAAATCATTTGTTCACGTAGAAATCAAAGAGAAAAGCTGAGTGATCAAGAGTGAAATTACAACATAGCATTTCAAAGCATTCACAAAAATTCAAGCGTATTATGAGTAGTTGTTGAGTATATCAAGTGAGTATATGCATTTACCAAGCTATTTGTAACATTTGTTGGAAGCCCTAAATTTGGAAAACATGATGGAATCTTCATCTCAAACCGTGAAAGGAAAGATTGAGAAGAGAAAGAAGGTAATTATTATTAAGAATCCAACATGTGTTGGACCCCACTATAAATTTCATCTAGAGGTTGGTGCACAACCCGATGACAAAGGCACGTTCTCCATGATACCACTTAGGGTTCTATCGGTGCAATATGTAAGAGCGTATGTACATTGAAAAATAAATGAGATAGGTGATTTTTATCTCATCTCAACATATCAGGAGCTTTGCAACAATGAAAAAATCAAGGACGATCACAAGCATCTAGAAGTGAAAGGGTTAACCAATGCCCTACTTTTCCCAAAAGAATTTAAGATAGAATGGATTCACATTGTGTTAATCCAGGTACATGATGGTAAGTTATGGTTAGATGAACCTATGAAGATCACAAAGGATGTGATACATGTAGTCACAGAGTATCCTAAAACTGATAAAGAAAACTCTCTAAGGCATCCATCCAAAATCAAGACTGAAAATCTAATAGGATCCGAGTGGGATGGTAGAGGTCCAAGGATCAATACTATCAGTGATCCTGAACTAGCGTTTGGAGCCTATGTTATTGCATATAACATATTCCAATCCAGCATACCCAACAACATTTCATGTGGTGCAGTCAACATTGCTTACAAAATTGTGAAGAAGGCTTTGCAACTTGACCTAGCCGAGTTAATGTTGAGACAATTGGAAGAGAATATGAGGACAATCAGGTCACCACATTCAAACACATGCAAGTTTGTTTCTTTACTGGTATGCACATTTTTATACATGAAAATTTTATTTCCTTCCATTGGTAATGTAATGTGGGATATCAACTGACCAATCACTGTGCAAGCCAGTGAATTCATTAAGAATCTAGGAGAAAATTTTGAACCTATTATGGAAGACTATTTCAAGAAGTTCAAAGAGATAATGGTAAAGAGAACAAGGATACCAACCCATTTGGTAGAGAAATATAAAGAAAATATATGTTTTGTAGTTGACATTGACACCACACTTATCAGAGTAGTACAACCAAGAACAACATGACTACCCCCAATGGACTATGAAAATGATATAGACTTAGCTTAAAAAGCTATAGAAACACTACTTAACGAGCCTATAGACAAATATGATATGATATTTGGTAAATATGATGAAGCTTAAACAAGGATAAATATTGAACTTGAAGTAGAAAAGATGGGAAGAAAGAAGACCAAAATGGTAAAGTCCTTGAAAAGGAAATTCGGTGTAATTGATGATGAACTTGAAAAATCAGTAGATGATACCAAGGAGGAAAATCCAATCGATGAAGGAGAAGATCAAGATGTTGAGGCCACAAAATTTGATGAAATACAAGAAGAGACACCTAAGGCTAAGAAGGGAAAAGGCACAAAGGAAGAGATCTCAATTAGAACAAGAACAAGATTGGTGATAACAAATTTGCCACCTTTGAAGAAAGGAGTTTCTAAAATAACTAGAGCCTCACTGAAATTCACTTATCAAAAGAGGAAGTCAAAGGCCACCACCGAGCTCCTTGCATCGAGACAAAGGAAAATGTATGTGAGAGGAAAAGATGACATTGATGAATCCAATAAAGAAGAAATTGATAAATTTTGTGTTGTTAAGCATAAGATCCCACAAACTATTGATGAAGTAGCTGAAGTAATAAAGTCAACTAGAAGGTTAAGTAATCCAAAGCTACACAAATATGCAAGCCTGAGCATCGAGGGTCAGGACAAGTTAGAAGAAGCATTCATAAGCATGATGATAACCTATAGAAGAGTACCTGTAGAATTTGCTACATATATACCAAAAGAAATCTATAGCAGAGTATCAACAAGATGGACATATGACCTGACAATATAGAAACAAATGAGAGAGGCATCACTCACTATACTTAAGGCTGAATACACTGTTGCTAATATTGATGAAACAATGAAAACTTATGCAAAGAAATTCCCAATGCAATCCAAAGCATTTATTATCCTTCAAGCGAAGTTGAAAGAAGTTGATGATGTGAGCAATATGATATGGAATAGTCTCTTGAGTCCTACCAAGAAAAAAGAAGATATTGTATCCACAATCGACACTGAGGGAGATCAACTGAGTCTCAAGCCTATTAATGTTGAAGACATGGAGAAATACGAGGAGGAAACACAAACAATAAACCTTACTACTGATGCTGCCAATATCTTGGACAAAATTCCTGAGCTATTAACTAATATTGGACATGCAGACATCACAATAAATGATATAACCAAAGGTCAACCAGATGATAATGTAAAGGAAGATGAAGTAATAACTGGTGCTACCAAGAACCTTGAAGAAAAAGAAGCAACCGAAGTAGCTCAAGCATTGGTGCCAGGTAATCTACCTATACTAGTCCAAGAAATTGATATTATAAATGAAGCACAACTGGAAATCAAGACACCTGAGTAGGTCACAAATGTACAAGAAGACAAGGGTGATGAAACTGGTAAGGAGACCGAGCACAATGGAGATACTACATAGGGTGATGCACCAAATGAAACTAGTAATGCGAAAGATAAGGGTGAAGGTAATACAGAGTCAGTGGTAGAAAATTCTATTATTGACACCAAGTCAATGACCAAGACACCCAAACAAGTCATCATAGCCACCAAGCCACTAAAGAAAAATCCTGAGCACAAGGCTCAACTCTTATTAACACAATCTCCCACCTCTAGTGTACATGGAAAGAAGAAAAAGAAGAGACAGAGAAATGGTCCAATCACACTAGATGGAATCATAAACATACCTAAATGTGACCTGAGGACACTTGATCCTAAATCCCTAAGAAAATATGGAGAACTTTGCACCCGAAAATCATCTCAAAAACATCTAAGGCTAGACAATAGAAAATCACAGGTGTTAGAAGCAGCCAAGGAGATATTGATGTAGGTTGTTCCTGATGTCAACATAGATGAATCAACCCCAATAACTGATCAACTTTCACTTCTCACTGAGGCAATAAATGGTCCAAATATTGATGCCAAGTAGATGATAGAAGAACAAGCTGAGTAGAAGATTCAGTATGAGCTTATTGAAAAGATCAGCCAGGAAGTGGTGGTGAACAAGGTAAACTTTCTGAGATTGTAATAGCTCTAGAAAGTATTATTTCTCAAGTACTTACAATTATTCATAAGTTGTGCACTCTAGATCACTTCACTACTAACATTAGTGAAAAGATATAGAAATTAGATAATGATCTAAATGATAGTGTCAGTCATCTCACAACCAAGAAACATGCATTTCAAATGCATTACTCTAAATTTATACATAACCAATGGCTGAGAATCAAATTGGAAAAGGAAGAGAACAGGTAACCGAGCTTCAAGCTGTGTTACTACTGCATTTAACACTAATGCATAAACATGTGACACAGGCAAAGTCTTTAATTTCCACCCCTGAGATATCAGTCATCGAGAACATTTATGATATGCATGCTCAACTGAACTAGGAGCAGTTGATCCTTGAGCATTTAATGGAAGAATGGGAGAAACTAATGGAAAATCTCCAAAAGACCCATCAAAACATTTTTGACAAGTTGTAAGTTAATTCTTTTTTTCATTAATATTAAAAAAGGGGGAAAATATATGTAAATGGGGAAAACATGTGTATATATGTATATACCAAGAGCATGTACAAAGGGGGAGTTACTATGTATGAGTTACTAGGTGTACATATAAATTTTTTGATACTAATGCCAAAGGGGGAGAATGTTACTCCATATTGGTTTGAAGGTTTTCATTAGTATTCACAATGCACATTCGGTAACACAGTCAAGAAATTTTGGTCGATAATGGTCACTGAGCGTAGAGTTAATTGATTACAGTGGTCACCAAGCAACATTGTTACCGAGAAGAATATATCGAGCACTGAGAGATAGTATTCACTGAGTGAACCAACATATACATAAAAGTTTGTAATGCCACATCATCCTAGGTAACAAATTTTTTCTGAGATAGGTAAAAAATTACCAAGATCAAGGAGGATATTAATAGCGAATATAATCATTTATTGGTTATGTTTCATATGTATATATGATCAAAGTAAATTTTGTAAACTTGATCTTAGGTTTTGTAAGATAGTGTAAACCCTAATTAGATCAAACAGTTTGATATATGAATGTCAAGATGTTATTTTTAAATTTAACGATCAAATTATAATCAAGTAGCCGCTGCACTAAGGACATCTGAAGATCAGACAAGGGTTTTAGCAGAAGGATTTTATTGTTGCATTCAGTTTTATTTAGAACAGACACAAGGCTACCGTGCAGTACAGAAGGTATTATCAATCACAACAAGGTGATAAACTTATTGCACTTAAAGTATATAATATCAACAATATTGGGATTGTATTATTCAGGCCACAATTTCTTGTTACGCTCTAACAATTGTAACAGACTCAAAATCTCTTAACAGAGTAGACTTAACCATCTTTGCTTAAATCTCCTAACAGAGTGCACACATACATTGTGTTGTGAAATCCTTTCACAAGGTATATCTAACAAATCTTATTGTTACTCCCAACAGGGTAAGATCACCAGAAGTGATCAATCTTTGTAAGCCTGAACATGCAACTTTATTTCTGCAGTAGTGAAGCTTTGTGGGTTCCATCCCCACTACAGTTTTTACCTTCTAACAAGGGTTTCTGCGACACCAAAATACATGTGTTATGTGTATTTGAGTTTCATGAATTTTTTATTGTTTTGATTACATGCATTTGCATTTATGCAATGGAATTTCATGTATGGTGAAAGCAAGCTACTCAGTCGGTTAATATAGTTTGTCTACAAGGATTTTGTTTTGAAAAATTTTAAGGGTACTGATTCACCCTTCCCCTCTCAGTACACACCTTTCTATAATTAAAAAATTTATTGTTATCATAATTACTTGATTTTGATAATATGTTATAAATATTAAGCTCTTATGGATTAGGGTGCCTCAAATGGAGAGATTAAGAAAAACATCTTTGACTAGGTAGAAATTATAATTTTCTATATAGGAGGTGTGTAAATGGAATTATTGTACCCACTTGGAGCACTTACAAGTTATACTTGTACCCTTGGTCATAGGGATCAAAATCTCTTCATGGAGGAGTTATTTATTATTTTGAGCAGATTTGGTGTGAAGGGGGTGCATAAGTCCAAGTTGAACTCTTCTCACAATGTGTTACTCATAGTTTTCAACTTAGGTGTTCCAAAAATACATCAAGTTTTGGAATTAAGCACATGTTTCTAAATATATAGTGGTATGGATATTTATATTTGAAAAGGCTAGAAATGGTACATGGTATATCTTATAACACTTTTTGTAGAGAAGGTATTATTCTAAGATTATTTTTGGTCATTACAAACCTCATAAATATAGTGATGTGCAACAAGAAAAATAATGAATATTTAGAACCAAAATATAGATATAATTTACATATTTTCCTCCATAATATATATTTGGGTTATTTTACACATTCTAAAGTTATCTTGACCTATTTCTAATGTGGACTTTGCTAATAGAATATAATCCATAATATTGATTATCTTGTCCAATCGAAAGTTACACAAAGTAAAGACAAGTTGATTCATGAGCAAGACAAAGATACCAAAGTCAAAAATATTTTAGTATTGTGATCACTATAGGAAACATTTTTGTAAGATATCCTCATTTTGGAGGTTACATCCAAAGTTCAAAATTCATGAAAGTGGTTATGAGAGTCATTATTGATTCCTTGGACGACAATTATTTATGACAAAGGCTCCTATATTGGTCCAGGGGTACCGAAATTAGCTAGATGTCACACGAAAACCATAAGAGGCTATTCTTGGGAGTGGAATGAGGTTTTTCTAGTTGGTTTTACTTCCTAGTTTTTGTGATAGAACAATGGTATTCATCCTCACAAGTTTCTATAAATCGGTGCCTTGAGCTAGAGTTCTTTGTTCAGTCTTGTTCAATGTTTAGCATAATAGAGTGCTATTGGAACTTAGCAGGGTTTACATAAAAGTGTACTGCTATTTTATTCTTCATAGGATTAAAAATATACTTGCCTCTTTTTTATGGTGGATTATTTTTCCTAAAAAAGGTTCTCCAGGTAAATCTTGTGTTTCATGTGTAATGGTTTTATTCTTCTTGTAGTGATTCTACAATCACTCTATTAAATGTTAATTTCAGTTGCGAGTTTGAAATAGTATTCAATTTAAGTTCATATTGTAAGATTTCATGACCTTGTCTTGCAATACTGATGAACCTGAGTTCATTTTTTTTCAAGTGTACTAAATGAACCTTTAGTATATGTGTAGTAGAGTATTTGAGTAATACTATTTCTAGAAAACAAGTTTAAATTAACTTGAGAAAGATTGAAGCCATGAAATATTTTTAAAGTATTATGAAAAAACCTATTTATGTGGCAACTCTTAGGTTAAGTAGTACTTACTAAAATAACTTCTCTCATCTCCCATGAAAAGTTATTCCAAATTTTCAAATTTTATGATTAAGTTAAGATGGATTTATTTTGGGTCGATTTAAAAAAAGATGTTAAACAAATTATGGCATAATGTGAAGTGTATTAGTACAACAAACATGAAATTGACAAGTAGGATATATTTTCCACAGTAATTCAAATTGTGATATTACTATCAGAATTCAAATGTGTAGTTTTTTTAGTCAAAATCATTGACCCATATTTCATGAGAAGTGGTTCACATGAACCCATCACTCATGAGAATGAATGGAAAACTTAGCACTCATTGTATCTAGGTGATGCTCACACAGGTGAAGCATCGAGAATTCCCAAGAGGTCACCCATCCCAGTACTACTCCATCTAGAGCACGCTTAACTATGGAGTTTCCTCCATAATTAAACCCACTATGCTTGCAACCCCCTTTGCAAGAAAAATGGGTTAAACTATCCACTGCACTTGATCTAGAGTAGTATTGGGATGGGTGACCTCCTGGGAAGTCTTGGTGCTTCACCTCTGTGAGCATCACCTAGATGCAATGAGTGCTAAGTGTTCCATTCATTCTAATGAGAGATGGGTTCATGTGAACCACTACTCATGAAACATGGGTCAATGGGTTTGACTCAAAAAAATTACATAGTTGAATCTTGATACCAATATCACAAATATTAAATTGTCAAGCCTATGTGATCATTATAATTAATTCCTATTCTACAAGCCACATAGGCTTATATTTTCATGGATTTTAATGTGAAACTTCTCAAGTATACTTGGTACCTGTTAGTGTATTTTACATAAATTACATTCTTTTTAAAAAGGTATGTTAATTTTTTATAATAGACTTCATTCATTATAAAATTATAAGATTTATGTGGAGTGTAGTACATTTTTTCAATATACTTCTAAAAAATCTATTATTTTTCTAATGTCTAGTATAGAGGTATTTTTTAAATTGTAATAGGAATTTATTCATTACATAAATATATAATATTAAAAATCAAAGTGCATATTATAATTTATTAAAAGTTAATATTGAGGGCTATATACTTATAAAATAAAATTTTCAAATAATTTTATTTGATCTCCCAAAGGTGAAGTAACTAATTTTTTTGTAAATAGTTTGATTAAAACAAAACAT
Organism: Thuja plicata; assembly: GCA_018584345.1. Taxonomy (NCBI): domain Eukaryota; kingdom Viridiplantae; phylum Streptophyta; class Pinopsida; order Cupressales; family Cupressaceae; genus Thuja; species Thuja plicata. The sequence continues at coordinate 4,528,662 of MU226477.1, forward strand.
ATTGTAAATTCCTAGCCATGAAAAAAATAAAAAAAATAGAGGCTCAATGGGATTTGCTAAATACTGGCAAAATGAGGCGAACAACCAGTCTGTAAGCAGTAAAAACTTAAGTTATTTCCATAGGCAGAATTGTGAGGGAAACAGGTTTTTGATCCTTGAAAACCTCGACAATCAAGGGTTCATAGATAATCACGTTACAAATAAATCAAGGGACCGTATTTTTCATAGGCCCCGCAGGAATTGGAGAAATTTATTAGAGGAAAATGAATGTCGAGGTCAAAATATAGTAAAGGGTAACCCTAGATTTAACCAGGAAAATATAAGCACTATGGCATATGGAAAACTAGGATTTCTGAGGAACCCTTAGTAGAGGAATTCAAAGGAGAAAATTTACCAAGGAAGGATTAATACATGGGAAGACAACCAAGTGGGGGAAAGAATAATAGGTAACCCTAGGCTGAAGGAAAGAAATAAAAAATTGAGAGCTGACACCATGGGAAAACCAGGAATATGAATACTCCCACTAACAAGAAAGATTTCATCATTCGCCATGGGAGAAAATAGGTTGGCACTGGGTAGTCAACTAGGTAAAGCCTGAGAACCCTATACCCCACCCCATAGAAGGGATCCTTCCAAGGTCAATCCACCTTTGGTAAATTGGCCAAGGACAAATGTAAAAACAAACCCTAGCAAGATTATTGAGTAGGGTCAAACCTGGGAAATGAATCACAAAGTTCCTAATAGAAAGAAACCCTTTCCAACCTCCTTATGTAATACCATTTACAAAATCCTAACCAAAGCAATGGAAAATAGAATACAAAAAGTGCTTCCTAAAATAATAAGTGAAGAAAAAATAGGTTTTGTACAAGAGAGATGAATTTATGATGGATTTAGTATAGCTTAAGAATCAATTCACTCCATCCATATCAATAAGAACCCAAGTATGCTCATTAAATTAGACATCATTAAAGCCTATGATAAAGTGGACAGGTGCTTCTTATGCAAGGTAGTGGAAATTTTAGGTTTGATAAACAATGGATAAACCTAATCTACGAATGATTTTCTACTGCTAAGTTCCTTATCCTAACGAATGGATCCCCTGAAGGCTTCTTTAATTCATCAAGGGGAATTAGGCAAGGATACCCACTATCACCGTTTCTATTTATTATCATGGCCAAGGATCTTGGGAGAAATATGAGTGCAACTAGGACAAAGGGTTCCATAAGGGGTATTAGAATCACTAGTAACATAGAACCAACTACACATCATAAGTTTGTAGATGACACAATTATTTTTGGACCAAGTAGCATTGAATAGGAAAAAGCCAATAAGAAAATATTAGAAAAATATACAAAAACGGCAGGTCAAGAAATCAAAAGTGATAAATCATAAATTTTATTCTTTAACACAAGTAGACAAGAAGAAGAGGACATATGTAACATTTTAAGATTTAGGAAAGGATCCCTCCGCTGTAAATACCTGGGCCTTCCTTTAAATAAAGGTACAAGATCTACATCAAACTAGGACAACATAATATCTAAAATTAAACAAAGGACTGAATCCTGGAAAGAAAAATGGCTATCCTCAGTAGGCAAAGAGGATATATTAAAAATAGTCCTATTAGCTATCCCTATATACCAACTATCATGTACCCACCTACCAAAATAAAAAAGAGATAAAATCAATGTACTACTTAGGAAATTCTTTTGGCAGGGTGTAAAGACAAAAAAAAAAGATAACATCAGCAGCTACCATGCGATAAATTATATTAGGATTAATGGGAAGTGTGTACTGAGAGGGGAGGGGTGAATCAGTACCTCTAAAATTTTTGAATCTTTTAACCTTTATCCTTTTGAGTTATCAAATGTATATCCAACCATCTTTTCTATGCTATCTTGATGTAAGATTTATCAATTCATAAACTTAATCAAACATGTGAACATTCATGAAAGTAATTGACACATAACACAAGATATAATAACATAGAAAACTCATGTTAGGAAGTAAAACCTACAGTGGTGATGGTACCCACAAATTCTTCACTATCTATAGATTGGAAGGGGCCAGTTAAGGCTTACAATTTAATCACTTCTGATCATCAACCCCGTTAAGAGTATCTATGGAGACCTGTTAAATTATACTCTATAAAGAGCTTTAGAAACACTGTTGAGTGTGCACTTGGTTAAGAGATTTACAATTGGATGGTTAAATCCACCTTCCTTGAAAGGATTTTTACACTTTGCTTCAATTGTTAGAATGTAAGAAAATTACAATTTGACCTAGTGTATGCAATCTCCTATTACTGATTACAGATCCATTTAAGATTACATGTATAAGTATATCACCTAATGTGATTGAATAATAGCTCTATTTCTCGGTAGCCTCTATTCTTGGTTCATGATAACCAAATTCACCTTTTTCTGTTCTAGTTCTTGAAACTTTCAGTCTGATCCATAGATGTTCTCGTAGGCTTCATTCATCCTCTCTTCTATTCTCACATTATTTTTATAATGAATGATTACAACATCTATTTATAAGATATATTGACCTAATAAAGCTTTACATAAAACAATATTAACTCTAAGATCATAGGTTTACAACTTGACCTTGATCTCCTAGTCTATGTGTTTTAAATCAATTAGACTGATTAAAACACTTACATTAATGTTTATCGTCCCTAAAGAAATGGATTTAAAAACAAATAAAGACTCTATAAATATAATAAGACTGTTTTATATGACGTGGAAGTCAGATCCACTTTTTGCGAGCTTCAACTGAGTTTCAGTTTCTGTCTGGCAGTTATGCTCTAAATTCAGTTAGAATTTCTCTCGGTGTTCCATGCTTGAACTATCTCTCAGGTTCCTCTTTGATTTTTCTCTCGGTTTTCACTATGACCTGCTTGTCAGGACCCACTATCAGGTTCCTCTTTATCCTTTCCATTTTGCATTTTTAGTTTACACACAAAATTGTGTCATCGATTTACTTTGTAATTATCAATTTTCGGTGATCAATTATATCTATATTTTTGGTTTGTTCTTTGTCCTGTCTTTCGGTGTATGTTTACCAAAAGTGTTCTTTATATACTAATGGAAAAATAATCTCATCAATATCCCCCTTTGACATTAGTATAAAAAACTGATATGTGCAAAACACTAACAAAAATGTTTAGTATGTACAACATATATAATCCTTAGTCATTTCATGACTCCCCCTATGTATATGCCGGTATATCATTATAAGTGTATGAACATGATACTTTACTCTTTTTCACCTTGTGTTGTATATATCATATCATATCATTATACTCCCCTTTTTTGTTCATTTTCTATAGTACTGTATAGTTTCCTATCTATACATATCATAATTTTCCCCCTTTTTTGATATTAAGGGAAAAGGTGTATACCTTATAGCTTATAAAAAATGTGAGAGTGTGAAGACTTCATGTCTTCTATCATCTTCTCCCATTGATCCTTCAGGTTTTCTAGAGCCATGTGCTTGAGTGTGATCCTTGAATGCATATCGTAGATGTTGTCTTCTACAGACATCTCAAGGGTGGCTATCAGTTGTCTTGCTGAACTTATATGTTGTTGAAGCAATGTTAGATTTGGTAGAATTTGAGCCTAGATCTCGGTGACCTCTTCCCTGAATTGTGTTTCTTCTTCCCACAGTTCTTGTCTTAACCTTTTTATATCAACAATATTTTCATAATGCAATTTTATCGCATTGTCCTTGGTGGATAAGCCTTTAGCACTAGTAGCTAGATCAAAATCTAACTTTTCTATCTTATCACTATGCTCCTTAGTGAATTTATCAAGTTTCCTCAATTGTTTGATCAAGGAAATAGCTTCAACAATTATTGGATCTAATTCACTTATGAATTTTGAAAGCTTTACCTTGTTTACTACCACTTCTTGGCTGATGTTTTCAACAAGTTTGTGTCGATATTTATTCTCTTCTCTCTCTCCTCTATTGCCTTTTCTGCATCAATGTTGTATGTTGTAATGAATTCGGTGAGAGTGGCTAGTTGATCAAGGATCAGTTTATTCTGATCAACATCAACATCGGGTACAATTTGATGCAATATGTCCCTAGTTTTTTCTAGTACCATGGAGTCTCAATGGTACTTTCTCAGCTTCTCCTGTAGTGCCTTCCTCTAGCATATTTCACTGTACTCCTTAAGTGCTTCATAGTCAAGTGTAGTTGGGTCACATTTGGGTATTTCAATGATTTCATCTAGAGTGACTTCCAACTTACTCTTTTTGGATTTCTTCTTCTTCTTCTAAGTTTCACTTGAATGTAGAACCAATGCCATCTTCTTGGCTTTATCTGTTGTGCTGGATGAAGTAACTTGTGGTGTTGCCTCTTTTTGCTTCTATGCTTCAATGTCAGCTTGTTAGTTTTGAGTAGACGTCTCTACATCAACCTTTACATTATCTGTAGAAACTTTTTTGGTTACCTCAAGAATGTCATCTTTTGTTTATTCTCCTTCATCGGTATCCTTATGTACTTCATCTTCCTTTGTCTTTCCATCCTTCTCAGTATTATGTCTATCTATTTTCTGTAAATATACTTTTGTAACCTTGTAAGTTTTGGTTACAATATGAGTGTCTCTGATGACATTCTATTCATCGGTGTTGTGTTTCTTTCCTTCATCCCCTGCATCCTCAGGAATGCTTGAATCTTTGTCTAGTGATTTGTCTTTTTCTTGAAGTATATTGATGACTTGCATCAATATTGACATGTTACTTGATATGTTCACCTATGAAGTGTCAAATGTTGTTTCCTATTTGTTGGTCATGTCCTTGATAATAGTGACATCTTCATCTTTCTATATTTCTTCTGCTGGATCATCGGTTATCTCAATGACTGCATTCTCCACAATGTTGTCCATAGTGGTGTCCGACCATATCTCATCTGCAACATCCATATCCTTGTTTCCTTTGGTGTCCGGTTCCTCCTTATCCAATTCAACATCTATGATGATGATTGGTTATGTGCTCTTAGTAGCTTTATCATTCTTGATTTCTTGATTCTCATTTAGAGCTCTTTGTGGCTCGGGGCTTGTATCCTTTTCAGGAATGTCAAGTATATTCCTCCATTTGGCTTCACTCTGTCAGTATGACTCTAGTATATGTCCTTTTAGCACTTGGTAGGATCTCATCTTTAGTGAGAAAATTTTGGAATGAGCCTTCATCATTTCTTTGATTTCCTCCATTTTGGATTTGGGAGGCATGGTTGATACTAGCTAGGGCTCTTTCCCTAATTTCTTTCTCAGAGTGCAAGGCAAAATTCCATCTTGTTGATAGCTTGTCTTGAAGCTCTTTGGGAATTTTGTCTGCCAATTCTCTAGGGAGGTATTTGTATATGCACATCATCTTGATGATTGCCTCCTTAATCTTATTTTGATCCAAGGGATCCAATTTTAACCATCTTCTAACTTTGGAGTCATTAATTGATCTTGATTTGATCATTTATGCACATACCTCATCAATGGTTTTATGAATCTTGTTCTTTTCCTTGTGAACACCTTCATCTTGTTCTGTGTCCTCAATATCTTCCCTGGTTCTAATGAACTTTCTTCTCTTTGTTGGCCCTCTTTTCTGTGTAGTTGGTTTCCTCTTGTAGGTTCTTACTTATCCTTTCTTCAAGGGTAAAGGACTTGAGTCTTTAGCTCTTTGGATTCTTTTTCTTGAAGCAATTGTGGTTCTTGGCTTCTTATCTGGTGTTGGCAATAGATTATCTAACTCTGTAGACTCATAGTCACTTACCTTCTCAGCTTCACCGACGGGTGACTATCCCTCAGTTTCTTCCTTTTGTTTAGTTTCCTCCTCAGTAACCGACAATATTTTATTCAAATTCTTAACCATTTTATCGTTCTTCCTATAAATTTTCTTTACAACCAATCTGGTTTTAATTCTTGATTTGGCCTCCTCATAAGTTCCAAACTTTGGTTGTGTCTTGTCTAATGGTTCATTAATTAATGCATCAATTGCATTGGATGCTTGATCAATATTTACCTCATATTCTAAAGGTTGTAACCATGTTTTCCTTGGTACAACAGGCTTGATGTATTTTTGGTCAGTGTGAACCATGAAATATACATCATTCTTGAATTTCTCAATAAGTTGCTCAAGGATCCTTACTATTTTCTACATTCGGTCCTTGAATCCAATAAAGTACTCATCCGTGACTATTTCAAAGTTGTCTCCTTGTGATGTTATGTATTCACTAATCTGTATGGTGACTACTCTTGTGGTATCCCATTTTACATCTCCTACTAATGGAAATTATTCTTGGAAGTAAAAGAAAATGCACATGATAAGTGAGCCAAACTTACATGTGTTTGTCTTTGCATTTTTTATTGTTCTCAGGTTTTCTTCTAACTAGTTAAGTAGAAGTTCTGACAGAACCAACTGAGTACCTTTCTTTACAATTTTATATGCAGTATCCACTGCTCTAGATGCTATGTTGTTCATCTTTCATCTTTCCATCTTGGAAGAATTTATAGCCTAGGACACATGCTCCAAATTTTAGTTCATCATCGATTATAGTGGATACCTTCAGTCCTCTGCCATCACACTTGGATCCTATTTTCTTTTCAATCTCAGCCTTGGGTGGTTGTTTTAATTCCTTTACCTTATCGATTAGAGGGTAACTGGTGACTTCATGAATAACATCTTAGGTTATCATTTTAGGCTCATCCAGCCATAACTTGTGATTGTGAATTCGGCTCAATACTAACCGAATCCACTCAATTTTGAATACCTTTGGGAACAATAGGGAATTAGTGATCCCTTTCACCTCTATGTGTTTATCCTCATCTTTTATGGATCCATCCTCATTACATAGCTTCTTGAAAGCTTGTTCCACCTCTAAGTCACCAATTTCTACAATCTTGCAGTGGATGTATGCTCGCGTGTCTTCAATGAGAAAAACCCTATCTGGTATTCATGAGAATGATCTAGCATTGTTGGGTTGTGATGCAACCTTAGGGAAAATCTTGTAGTGGGGTTCCTCACAGGTAGATTTCTTGATAAGTTTAACCTCATCCTTCTTTATGCTCTTCAGTTTGATGGTTCTTGAAGTTGTGGCCATTGTTTCAGATATTTAGGGCTTTCTAAAAAATGTGTAAAAAAGAGTTCTTGGTTATTGTAGGAACTTAAAGTTTACTCCTATAGTGGTTACTGGTCTATTTGGAGTGCTCTTGGTTGAGTTGAAGTCGCTCTATGATGTTGTCACTTTGTGCTCAAATTTCGCTCTTGTCGCTCTGCTCTATTCACTGGTCAATAATGAAACCCTTCTGTCACCCTTTTATAGACATCTACCCTAAAATTGAGTCATTAATTCTCAACCACTCCTCGGTGTGTGAAGATGAGGTCATCAATTTAAACATTAACTTCTCTCTTCGGTGACAACGCTATGCTTTGGGGCAGTTGTCTAACTTCTCACTTTTATCAACGGGTTTCGGTGTTTTGCAAACATAACTTATTCAAATTGCTTGATTATTCAAGAGTCTCAATTTACACTAGCAACTTTTCTTTTGCATGTTAATCGATGATTCTCGATAAGTGTAGGAAGTTTCAGCTTTGAGCGTATACAAATGGATTTTGATATTTATTGTCTGATGGAATAGTTATCATAGATTTTAACAAGTAATATCATGATGCATCTTTACTTATGCTAATTTGGCATTTCATCAACATATTATGGAACTAATGTAAAATACTACTTAGTGTAATGCAGTTCCATACTTACTTGTTTAGCTTAGGTGGGGGTGGTGATGTCACCAGATCTATTGGATGGGGTGTCACCAGTTGCATTGCTCGGTCCAGCTTCATCATTGTTTGAATCTTTTCTCCACATTTTGTCTCTGATTCTCTAGATGTCTTCAATGGTATTTCCATTGGGAAATGTGCTAGTCTCTGTCATTTGGTCTCTGCAGTCTTTCTTGAGATGAACAACTTTATGACAGTGTAAGCATGCCATTCTGGGGTTAGTCCAACCTCTAAACTTTCTTCTCCACTATCTCATACAATTTGTAGCAATGTGACAAAATCTTCCACATGTTGTACAGTTTGTCCATGTGTTGTAATCCCATACTTACTAGTTATTGACTCTTTTTGGTTGATAGGTAGTTTCTTGACATTTAGGCTTCCATGCTTGTTTTTTCTTCATCTAGCATTCAAGAGTTATGTGCCCATTCATTTTGCAAGTAGGATAATATTTTTCCCTGTAGGTTTCCTTCTTTGGTTGTTTCATCTCAGACTTACATTCATATGCTTTATGTCCTTTCTTGTTACATTTATAACAAAATCCTATGAATGAAGATGTGGATTTAGGAATACCTTTCATTTTTCC
>MU226477.1:4568202-4590646 GCA_018584345.1 Thuja plicata
GTATTTGAACTAGAGACAGAGTTTCTTACAGCCATAACCAAACTATTCCAGCTTTCTGGCAAAGAACATAAAAGTAAGAGAGCCCTAACCTCTTCATCGAATACAATTTTTACAGATGACAATTGACGTGATGGTATTAAATTCATTTAAATGATTCAATACAGATCCTCCCTCACCCATTTTCATATTAAACAAACACTTCATAAGAAATACCTTATTCGAAGCTGAGGGTTTCTCGTATAACTTAGCCAATGTCTCCATCATCTCTATGGTCGTTGTTTCCTTTGATATGTTGAATGTTACAGACGGTGCAAGGAACAATCGAATAGATCCCAATGCCTTCCTATCCAAAACCTCCTAGTCCTCTGCTGACATAGTTCCTTGTTTCTTGGTTTTTCCTTCTAATGGCTTCCACAGGTCCTTTTGATACAAATAATCTTCCATCTGCATTTTCCACAACTGAAAATTCTACCCATTGAATTTTTTAATCTTGAATTTGGAATCCTTCATTGCTCCCACTCAAATCTGAAAGTCCTATCAATCTACAGCAACAAACCTTGCTCTGATACCAATTTTTAGGGTTTGACAAAACCGAAACAATATAAGAATAAATAGTTATACGCAGAAACAATAGAAGAAAGAAACTAAATGTAGATAACACACAGATTTAACATGGTTCACCCAAAGCTTGGGATACATCCACCTACATATCCATCCAACCTTTCTTATTATCCAACAAAAATGTACACAACCTTACAATGTATTATACATCTCAAATGCTTATAACATGTGTTTTAGGGCAACCTCTAAAATCAACCATTTTAGGGTTTTACAATGTCGGTCTTCTTTTTCCAGAAAAAGCAAATCTCTTTCCCGAAAAAGCACCACAATATCAACACCTACTACATGATCAGTCGCCATAATATCAACAAAGTATGATGATGTAATTGAAGAGAATAAGTGCGAAAGCTGCGAATCTTGATTGGTTGTTGGATGTAGAGAAGATTTTTTAATTATAATACTTCATTGGAATTAACCAAGCAAAGACGATTTCTATCAGACAGTTCAGTGGATTGTATATTCCTTATATACACTTTTTCATATTGTAAATCCTTGAGGGTGTCTTTAACCTTCTTTGGGCAGTGTGCTTGGGTAGTGAGCCCACTATTACTCTTGACTCCTAACAGTGTCTGTCCTTTAATAGGGTCTGTCCTTCAACAGGGACTGTGTACCGTAATGTTGTAATAAGCTCCTAACATGGCTAAATCTTTTAATAGGGATACTATACTCTCAATACATCATTTATGGGTACTAATTCCCACTGAGGTTTTACCTTTAACAAGGTTTCCTCAACAACAAAGGATTTTGTTATTGTGTTGTCATTTACTATGTTATCATTTGAGTTGAACTTTTGGTTTATAAATTTTAATGTTTAATAATCTGTCTCACAATTGATTCACCCCCCTCTCAGTTGTGTTGGTGGACTATTATTCCTAACAATTGGAACATGTCAAACCTAGTTTGACCTATACCCGAGTATATGTCAAAGGTGGTTTGACCTATACCATGGAGGTCTGAATCTGAAGATCTTGATACTTTGATCAATACTACACTTCTAGATCTAAAAATATGAGTTTGGAACTCCAAAAATCTTCACCTGCACACAAGCAAAGGGGAAATTATTGGGGGAAAGGGGCTTGCCTTGGTCAATCCTCCCTTTATGAGTTAACCTTAAAATGAAATAATTAAATCATGTGAAAAAAGAAAAATGTAAGTATTCACCTTTCTTCTCAAACCCTTGTGGATGGATACGGGTCCTCTATACCCACAAAGATGTATACTTGCTTGATTGAATATTGATTTGTAGAATGTAGGATGTCTTCACCAATGCAATAGACATACACTTTTCAAATCATAGATCATGGATGTATATATGCTTGATATGCTTGAATGAAGAAGGAATGAAGAATGGATGGAAGAAACCCTTCAAATCTTGGAGCCAAATCCTTTCTTAATTCCTTGAAATGTTCAAAAAGAGTGCTTGAGTTACACCTTGGACTTGATTTATTGAGAGTGGATTCTTTTTTGCACATGTAGATATGCTACATGGATCTAGGTGTCATGAATAATAAGAATGTAATGGATAATATATGGCTAAATAGAGGGAAGAGGCCTCCTTTTCTACAAATTTTGTTAGTCCTAAGATCATATTACAGAGAGGGAGAGTTAATCGGTAATATACTGGTGCAAGAGAACCTAAGGTTAGAAATATTTCTATGATAGAAATCATTTTCAGTTTGTAAGGTGTTTTGTTCCACCATTCTTGTAATGACCGAGGTCAATCAGGGAACAAACACCATAGTTTCTTAATAGTTGTTTACTAGTTTAAGTGTGTGTTGAGGTAGCTTATAAACCTCTGGAAATCCAACTAAAGCTCTAGCAACTGAGATTTTGTAAAGTGGCACTAAGTTATACTGGTGCTCGGGAAACTCTATTGCTTGGTAATGCTACTCGGGAATCTTTCTCGATTTACACTAGGTTGCTCGGGTATGCTGTGCAGAATGCTCAGGAATTTTGCTTGGTAATGTCTCTCAGGTTACATTTGGTACTCAGGGTTGTTTCTTGGTGATGTTGTTTGGGGTTGCTTTCAGATTTTGGGTTGCTGGCTGGCACTCAAGTATTGAAGGCAAAGTTTATTTTGACACTCACGACTGGTTCTCAGTAATGGCGGTCTGTTGCTTGGTTATGTCAGTTAATGGCCCAAGAAACATGAGATGTGATATTTGTGACCAGTTGGGTCAAGTGCAATGACTTTGAATGTGTCATTTTTTTCTTTGATGGATAGTGACACATGTTCCAATGATGGGAGGGTCATTTATGGCTTGACCATGACTTTTGTGCAAGGTGGTTGAAGTTGTTAAAGAGCACGAGATATTTTGGAGATATTTTTGAGAGATAGATATATAGTTAAAAGCTTTTGTAAGAGAGTAGAAGTAGACAAAAGAGATGAATGCATTGTATTTTTGTAATAGAATAGAGTTTTTGAATACTGAGAGCATTTGGAGAATCATTTTGAGCATTTTGTGATGGATTCCATGTGTAGTGTGTGTTATTGTGTTATTCAGGTTGAACCAGTCAATTTAGCTTGGAGGGTGGATCTATCCTATTAGATTCCACAGCATGAAATAGTAGCTTTATGGTGAGAACCAGGTATAGAGAAATTGAGGTGAAGATCTTAGTGACTTCCTCAAGTTAGGTTTTGATAATACCCTATAAGGTCCATTCAGAGACCTTGGAGTAGAGTCAAGCTGAATCTCGGTAACAACTAGACTTGGGAATCTACATCAGATTGGTATAAGAGAAAGTTAGAAAATTGGGATAGTATTGTTTGGGTGTGATTTTTAGAAGAGTCTATAAATTCATCTAGCATGGTGTCCAATGCAGAGCTAGCAAGAGATGTCAAAGAGCAGAGAGAGGAGAACAGACTCCTGAAGGAATAGTTAGCCGAAATGTCATGCAAGTTAGAAGAAGTGTAGCTTCAAACTACAACAGTTAGTGAACTCATGGGAGAAACTAATGAGAAGGGTAAATTAGTGGCCAAGGAGGACATGATCCCAGAGCCATATCCCATGATTCAAGAAGAGCCATTATTGAAAGCATTTAAGGCAATGAGTGGCAATTCCTTAGAAGGTGTGCCTCTATTTAGTGGTAAAATGGATCCAGAATTAATCATGGAATGGATAGAAGGTCTTGAATATCACTTTGATTTTTATAGTGTGACTAAAGCTCAGAAAGTTAGAATAGCCAAGACAAGATTGAGAGGAATTGTTCTCACTTGGTAGAAATTTGTGCAAGATGAAAGGGCAAAAGGAGGAAAGAACCCCATAACAAGTTGGAAAGGTATGGTGGAAAAGATGAAGGAAACTTACCTTCCTAATGATTATGAAGTACAGTTGCACAAGAAAAGGAAGAATCTAAGGTAGAAAGACTTAGAAGTTAGTGCCTATACAGAAGAGTTTCATAAGCTATGCTTAAGATGACATGTCATGGAAGAAGAAATCCTAAAGGTGGAAAGATATCAGAATGGCCTCAAATAGAGTATTCAAGAAGAGATCAGTCTCTTAAGCCCCAAGAATTTACACCAATGCTATCAACTAGCCCTTAAAGTGCAAGAGAAGTTCAAGAAGCAAGACTCAAACAGTAGAAGCAGAGGAAGAGACAATAGAGGTCATAGAGGAGGATATGGAGGAAGGAATATTGAAGCTAAGAATCAAAGTGACAACAAACTCATAGAGAACCAAGGAGAATCCAATAACACTAGAGGTGGTTACAACTAAGGAAGAGGTTCAAATAGCAGTTCAAGAGGAAGAAATGATAACCAAGGAAGAGGATCTTACTTCTCTTCGATGAAGTGCTATAACTATTAGCAATTTGGACATCCCACATATTGGTGTCCTTCAAAGATCTCTACTTCACAAGGAGGAGAGAAAAGAGCTAACTATGTGCAAGAAGACTCTTCTAGCAGCAAGAATGCAGAAGTCCCCATAGGATTAGAGATGGGAGATAATTTGATGGTTCAGAGAGCACTCCTCAGAGAACCCATCAAAGAAGAGCCAAGCTAGAGAAGATCTTTGTTTTGAGTCAACTACAAGGTACTTGGTAAGGTTTCTAAAGTTATCATAGATTCAGGTTCTACTGATAATATAGTTTCCTTAGAAGTTATTGAGAAGTTAAAATTGACAAGGATACCTCACACTAATCCTTATAGAGTTACTTGGTTGAATAAAGATCAACATGTAATATTCAATGAACAAGATTGGATAGAATTTTCTATAGGGAGGTATAAGGACAAAGTTTTGTGTGATTTCCTACCCATGGATGCATGTCATCTGCTATTAGGTAGACCTTGGCAGTTCGACTGAGCTACAGTGCATGATGGAGTTAAGAATTCCTATTCCTTCAAGAAGGATGGAATAAATTTTAGGGTACAATCAACCTTGGAAGAAGAGAAAGAAAAGAAAAGAGGTCCCAACCTACTATTGGTCGGTGAGAGATAATTCTTAATGACATTGGAAGAAGAAGATGGAGTAGGCTTTTCTTTGGTTTTGAAACCAAAAGGTGAAAAGGTAAATAAGAGGGAAGCCTTTAGAGATCCAGAAGTTGTTAATTCAATACCAGACCATAGTTAGTGATGGTCAACCAACTATCCTACCACCTGAGAGATCTATTAGTCATCAGATTGAATTTATCCCAGGAGCCTCACTTCCTAATAAAGCTTCTTATAAGATGACCCCACAGCAGAATGCAAAGATTTCTAACCAAATCCAAGAACTAATTGACCAATGGTTGATTAGAGAAAGCATAATTCCTTGTATTTTTCCCATAGTACTATCCCCAAAGAAAGATGGTACTTGGAGGTTGTGTATCGATTCTAGGTCCATAAATAGGATTACTATTCGGTATAGGTTCCCAATACCAAGGATAAAAGATTTGATGGATTTTCTTGGTGGAGATAGATACTACTCCAAAATAGATCTTAAGAGTGGGTATCATCATATTAGAATTAAAGGGGGAGATGAGTGGAAGACTACTTTTAAGACTACTGAAGAACTGTTTGAATGGCATGTTATGGCTTTTGGGTTGTCAAATGCCCCAAGAACATTTATGAGATTGATGAATGAGGTTTTGAAGGACTTCATTGGAAAATGGGTTGTAGTGTACTTAGATGACATCCTAGTGTTGAAAAAAACCAAAGAGGATAATCTTAGACATCTGCAAATGGTAATGCAAAGATTGCATGAAGAAAAGTTGACAATCAACTTGGAAAAGAGTGAGTTCATGAAGCAAGAGTTGGTATATCTAGGTTTTGTTATCTCATAAGGTAACTTAAAGATGGATATCAGCAAGGTGGAAGCAATCTTGAATTTTCCTACACCAAAGTCAGCAATTTAAGTTAAAAGCTTCCATGGTTTAGCACAGTTCTACCGAAAGTTCATCAAACAGTTCAGTGAAATTAGTGCACCTATTTTAGATACCATCAAAGGAGGTATGAAAGACAAGTTCCAATGGAATGAGAAGGCTGATAAAGGATTTGAGCATCTTAAGAAGAGGATAGTGACTCAACCAATCTTGACACTTCCTAGTTTTGACAAATTGTTTACTATGGAGTGTGATGCTAGTAATATTGTTGTCGGTGCAGTTTTGAGTCAAGAAGGAAAGCCAGTAGCCTTTCATAGTGAGAAGCTCAGTGATGCAAAGAGGAAGTATCCCTCATATGATTTGGAATTGTATGCATTAGTGCAAGCACTAAGGAAATGGAGACAATATCTCCTTCCCAAAGAATTTTTTGTCTTTACCGACAATGAGGCTTTGAGTTTTCTAAGTTCACAGGATAAACTAAGCCACAAGCACATGAAATGTGTAGAGTACATCCAAGCCTATACTTTCACCATAAAGCATAAGAAGGGAGTGAAAAATAAGGTAGCAGATGCATTGAGTAGAAGGTTACTCATAGTGCAAGAAGTTCAGCTAAGGAGCATTGGCATTGAAAGCTTCAAAGATTTGTATCCAACAGATGAAGACTTTGCAGTAGCATACAAGGTATATCAAGAGTATCAAAATAATTTTCATAGTAAGTATTCAGAGTATACTCTTCAAGAAGGTCTTCTATTTAAGGGAGGACAACTCTGTGTACCAAGAGGTTACATGAGGGAGAAACTAGTATAAGAAAAGCATAATGGCTCCTTAAGTGGACATTTTGGGTTGAATACGACTCTAGAATTGGTCAAGAGATATTACTATTGTCCAAGAATGAATCGGGACATCCAAAAGTATGTAGAGACTTGTATGGTTTGTCAGAAGGAAAAAGGGACTTCATCCAATGCAAGATTGTATTAGCCCCTTCCTATCCCAAATAGACCATGGGAATGCCTTAGTATGGATTTTTTAGTTGGACTACCGAAGACCAAGCAGGGAATGAACATCTTTGTGATTGTTTATAGGTTTAGCAAGATGACTTACTTTGTGTCATGCAAGACCACACATGATGCATGTTACATAGCAAATTTATTCTTTAGGGATGTAGTAAGGATACATGAATTACCTTTGAGTATTGTATCATACAGAGACTCCAATTTTATGAGTCATTTTTGGAAAACCTTATGGCAAAATCTTGGTATAAATCTTTCTTTTAGCTCGGCATATCATCCACATACCGATTGTTAGACTGAAGTGGTGAACCGAAGCTTAGGCAATCTTTTGAGATGCCTCACCAAGGAGTATGGACAATCATGGGATCAATTACTTTCTCAAGTAGAATTTGCATATAATGATACAGTCAATAGATCCACTAGAAAGAGCCCTTTTGAAATAGTTTATGGGATTCATCCTAGGGGTATATGTGAATTAAGGGATCTTGGCAGCAATACAGAGAGGAGTGGGTATGCTAAAGATTTTTCTCAATCCATGAAGGAGGTGCATGACTCAATTAAAGAAGCATTGATAGAAAGTACAACTCACACCACGAAGAAGGTAGATGCAAGGAAAAGAGACATTCAATTTATAGTTGGAGATTTGGTCATGGTGCACCTAAACAAAGTAAGGTTGCAGAAAGGATTTCTGAGTAAACTTCAGATGAGGAAGATAGGCCCTTGTGTAATATTGGAAAAATATGGGTCTAATGCTTATAAAGTTGATCTTCCTACATACATAGGATTGTCCCCTGTTTTCAATGTGGCAGATTTAGTATCCTATAAAGGACCAATTCCAAAAGGATATTTTGATCTAACAGAAGATACCAAGGATCTCAGAGAGCTCAAACTTCTTGTTATGACGAAACTAAAGGCAAAAGTGATTCTAAATTCAAGAGTTGCAAATCAGAATAGACAATAGACCTATATCAAACATCTGGTCAAATGGAAAGGACAATTTGATTCAGAGGCTACATGGGTGCAGGAAATCAATTTCAAGAAGTTAGGCATCAATCCTGACTTACTCCAATCACCTGGAAGTCGATTTATTTTTGTTTTGGAAGTATGGTGCAGGAGCACCTAAGGTTAGAAACATTTCTAGGATAGAAAGCATTTTTGGATTGTAAGGTGTTTTGTTCCACCATTCTTGTAATGATCAAGGTCAATCGGTGAACAAAAAACTTAGTTTCTTAATAGTTGTTTTCTAGTTTAAGTGTGTGTTGAGGTAGCTTATAAACCTCTAGAAATCCAACTAAAGCTCTAGCTGTCGAGGTTTGGTAAAGTGGCACTAAGTTATAGTGGTGCTCAGGAAACTTTGTTGCTCGGTAATGCTACTTGGGAATCTTGTTCGGTTTACACTAGGTTGCTCGGGTATGTTGTGCAGAATGCTCAGGAATGTCACTCGGTAATGTCTCTCTGGTTACACTTGGTACTCAGGTTTGTTTCTCAGTGATGTTTCTCATGGTTGCTTGCAGATTTTAGGTTGTTAGATGGTGCTTGGGTATTGAAGGAAAAGTTTATTTTGACACTCGAGACTGGTGCTTAGTAATGGTAGTCTGTTTCTTGGTTATGTCAGTTAACGACCCAGGAAACACGAGATGTGACATTTGTGACCAGCTAGGTCAAGCCCAACGACTCTCGACATGTTTTTTTGTCTTTGATGGACAATGACACCTGTTCCAGTGATGGGAGGGTCATTTATGGCTTGACCATGCCTTCTGTACAAGGTGGTTGAAGTTGTTAAAGAGCACAAGATATTTTGGAGATATTTTTGAGAGATAGATATATAGTTAAAAGCTTTTGTAAGAGAGTAGAAGTAGATAGAAGAGAGGAATGCATTATATTTTTTTAATAGAATAGAGTTTGTGAATACTGGGAGCATTTGGAGAATCATCTTGAGCATTTTGTAATGGATTCCATGTGTAGTGTGTGTTATTGTGTTATTCAGGTTGAACCAGTCGGTTTAGCTTGGAGGGTGGATCTATCCTATTAGATTCTACAACATGAAATAGTATCTTTATGGTGAGAACCAGGTCTAGAGAACTTGAGGTGAATATCTTAGTGACTTCCTCAAGTTAGGGTTTGATAATACCCTATAAGGTCCATTTAGAGACCTTGGAACAGAGTCAAGCCGACTCTCGGTAACAACTAGACTTGGGATTATACATCATCTACCAAATAATCCAAATAATTAACCTCTTGAACTTAAACTAGTATTCACAAGATTAACCTTAATAATAGAAAACGAAATTCATAAGCATCCAAAACCATCCACAAAATTGACACACACATTTATCTTGTGGAAACCCAAATAAGGAAAAACCATGGTGGGCATTAGTACCCACTAAATGATGTACTCTTTTGAAGTATACCCTGTGAGGAGCTCAAGCATGTTAAAAGTTACAACAACACTAGTAGGTGCTACTTGGTTAAAGGATTTACCTTAGGCCTATTAGGACATTTACCCTGTTAAGAGTAGCCTTGTTAGAGGACTTTAAACACTTGTCAAAGTGTCACCTTGTTAGAGGATTTACAACAAAGATATGTTAGGATCTACCCTGTTAAGGGATTTAACCTGCTATAACTATTAGGGAACAAAATAAACAATGATCTATGAAATAGAACTACCTCTACTTGATCAGATCCACTAAAGCACATAATATCTTATCAATATGCTTAAATCTTCTCTGGCTTGATCGCAACTCACACTTTTCACCGCACTTGTCTAACACATGATCTGTTAATCCCTAAGTTCTATTGATGATTAGTGACCCACACTTAGTCATTTACATAGGCAGTTTTAGTTGGTTATCACTATGGTCAAGCTAAACATTCAAGTCCGAGCAACATTGTGGAGCAAGTTTTAGGTTGCCGAGCCAAGTAGAATATTAAGTGTCGAGCGTTAGAGATGTGTTGTACCAAGCAGAATAGTTTTTGCATACATGTCAGGATTAATTCAAACTTTGATGTAAACAATTTAGGTAGATTTGTATGAGATCTGAGCTGACATTTGTACGCATTTAATATTTGTCTACTAGGTTAATTTTGCATTTAATTGTTTTATACTATGCATGGTATGGAGCCAATCAGGAAATCAGTATGCATTGGAGGTATAAACAATAGATCTTGATCGTTGATCTAGATCTCACCGCCAGATCTGAAAAGATATAATAAGATGCCTTCTAACCCTAAAAGATAGAGCATGTGTGAGAGCAAGATATATATAGAGAAGGGTTGTATGTTCATAAGAGATGAATAGTAAGTCATTCTGAGAAAAAGCCTAGATCAAGAAGAATGACAGAGCAATGAAAAGCAAAGTAAAGACATATCAGATTGAGAGATCATAGAAGTTATTGAAAAGAGGAGATCCGTCATCAGCATCTAAGTGCATAATGAAGGATCACTACTTGGAACATTCTAACAGGTGTATTAGGTTAAATCTCTTAACAGAGTGGTTTTAGCAGACCATTTCAAATCTCTTAGCTGGGTGCTTACCTTACTGTAAGTTGAAATCCTTTAACAAGGTAGATTGTAATGATCTTTAGTTCTTAACAGAACATACCTTTAACTAGGTAGATTGCATATTTCAATCAAAATTTTCTAGCCCTAATAGGCACACTTTATTGCTGCAGTAGTGAAGATTTTGTGGGTGTCATCCCCACCCCAGTTTTACCTATTTCGGTTTCTGGGTTACCAAAATTTTGTGTTATGAGTTTCATATTTGATGTTATGGGTGCTATCTAATGTTACGTTAAATTCATATATGTATGAATGTGGATAAATTTGTTTTAATTGGTTTAGTTTGAAGATCTAATTCACCCCCCCCTCTCATTATCTTGTTTCCCATACTTGTACTTCCAAAAATTGGTTTCAGAGTGCAGTTCACCTACAAAAGCTTTGAATCATCTTGTGAGTACAAATCTTGAGATGGAGGTTTACAAGTTGGGAAAAGTCATTGAGAATCAAAAGATTGAGATCCAGCTAGCATTACATCAGCTTGAGCTAGCAAGACAAGAATTGAAGACATCATTGATAGCTAGGAAAGATTTGGCCAAACAAATGAATGATACTCATTATCAGGAAGATGACACTGCAAATCTATTTCAAAATGAAGATTCTACCAAGAGTGATGTAGCAATTGCAGATCTACTGGAAAAGAATAATTCACAGTGTGAAGAAGTTAGAAACTTGAAAAGAGAACAAGAAATGCAAACAATAAGACTATGTGAAGTATTGGAACAAAACAAGAAAGCTGAAGATGACAAAACTATGGCAGAAGAAGACAAAAGAGTGATATTTGTCAGACTTGATGAAAGGACACATGATGTGCAGATGATGAAAATCAATCAGGTTGATATGGAAAATCAACTGCTACTTGCAAATCAGGAGATTAGTAGGAAAGATATGAAAATGATAAATCTGAGATCTGAGAACAATCAATTGAAAGATGATCTGAGATCTGAGAAGGAACTTAATGAAAGGTTGAATAAACCTAATGAAGCTTTGACTCACTTTGAGAATCTGATGGAAGCATCAAGAAGGTCAAAGGATTCTTCTGGATTAGGTCACATGGAACCAAAGACATCTGCTAAGAAATCCGAATCATCTAGGAATGGTGAAAGGAGGAATGTAAAGACAAAGCACAACAAGCCTATTTTCCACCACTATGAAAAACCAGGTCATATAGAAAACATTTGTCGAAGCAAGAAAGGTAAGTTCAATCCTAAACCTAAGTTTAATGGTTACTTCTTTAATTGCAAGAAATTTGGACATAAAGAACATGAATGTTAGGCTAAAGCAAGTGATGCACCCCCCAAACCAAGATTTAATGGTTATTGTTACAAGTGTCAGAAACATGGTCACAAGGCACAAGACTGTAGATCCAATGCTAAACAGCAATGAACATCCAAGACACAAACAAAAGAATCTAAGAGAGGCAACACTTATAACTGGGATTATAATACAAGACAGAGTTGTCATTACTGTGAAGAATATGGACATGCACCTGAAGGTTTCTTAAAGACACATGTCAGAGGGAAATCTAAGAGTTGGATGAATGGAAGCTTAGTTTGTTTTAGTTTTTTGAAGATAGGACACACTAAGAGAGAGTGTAGGACAAGAGTTCCTTCTCCTACTATTGAAGAAGTAAGAGCACAGATGAACTAGACATGGGTAAGGAAAACAGAGTCGAGTAGCAGTAAATCCACTGAAGCTGAGGTCACCCAATCCAATGCATCAGGTGATCACACCATCTCCAACTAAGCGATAGAGGTATGTAAGGAACTGCATTCAAATTTTTAAATCTTACATCAGTTCCTAATATGTAAATGTGCCAAAGTCCATATCTGCATATGATAAGATGTACAAGGACATGTTTGTGACAAGTGTCAAGAAGAGTTACCTGCACTATAGGTGCCGAGTTGGTTGGCCAAGTAAGTTGTGATGGCTAAGTGTGGTAAGCCGAGTGGTATGCAAGTTGTGTTAGTTGGCCAATGATAGCTGGCTTGCACTAACCTAAAAAGAAAAATATTTAATGCCTACCTACCTTGACCTTTCGAGTCTATATATGGACAAATGGTCTATTATTCACTCTTACCCTACAATTTTTAGCATTTACAAAGCGATCAAAGAAGTTTCAGATTTGATCTTAGTGAAGTTTGTTTTGATAATTTCATCAGCATCCCATCGGAAACCCTAAGTTGAATAGTGCAAAGTGATTGCTTGTCGAGGTACTCTATTCTTCATCCTCAAACCCTAACTTTAGGAGATTATGGCTGCAAGTTCTTCTGCACTAGTCAAGGGAATGGAGGAAGATTTGAATCAAATTAAGCTAGTAAGGAGTGATGCATGCGCACCACCAAACTTTCATGTCGTTCCAGAAAGCACAATTTTGAGTGATTTGAGTGGAGCCCTCTCATCGATCCCACCAAAGGTACTTATGATTCGCAATGTTAGATCATGCTACATAGTTAAAATTGGAAAAGTGGGCAACAACAAATTGAGAAATTCCTATGACAAGTTGTGTGAGAATAGAATTCTGAAAGATGAATTCAAACATTTAGCCGACAAAGGGTTAACTTGTGCCCTAGATTTTCTAATAGAATTCAAGGATGAATGGATTAAGGTTTTCCTAAGCTGAGTTCATAATATGCATGTGGCTAGACAATGGACCAGTAAATATCACAAAAGATATTATCCAGCGAGTTACTAGGTATCTTGTTATCAGCGGTAAACAAACTATGAGAGACCAAAGCAAAGAAGAGATAGCATCTAAAACTAAAGCTATTTGGAACAATAGAGGAATGACTATCTCTACAATTACTAACTTGGAACTTGATTTTGGAGTGAGAGTGATTGCTCACAAAATTTTATCAGTCGAGCCGACTGGATAGTGTTCCTTGTATAGCCGTTGACTAGGCATGGAAGATAGTTAAAAAGAATCACACCTATGACCTTGCCAAGCTGCAATTGACACAACTAGCTAAGAACTTACTATCAATCAGGAAAGTCAAAAACTCATCATGTAAGTTTGGCTCTTTGTTAATGTGTATATTTTTCTATATACAGAAGTCATTTAATTTCCTACATTAGGAAATATTCTCTGGAAAAAGGACAGACCCATCACTTTACAGATTAGTGAATGTATTCAGAAATTAGGCAACAATTTCAATACTATTATGGGAAGTTATTTTGTAGAATTCAAAAAGAAAATGAGGTTGAGGACCAGAATTCCCAATTCACTTGTGGAGAAGCACTATGATGAGATATGTTTCTTAGTGGATACAGACTACACATATATTCAGGCTGTGACACCTAGGGTATCATGGCTAGAGCCATTTCCCTATGAATTTAATATTGATGAAGCATCAGTAGCTATCATAGCACTCCTAGCAGAGGAGATTGATACTAAAGCTAAAAGATTCAGAAATTTTGATGAAGCTAAGGCAAAGATTTTGATAAATCTTAAGGTAGGAACCATGGAGAGAAAAAGGAAAAATATTGTGAAAAAGATGGTTGGCTTTTCAAGTGACGAAGAGCTAGAGGATGCACCTCTAGACATATCTACTAGACAAGGAGAAGATGTATCTGAGGAACAAGAACTAGAAGTCAGTCAACCTGAAGAAGAGATCACTCCTAAGGCAAAAGGGAAGAGGCCAGCAGTAGCAAAGGTAACAAAGCCAAGTAAAGAAAAACCCAAGGTTACCCCTCCCATTGCAAATCATCCAAGGACAAGGGCATCTACCACCTCATCACCAATAGAGTAGACTAAATTCTATGCAAAGAAGATTGGAGAAAGTGGTTCTGGATCGAGGACTAAATTAGCAACAAAAGTTGTGTCGAGCCTACAAGTTAAAAGACCAAGAAGAAAACTGAATTTGGATCCAGAAAGTGACGAGGACATGACTGAAACTGATGAATCCAACAACATACCAATAACATCATTCAAAAAACCTACAAATATTAATGAGGTATGTGAAAATTTGAGAAATTCTGTAGGGTTATCTGGTTTTAAGTTTATAATGTATGAACAATTAAAGGTAGGAGACAAACATAAGGTTCAGGAAGCTCTCCTAGACATGTGTGTAATTTCAAATTAACCCCTACAGCAATAGGAAACAATGTGTCAAGTGAGTTGTATGAATTTCTATTTGGAAAGTGGGAATTTAGACTCACAACTAAGAGACAAATTAGGGAAGGCACTTTAGCTCAAGTCATTCCTGAGCTAACAAAGAAATAGAGAGAAAAAAAATTTGAAGAGTACAAGCACAAATTTCTACCTAAACAGAGAGGTTATGCTATTTTGAAGAATGATATTGAAGGGATAGTACATCAGATTACTATAATTTGGAAGGAATTTTTTGGATGGATTGTTTCAAAAGAAAAGAGAACTGATGAAGGAACATCTGAGCCGAAGGATAAGGAAACTGAATCCACCCCTGTACTACAGATTTCAACAGTTCACATTTCAACTGAGTCTGAGAAGACTACGACAGATGCACAAGATCAATCAGAGATAGTTAACACTGTTGATCTGACTATTGACAGTGCAATTGATGTGACAATTGATGACTCTAGCAATCTAGATGTCGAGGGTCAGGATGAGCTAAGGGACTCAACTATTGAATCACCTATCAAGGAAACCGAGGTTGAAGAAGAGAAGAGTACAGAAGAAGAAGAAATAACTCAAAAGAAATCTGAGGATAAGGATACTCAAGATGAAGTAGAAAAGGAGAAAACAATTGAACAAGAGGTAATTATACAACATTTACCTATTCTAGAGGTTGTAAAATCAGTGCTAGATAGTAGTGAGGAGATAAAAGATATTAACAGTGATCCTAAAGAACAAGAGGAAATACAAGTGTTGGTTGATCTACAACACTCTACATCATCAACTCCCACTAGAACCAAGACAGGAAGTATGCCTGATCAGTAGGCAATCCTGACTGAACTTAAAGATGCAATGGTGTCAACTACTGAATCTGGAAAAGGTATTGTAGAAGCGAAATAGTAGTTCACTTGAATTCAAGAGGAGGAAAGTTATGAGGAAGAAGTCTCTAATTCTAGATGTCACATTAGATGAAGTTATTGTGATTTCACCATGGGATCCCAATGTTTTGTCTTATGAACAGATTGAGACTCTTCAGGAGTTACGTAAGAGGAAGATAAGACAGGAGGAACTGAAAAGGGATTAAAAGAAAAAGCAAGTGTTACATGATATAAAAGATATATTTGTAAAGGATTTTGACATGGAGGATGAAAATCCTCAAGCCCCTATTCTTGAACAGTTAGTTCAGATTGTGCAAAAGGTAAATGATGACAATATTGAAGCCAATGAGAAAATGTTGCAATGGTTCGAGAGGAAATTCGAGAATAAGGTACTTGCAAAAATCTCAGGAGAGATTGTAGTAAAACAGGTTGAACTTTCTTCTCTAATAGAAATTTTAGAAGGAGTTGCAAAAAATGTCTATTCATTGTATAAGAGGTTATCTGATGTTGAATTCTTCACAAAGGATAATCAACAGGCTTTAGAGAAATTTCAACTAGACCTAAATTCAACTGGAATTTCACTGAGTATGGATGCTAGCACTAGCTCCTTACATTTTAACAGGCTAACTTATGCACAAAGGAGGATAACCGAGCTCATGGCTGAAGATGGTTGGATTAGGACCAAGTTGATTACTATTCAAACAAGTCTAATACCTCATCTAGAGGTCATTTAGAAAGAAATTTTATCTGCAAATGAATTGATTAAGAGAGACTCTCATCTCTCAACTACAGAAATCTTAGTAAGTCTAGCTGTTGAGCTAGAAGTGAAAATAGAGGTTATGAAGTTTGTCAAGGATAGTTGGGACTCTACATTTGAGTCTACCTTACAACTTCATAAATATTTTTTGGACAAGTATAAATTAAGCCCACCAGCTATCAATGAAAAAAAAAAGGGGGAAACTGATAGGACTGACAAGGATACATCATAAAGGAGATCAGTACAGGTATCCATGTAAATATTTTTTTTGAAGGCATGTATACTATGTAAATTTTTGTATGTAGTATGATGTACATTCCTAGGGGGAGTACAGTATGTACTTAGGAAATATTTTGGATGGAATGAATGTAATGATAAGTGTGTTTTTTCCACTAATATCAAAGGCGGAGATTGCTAATCCCTAGGTTCTATTGATGATTAGTGACCCACACTTAGTCATTTACATAGGTAGTTTTAGTTGGTCATCACTGTGGCCGAGCTAAACATTCAAGGATGAGAAACATTGTCGAGCAAGTTTTAGGTTGCCAAGTTACATCATGCCGAGCCGAGTACAATATTAAGTTCCGAGCATCAGAGATGTGTTGTGCCGAGCAGAACATTTTTTGCATACATGTCAGGATTAATTCAAACTTTGATGTAAATAGTTTAGGCTGACTTGTATGAGATCTGAGCCAACATTTGTATGCATTTAATATTTGTCTACTGAGTTAATTTTGCATTTAATTGTTTTATACTATGCATGGTATGGAGCCAATCAGGAAATTAGTATGCATTGGAGGTATAAACAATAGATCTTGATCATTGATCTAGATCTCGCCGTCAGATCTGAAAAGATATAATAATATGGCTTCTAACCTTAAAAGATAGAGCATGTGTGAGAGAAAGAGATATACAGAGAAGGGTTGTATGTTCATGAGAGATAAACAATAAGTGATTTTGAGTAGAAGCCTAGATCAAGCAGAATGATAGAGCAATGAAAGGTAGAGTAAAGACATATCAGATTGAGAGATCATAGAAGTTATTGAAAAGAGAAGATCTGTCATCAACATCTGAGTGCATAATGAAGGATCACTACTTGAAACATTCTAACAGGTGTATTAGGTTAAATCTCTTAACAGAGTGGTTTTAGCAGACCGTTTCAAATCTCTTAGCCGAGTGCTTACTTTACAGTAAGTTGAAATCCTTTAACAAGGTAGATTGTAATGATCTTTAGTTCTAAACAGAACAGACCTTTAACTAGGTAGATTGCATATTGCAATCAAACTTTTGTAGCCCTAAAAGACACACTTTATTGCTGTAGTAGTGAAGATTTTTTGGGTGTCATCCCCACCCCAGTTTTACCTATTTGGTTTTCTAGGTTACCAAAATTTTGTGTTATGAGTTTCATATTTGATGTTATGGATGCTATCTTATGTTAGGTTAAATTCATATATGTATGAATGTAGATAAAAAAATTTTAAGTGGTTTAGTTTAAAGATCTGATTCACCCNTCCCCCCCCCCCCCCCCCCCCTCCCCCCTCTCAGTATCTTTCTTTCCCATACTTGTACTTCCAACATGATCAACACATTCAACCTTCAACTTCATTCAATATATACTAAAAATTTTAAGTACACTGCCTTGATCAAATGCTAGAATAGAATTTCAAAACATCCCACCCAAATCCAATGCGCCACATAAAAAAATTAAATACACAAAACATATTTCCAAGAATGCATCAGCCAATACAACAATTTACTTAGAATGTTGTGTCAAGGAGTCAAACAAGTTTTTACCAAACACAAGATTCCTTAAGAATTTTCTCCACACACTAGCATCGAGGAATGTGATGCCAGATCATCATCTCCAATCTTGAAGATACATCAGTAAATCTTGAATAACTTAAACAATTTTACCAAAACATCAATATCGATCACTAATTAAATATTTATCACATATTTCTCAAGAAAAAAAATACTATAACCTATTAAAAACCATGTCTCTACTCACCGATTATCTAGCCTGCACACCAATCACTCAAAGAATTTACAATCAAAACTATAGCATCTGAATACTATTGACCATCATATCTCATGACCGCATCACAAGATATAAAAATGATTTGATAAGACATTCAAATCATCTATCACTTTTCATTAACTGTTCTAGCAGTTGCACTGTTATACTTCAACCATTCATAACTTTCTCATAAGACCACCTCAGTAGTAGTGGTCATGCATTAGACATCCAAAGACATACCTAAGTCTCCCATAATAACAAAAACCATTGAAACCCACATAAACTCATCATTCATCTCAATTATGCTTGGCAACATACTAAGAACACAAATTCAATACTTGACATCAATGACAATATAATATCTAATCATCTTGTAATCAAATCTACATCATGGCATCTCCAAAACTCAGTTATCATCACTGCATCAGATATAACAAAAATTTCCCCCTTTGGCATTAATAGCAACACTCATTTCCTATTGATGGTAATACTCTCTTCCTTAGTAGATCACTTAAATATGAAATATTATGTATAGAAATGTTTCCACTTTTGTCTTTCATTTGTTCTACAATTAATCACCCTTTGTCATACATACATTATCCCTTAACATACATTCTCCCCCTTTGACAACAATGCCAAAGGCATCAATCACACCTGATATCTTCTCTATTTTTCCTAACTTCATAGTCTACTCCCCCTAAGGAGTAGCCCCACAACATCAATCCAACCATAAATCTATTCAGTGAATACACTAGGATTGATGCAACTGTATCTTCTTCTAATTCAACTTAGATAGGGTAATGACCCCCAACCTACCTCTTAGATACTCAAATGAATCCTTAAAAATGGTTTAGTGAAAATATTAGCAACTTGCTCCTTAGTTGGCACATACTCCAACCTTACTTCATTGTCATGTAATTGTTCTCTAATAAAATGATATTTGATAGCTATATGTTTAGTCTTAGAGTGCATCAACGGGTTCTTTCAAATATTAATAGCACTTGTATTGTCAAAATAGATAACCATCAATTTAGTTACCTTCTCCTAAATTCCTTCCAGAATATACTTGATCCATACTAATTGTGTACAATTAATTGCAGTAGCAACATACTCAGCTTCAGCTGTTGATTGAGATATGCAATTTTTCTTACTTTTCAAGGATACAAGCCTTTCTCCAAGAAAAAATGCACCTCCACTTTTTCTCTTTTGATCATCAACATTACCTTCCCAATCAACATCAGTACACACATTTAAAGAGAAATCACCTTTATGTCCATACCATAGACCATAATCTTCATTCCCCTTAAGATATCTAAAGATTCTCTTTACTACAACCAAATGAGATTCCTTAGGATTAGAAGAAAATATTGCCACTAAGCCAACTGCCAGTGTTATGTCTGGTCTGTTGTGCACTACATATTGTAGCTTACCAATTATGGACTTGTAAAGTGTCTCATCCACCTCTTTAGAATCATCTTCCCTTGATAGTTTTCAACTGGTTACCATAGGGGTACCAATTACTTTTGAGTATTCTAACCCAAAAGTCTTCAATATTTCCCTTACATATTTGGACTAACATATGTAGATACCATTTTTCATTTGTTGAACTTGTAATCCAATTAAGAACTTAATCTCACTGATCATAGACATCTCGAATTCTTTCCTCATATCATCTGTGAATGATCTACTCATCTCTTCATTTCCACCAAAAATGATATCATCTACAAATATTTTTGTAATCACCAATCTTTTGTCTTTCTCAATCTTCAAATACACATTAATATTATCACTAGTCCTGATGAAACCAATCTGAATCAGATATGCATGGAATCTTTCATACCATGCTCTAGGTGCTTGTTTCAATCCATACAAATCTTTTTGTAATTTGCACACCATGTTCTTACCTTCTTAATTAGAAAATCCTTCAGGTTTTTTAATGTATACTTCTTCTTCTAAGATACCATTAAGAAAGGTTGACTTAACATCCATTAGGTATACCTTGAATTCATAATACATAGCATATGAAAGCAATATCCTTACACCTTCAAGTCTAGCCAGAGGTGAAAATATTTCACCATAATCTAGGTCTTCCTCTTGTGCATATCCTTCGCACACTAATTGTGCCTTATTCCTTACCTCTTCACCTATATCATCCATCTTGTTTATGATAATACACATTGTAACAATCACATTCTTATCCACCTATCTGGGCACTAAAGTCCAAGTTTTGTTTTTCTTAATTTTCTCCAATTCTTCTTCCATAGATTTCACCTAATCTTTATCTTTCAATGCATCTTTAATAGTTTTAGGCTCAAATTTAGATAACAAATAAGTACCTTCTCTTGCCTTCTTGTTAACACACCCACATTTCTTTCACCAATAATTTGATCAAGGGAATGATTCAACTGTACATATTTAGGCAATCCTAGTTCATTTCTAGGAGTATCTTCAACCACTAGTTCTGGTTCCTCCTCATTAACTTGTTTGTCTTGATTTTCAACATCTTTGTCCACCAATTGTACATAAACAAACCCTTGATATTCTTCAAGTTCCTCCTTGCTAGATTCATCATTTTTCTCATAAAATTCATATATTCTTACACTGACACTTTCCACTATCTTGTTTTTTCTCTTGTTCAAGAACTTGTGGGATTTTCTCTTTGAGGAGTATCCTAAGAATATCCCCTCATCAATTCTTGGGTCAAAATTTCCTAAATTTTCATCTCTTTTTATATAATTTCTACTCCCAAAAATTTTCAAATAACTCACACATGGTTATCTACCATACCACAACTCATAGGGAGTTTTGTTTGTACCTTTCTTCAACTGAACTCTGTTAAAATTGTAAACAACAGTGCTCACTGCTTCTCTCCAAAATGTTTATGTAACACCTTTTTGAATCATTAATGTCCTGGCACAATCGATCATAGACTTGTTTCTTTTAGCAATACAATTTTGCTGAGGTGTTCTAGGAGATGACATTTGTCTTTTAATTCCTTGTTCTTCACAATATGTAGTAAACTCATGTGAAGTAAACTCACCTCCTTTGTCAGATATAAGACATTTAAGGGTGTTACCGGTTTCCTTCTCCACTCTAACTATGTAAATTTTAAACATGTGAAAAGCTTCAGATTTGTCTCTTAAAAATATAAACCACATCATTCTAGAGTATGCATCAATAAGCAACATGAAATATCTATCACCATAATAACTCTGCGTTCTCATTGGACTACATAGATCGGTTTGAACCAGATCCAAAATATTTCTAGAAGAATAATTTTTACTTATGAAACTAGAACTAGTTAACTTCCCAAGCTGACATTCTTTAAACATTACATTGTCTGGTTTCACTAGATTAGATAAACCTCTCACTATCTTCATCCTACTAAATTTGATCAAGTTATCAAAATTTACATGAAAAAAAATATTATGCCATAACCAACAATCTTTTACCTTAGCAATCAGATAACTTTTAGTAGTAGAATTTAGATGGAATAATTTACCTCTAGTTTGTTCACTGGTAGTAATAAGTTCTCCCGATTTCTCAATAATCCTGCAACTACCTCCATTAAACTCCAATCTATACCCTTTGTTATTCAACTGAGAAACACTTAAGAAATTATATCTCAAACCATCAACCCATTAAATATAATCACATTTTTTTATCATTCAAAGCAATAGATCCTTTACCATTTATCATACAGGGAGCATCATTCCTGAATCTCACCGAGCCTCCAACACAATCTTCTATATTGATGAATTTTCTTCTATCACCGGTCATGTGATGAGTGAACCCACTCTCAATAATTTAGTTACCACTGTGATTCATGTTAGAAACCAAATATTTATCACCTTCTTCTGAGGGGTCTTCCTTTACTACTACAAACACAATTTTTGTTTCATCTCTTCCATCATATTCTTCATCGGTAACACCTTCCTCAGCTAGGTAGCACATTTTCTTTCTTTTATCCTTAATCTTCTTTGTTTCTCCTTCCTATCATTGTCAAGGCATATATATGCAATATGTCCAATTTTTTAGAAACACTGAGAGGGGGGGTGAATCAGTGTTTGTCTATTAATTACTTCTTAGCAACTTAAGCATTAATCAAACATACATAGAATGAAGCTTAACATAACAACTCATAACACATGATATGATTACGGGGAAACCTTGATCAGAGGAAAACCCCGGTGGGAATTAGTACCCACAAATATT
>MU226477.1:4618857-4640243 GCA_018584345.1 Thuja plicata
ATGTTTTACCATCTTTTTAGTTTGTTTTCATCTTAAATCCTTCATGCTAGAATAGTATTGGTCACTGATTTATAGCATATTCTGAGGGCTAAATATGTTATTTATTACACTCTTTCTAGTTAGAAGGAAATAGGCCAATATTAGTGGTTTCTAACGTTTTAACTAACCATTTATGCTAATGCAATGACCTATTGAGTGTTTGTGTTGTTTCTGACAGGTACCCATTTACTCACACACAACATGTTGCAAAAATAGAGTAAGTCTTGACCTTTTACCCAAACCCACACTCCTTTCCAATCTTGCATTTATGATAGGGGACATAGGACAGCAAAAGGACTTAAGATTCAATTATGAAATTAATGATTGTTGGGTGGGTAAGATTTGGAGACCTTTTTAGAGGCCCTTGGTAGAGTTAGAGGGTGTTTACCCACTCTCTACTTTTAGAGACATTAGGGTTTTGGATTGAAGGAAGTAAAAGGGATTGGGCTCTTCTCAAACATCATTTTTTCCATAACACTTGTGAAGGTTGGTCTCCACCATTGCCATGGAATTTTTCTTATTTTGTTGAAATTAGAGTAGTATGTGTAGGATTTGAGAGATACAAATCCACAGAATGCCAAGAACACCTGCATGCAAATAACATGTTATAGGAGAGAAGCAGAAAGAGGGAAAAAGAAGAACTCAAAAGTTACTCAAAAAGTGAGAGTTCAATTATAATCTGAATTAATGAAAAAAGAATTACAAGGTTCAACCTATAAAGGTGAACAAAATTCTAAAGCCTAAAAAAGCTAGGTTGCACATTAATAATTAATAAAAGAATTAATTATTAATGCACCTAAGAAAAAGCTTAAGCACTAAAGAGTAATAACTTAACTAATTAAATCACCATGATTTAATTAATAAGCAAAATAATGATTACTCTAACACCCCCCCTTAAGCTAAGCGCAGGGGTAAGCTAACCTAGCACAGCTATGAAAGCGAGAAATGGGTCCCGGCAACAAGGCCTAATCAGGTACCCAATACAAGGAAATCTCTGTAAACCAGAGACAAAAAAGAAAACCCAGTGGGAAAAACCCCTCTCCAAAAAGAGATAGAAAAATGTAGAAAAGAAATGGCTCAAGAGACTCTCTCAAGACCATAAGTACAACCAACCCCCCATGAGAGAGGGATGAGACACCAAAGTCCCCTCATAATGAAGAAACTCATGTCACAATGGTAGATGCCTAATGTAGAATCCAAATGGAGATCCTGAAGCAGTAAATGATATTCCTCCCCTCGGGAAGAAACAATTCCAAAGGACGATGTCAAAGAAACCCTGTGAAGAGTGATAAACCAATCTATCTCAGGATGTGTGCTATGATTGGATGCTGAAGAATCTCTCTATCTAAACTAAAACAACTGATGCCAAATCCAAACTGATATGGAGAATCCTGAAATGCAACCGCAGAATGCATGGATAATGGTGGGAAAATAGTGATAACCTGACTGTCAAGGTAGATGAGATGAATGTCCTCAAAATAATC
The DNA here is from genome assembly GCA_018584345.1 of Thuja plicata. Taxonomy (NCBI): domain Eukaryota; kingdom Viridiplantae; phylum Streptophyta; class Pinopsida; order Cupressales; family Cupressaceae; genus Thuja; species Thuja plicata. The sequence goes on from MU226477.1 coordinate 4,620,381, forward strand.
CTCCAAATCTCTAGTATAAGACTCAACAAACAAGAAAGATATTTCTGCAACATAAGAGTCCAAAGTATCTATGTCTGGAAGATGTATGATTCCTTGTTGCACAGAATCAGGAGCAACAAGAGATGTTGATGAAGTCTCAGTCTGAAGAGTGGGAACTGTGAGACAAGCCTCTAATCCATCAGAACGTGTAAGGGTGTCTAAATACTCAAGCTCCTCTAAAGTATCATGATCAAAGGGTGTATTCTCTATCCAAGCAATGGGTATGAGACAATCTGAAGTAGGATCCTCTAGGAATGGAGAGAGATTAGGGTCTCCATAGATCTCTTAAAGACATGTCAAAAGTGGGTGAGGACAATCAATGTCTGATATAGCCAACACAGTGTCATGATAAACACTAGACACTATAAGTCCTACTATGTGATCTCTAATAATATCCCATGCTAATTTTCCCTCTGAAGTGGTTGGTTCAGGTATGAGATCATACAAATAAGGAAAAATATTAAGCCACCTACAATGTGTAAGTATACCCTTTGCCCATGACTCATAATTACCCTGTTCCAAAATAACAACTGAAGGGTGAGAAGAAAAACCCATGATAACTCTTTTAAATGAAAAACAAACTGAGAAATCTGACCATACTGCATTTAGATCAAAACCTAGTGCAAGCAGGAGGGAAACGAAAGATGCAACTTTGACACTAAAAAAGGTACTCAAATGGCCAAATATGCATACAAAACTAGCATCATCATCTCCGGCTTGGAAAGAGATTTTCGACGATATTTTGTTTTTCAAAAACGGACGTCATATGCAAAAGATATGGCCAAAACACTGAAGGCTGCCTTTTTTAAGAAATGTCAAAAATTGTGTGACGGTTTCGTGGACGTCAATTTTAAGCCCAAACATCGACTTACAAATGATGACATCACTGCCTACACATTCTGCACATTACACACCTTTTCTTTCAAAGTTTTTTAAAAAAACTTTACAAAAGCTTTTTAGAAACTTTAGAAAAAAAGTGTATTTTTTGATTTTTTGAAAAAAACTTTGTAAAAAAAACAAAATTTGTTTTTTTTTCTAATTTTTTTATTTTTTTGAATTTTTTTCTCCTCAAAATTTGTGTCGTACGGCCTAGGAGAGAGAAAAAAATTCCCAGAGGCCACTGTAGCAAAAAGTGATGAACTTTATATGAAAAAGTGATCTCCCGGGCCTTCTGAGCGCGATGGTGGAGTCTATTTTTGCTCAAAGTACTCTAGAAAAATGTCTCTTTCAGATTGAAGAGAAAACCCCTAAAAAGCTATGGTTTTTTCCCTCGAATCACTACATCAAACACAACTTAATAATTAAATCAACATGATCTAATTAATAAGTGAAGATAAATAGATACTCTAACAGTATGCATTTCATTCTTTTGTATATATGATTTATGTGTTTTATGTTGTTGTGATGTAAGGAAATGGGATTTTGGGTTTGATTTCATGCTTATGGTTTTATTATTTTTTGATTGAGGGAGTTTTGTGAGTGGTGTAATGGCATTACTCACCCTTGGATAGGGAAGAAGTGGCCATCTATGGGGGAAGGGGTTAGTTGGATTCCATGGAAGTGTAGAGTCTCTTCTCATGGAAAGAAGAGGGAAAAGATACAAAGTGTATGGGCCCTTGCATGCCAATGAAGTTGATTGATCTTGATTTGGGGGAGATAAGGAGAAGAAGGTATAGAAGAGTATATGTGGAATATAGCCTTGGAAAGGCATGGGTTTTGTATTGTGGTAGCCTTGGATGGGAGTTTTCTTGTTGTGTTTTGTATTGTGAAAATGGTGTGATTGTCACCCGTTCGTTACCGATTCTCCTAGCTCGAGGGTGGTCTCCTTGAGACCTAGGATGGGAGTTGAGCTCTCCATGGTAGTATCATGTTGTTTTCTATAGATTTTGGGGAAGAACCTTGTGTTGGAAGCCATTTGAAATTAGAGCTTCGGTGGTGTTCATGTTGCCTTGATATTAGAGACTCCTCCATTGTAGTGTCCTTTCTTGTATTGTTCCTTCATGTTGAAGGTGAATTTTATAATTGAATGGACTCAATTTTGTAGCCTTCAATGTTGTAAATGAGGATGTAACCATTATGAAAATGAAAGAAAATCAGGTGCTCAAAGTTTAGATGAATTGCAAGTTATTCTTGCTTGTTTCTTTTTAGAATTGTAGTCTTGCAAATTTCAAATTTAATATATACTTTCTCCTCCCTTGAAATCTAGATCTCTATCACAAAATTATCAACACTTTATTTTGAATTCTATATTTCAATTTCAAACACTTTGGAGGATAACATGGTAACAATAGTTCATTTATCAAATTTGGACACTAATTAACAACTTACCATTATCAAATACCCTATAAATAACTCTCTTGTGTATTGCATTAATAGAATATACATTGCATACATCTAATTTCAAACAACCAAAAAAATTAATAAATGAATGAATGTAATGCAATGCAATGTTAGAGGAGAGAAAAAAATAATACCACTTCCCAGAATTTGGAGAGAAAAATGCTCTTTGGAAAATATATGAGAGAGGATTTAATTCCCAAGTTTACCATAGAGAGTATTCCCCCTAGGATACCCCTCTAAATTTGGGGTTAGAGTAATAAACCCCTTCATAGATTATGATTAAACCAAACTATCTATTAAGTTAGCAACTTGACACCTTTTTAATAAACTAAATGTATAATAAATAAATAAAAGGAAGTAAGAAATTTAATATTAAATCACTTACCTTTTTGTCAATGGGACCCACATCCCTCTTTCCCACCTTACTTGGCGAAGCGACTTGTCTTAAGAAAATAATAAACAAGGAAATGACATGGGTTTGGGTGCCACCTCCTTCCTTCCTACGCCACCCACCAACTTTCCATTTATTTCTCCCATTTCATGCATAGGTTTTGCCTTGCTTTATAAGCAAGGACTTAGCTGCATTTTTTTTGAAACACTTTGGTAGGCCCAAAATTAAGTCTTGCCTTACAATGTAATGGCATAGGAATTTGACCCTTTATGCACCCCCCTTGACTTTTGTCTCCCCACCCACTTGGCACGTGAGCCAAGGAGATGTAAGGGTGATGGGATAGGGGTAGGGTAGGGTAGGGTAGGGTAGATGAGTAGGATGGTAGGGTAGGGTAGATGAGTAGGATGGTTAGTAGGATAGTTAGTGGGTATTAAGTTAGTTTAAGTTAGTTAAATAGATTTATTTATTTATTATTTTATTTTAAATTATGTAATTTTTTTTATATAGCTTTTATTTAAATGGTGTAGTTAATTATTAGATTAATAGATTTAGTTTTTTATGTAAAATGTATAGATTTGCTAATATTTTAATGGATTTATACTTTTTCTTATTTTCCTAGTTAGAGTAATAGATTTATTTGATTAATTGAAAATGTATAGTTTAGATTTATTGTATTTACTTCAATAATGTTTATTACTGTTATGTGTTTTCATGAAATTGTTAAAAAGGGTAAAATCGCAATAAAGAGGTATTAATGGGCTAGGATAATACGTTAAGTTAAGTGTTCCTTTCGAATTATGGAATAGTTCCTCAAGCAAGGTTAAATCTATCCCTTTTGGAATGAAATTGGAGAAGAGTATAGATGTTATGAGAACCTTACTAAATTAGGAATGTTTAAGGATTGTAATGACAAAGAATAGGACTAATAAATGGATTTCTAGGTCAACCTTTAATGGAGTTAGTATACCCCCTGTGTCCCTATAGTACTAAACCATAGAATCTCTTACCATCTATCGAGTTGGGATACCGACTCTGCAACTGCCTTTGTTGATAACCCCGGCTCAAGTTTTAACTAGAACTTTCAACACAAAAATTAATTTCACCATGTTGTCACCTTTCCTCAATGCTTTTAGTATTATCGTGTCATCATAGTTATTGTTCTTACGTTTTTAAAAAAAATTGTCTGTGTGTTTTGCCCTAGTTTTGGGAAAGACATTTTGGTATCAGAGCCAGGTTTCAACACTAGGAACCTAAACCATTATGTTTCAACTCATGTCAAACTTAAATTATTGTGTAGGATTCCTACCGTCACACGAGTTGGGTGACAAGGCAGAGGTCGTAGAGCTCCCCATGTTGAGGCAGAACGGGGGGATGTACCACCTCTACCACCACCTCCTCCACCACCACCACCACCACCACCTCCTCCACCACCACCACCTCGACCACCTCAGAACCCTAACCAGGATATTCTGGACATCCTCCAGAATCTGATTAGGTTAATTCAGCAGAGGCTACCACCCATAGCCCAGTAGCAGATTCCTGAAAGGGAAGCACATATTCCAGAAGAAGATAGAGCAGTTAGTAGAGAAAGGAGTATGAGCCCCCCACCTAGGTCTATTGAGAGTCATGGTGATCATGAGGCTGAGTCATTTCATCGGATTGTATTACCATGTGAGATGAGATATGTGCCAGAGAGGGACCCCCTAGAGATGTTGGAAATGAGATTCAAGAGTTATTGCGACTCTAGCCACCCTTATTTTTGGGATCCAATGATGGGCCAGTAGTAGAGGCTTGGTTATAAAGCTTATGTCGATGCTTTGGATTATGACCTTATGGGAGTAATCTAAAGGCGCGACTTGCAGTGCATCTCCTTCGGGAGAAACCCTCCACTTGGTTGGAGCAGGAGGAGTCCATAGGTGGGGTGAGTATTGACACACTCTCTTGGGAGACTTTTGTGGCCTGCTTCTGAGAGAGATACCTCTCTGAGCATTTCAGATAGAGACAGATAGAGGAGTTCCATGATCTCCAGCAGAGAGGTCTCATAGTGACCCAGTATGAGAGTCAATTTTTCGAGCTCCTTCCATATGTTGATTACATGAAGGATGAGAAATTGTGTATCCATTGTTTCATTAACGGACTCAATATGTCTCTTCAGGGTACAATACACCTAGCCTTTCCTACCACATTCAAAGAGACAGTTAAAACGACACTTGTAGCTGAGGATATCTGTACTAGACAAGAGTTTCAGGATCGGTCTCAGCACTGAAACCCCTCTTCCCAGCAGTCGGGACAGTAGAGACCCCCTTGGAAAGGGAACCAAAATCACTCAGCAGGATCCTTTAAGGGTCAATAGTCTCAGTAGTAGAGATCTCAATAGGATTCTAGATAGAGGCCTTCACAGGGTTAACAAGGCTCTAAGCCCAAACAATGGCAGTCTCAGGGTCCTAGACATGATCAGAGGACACAGACCCCTCAAGAACAGCTGGCTAGGACTCAGAAGTCCACTAGGGGCCGTTACAGTAATTCCAGCAGGACCGAAGGACCACAGCAGTCTAGATCACAGGAAGTACAGATTCAGAACAGAGCGCCATGTTACACTTGTGGTGGCATGGGTCATATAGCGAGAAAGTTCCCACAAGGATAGTCACTTGGTGGTCAGAGAGGAGCTACCTCAGAGCCTACAGTTGGAGACATGGGTAGAGCCCATAGAGTTTTTACAGTGGTTGATAACCACCAGGCCGAGCATCAAGCTACAATTATTGAGGTTGTGAGTATGATACGAGGTAGTATGGTTACTATTTTATTTGATTCTGGAGTTACTGGCTCCTTATATCTCCATATGTAGTGGAGCATTTTGGGCTAGCGACAGTTGGACAGGATGTCAGTTGGGAGGTAGAGTTAGCCTCGGTAGCCAGGGTGTTAGTTAGTTCCATGGTCTGAAATTGTCAAATTCAGATTGGAGATGTATCCACGACATCTGATCTATGCATTACCTCTCTAGGTTCATATGATGTGGTCCTTGGCATGGATTGGCTTTATGCCCATAGTGCCAATATGGATTGTCAACAGAAGAGGGTAGAATGTGTAGATGAGCACGGTATTCCTAGGGTGATCTCTGGAGTGCAGAGACCCATATCTCTTTGCATTATTTTTGGTATGCAACTTAGGCAGTGTGTGCGAAAGGGATGTCAGCTATTTTCTATCACCATTAGTGACAGAGAGGAGGATTCAAAGAGGGAGCCATCCCTCAATGATTTTCCTATCCCACAGGAGTTTGCAGATGTATTTCCTTTAGAGCTCCCTGGTATGCCTCCACCTAGAGCAGTGGATTTTCACATAGACCTTGTGCCAGGAGTTGAACTAGTATCAAGAGAACCATATAGGATGACTACCCATGACCTTAATGAGCTCAAGATTCAGCTGGAGGAGCTCTTGGAGAAAGGGCATATTCGACCTAGCGTGTCACCTTGGGGTGCACCAGTGATCTTTGTGAAAAAGAAGGATGGATCACTTAGGTTGTGCATTGATTATTGGTAGTTAAACAAAGTAACTATTAAGAATCGATACCCACTTCCTAAGATTGATGACCTCTTTGATCAGTTACAGGGTTCTCGAGTGTTTTTAAAGATTGATCTAAAGTTAGGTTATCATTAGTTGAGAATTGTGGAGATTGATATCCACAAGATTGCATTTCGTATGAGGTAAGGTCACTACGAGTTCACCATGGTACCATTTGGCCTCATGAATGCTCCAGTGGTTTTCATGAGCCTCATGAATGGAGTATTTCACACCTTATTGGATAAGTTTTTGGTTGTTTTCCTATATGATATTTTGATATATTCTTGTAATGAGAAGGAGCATGAGGAGCACCTGAGGCAGGTTTTGCAGAGGTTGAGAGAGAACCAATTGTTTGGAAGCTTTTCAAAGTGTGTGTTCTTCCAACCTGAGGTACATTACTTGGGTCATGTTATATCCAATGATGGGATCTCCATAGATCCATCGAAGATCTGAGCCATCATGGATTGGCCAGCACCCACCAGTGTCATTGAGGTGAGGAGTTTTATGGGGTTAGCAAGATATTATAGATCATTTATTGCAGGATTTTGCAGATTGGCACACCCTATGACCTCCCTTTAGAGAAAGGGAAAGCAGTGTGAGTGGACAGAGAAGTGTGAGAGAGCCTTTCAAGATCTCAAGAGAGCCCTCACAAGTGCACCAATACTTGCAGTGCCAGACCTAGTAGAGGATTTTGTAGTGTGTACAGATGCATCATTGGATGGAATAGGGACAGTCCTTATGCAGGACAGATGACCTTCCTCCTATGAGTCTAGGAAATTGAAGACTCATGAGCTTAATTACCCTACTCATGACCTAGAGCTTGCTGTAGTAGTTCATGCTTTAGTGAGGTGGCGACACTTCCTTATAGGTCATAGATTTGAGCTTCATTCTGACAATCAGAGCTTGCAGTATATTTTCACTTAGCCAAACCTTAATGCTAGGCAGAGAAGGTGGATGGAGTTCCTTTGTGAGCATGATTTTGATGTTCATTACATCAAAGGGAAGGAGAATGTGGTTGTAGATTCCTTGAGTAGGAGATGCCATGAGCTTTCATCTGCGACTACTTGTACCAATTTGAGAGAGCGTATCTTACGCCATTTTCCTAAGGATTCCTTTTATGCAGAGGTTTGACAGTTAGTGCATTCATAGATACCCTTAGAAGGGAAGTACTCAGAGTATTCTTTGGAGTCTAATGGACTACTATTTCATAGAGGGCATATCTATGTACCTTTCATTGGGGATTTGCATGAGTTCATTGTGCTTGAGGCACACAGAGCACCTTATGCAATGCACTCCAGTGTTAAGAAGTTACACGCAGATTTGAGACAGTTCTACCATTGGCCAGGCATGAGACTGTAGATTTCTAGTATTTTTGTGAGATTCCTAGAGTGCCAGAGGGTGAAGGAAGAGCACCGCCACCTTGGTGTGCTTCTATAGCCGCATGAGATTCTCGAGTGGAAGCAGGATACTATATCTATGGACTTCATTGTTGGTCTCCCCATGTCTTCTTGCTGCCATGATTCCATCTTGGTGACAGTCGACACGTTGACCAAGGTTGCCCACTTCTCACCCATGCATACCAAAATTATAGCATGAGACGTAGCTCAGGTGTTCTTGTGAGATATTGTCAGACTTCATGGCATTCCCCATAAGATCATCTCTGATAGAGACTCATTGTTTACATCAGCCTTTTGGAGAGAGTTACATACAACATTGGGCACTAAGCTCAATTTCAGTACAACGTATCACCCTCAAACAGATGGTCAGACCGAGAGGGTTAATCAGGTATTGGAGGATATGTTGTGCATGTACGTGATGGACCATCAGGTCAAGTGGGAGGAATACTTACATCTAGTCGAGTTTTCCTAAAATAATGGGCATCATTCATCTATAGGCATGCCACCTTATCAGGCCTTGTATGGTAGACCTTGCAAACACCCTTAAGTTGGGACAAGATTGAGGATAGAATATCTATTGGTCCCCAATTAGTTAGAGAGATGGAGCAGCAAGTGGATCTGATTCGACAGCATCTTAGAGAGGCACAGGATAGACAAAATAAATATGCAGACGCGAAGAGAATTGATAGAGAGTATAAGGTCGGAGATAGAGTCTTCTTTAGAGTGCGATCGCACAAGAGTCTGATCTAATTTGGAAAGGGCTCTAAGTTGGCACCTCAATTTGTTGGACCATTTAAGATCTTGGAGAGGATAGGACTAGTTGCATATCATTTAGGTTTGTCACCTAGCCTATCATGCATCCACGATGTGTTCCATGTTTCTGTACTACGAGGATATATTTATGATGAGACTCACATGATAGATTTGGATTCCTCATAGGTGGATTCAGACGGGCAGCTAGCACTGGAGCCCATTCGTATTTTAGCCCGACAGACCCTTGCACTTCAAGGCCAAGAGCTGAACCAAGTTAAGGTCCAGTGGGATTCTTATGATGAGGTCACAGCTTCATGGGAGGACGCAACATAGATGAGATCTGAGTACCCATATCTTTTTTATGAACTCCAAGAGTAAGTTCATGTCTAGTGGGAGAAGATGTGAGGCCTCACCCCGACCCATCATAGCTTAGCTGATACACTTATTTTGATACATTATGATTCGATATTTTGGGACATTATATCTAATGGACTAGACATTATTAGTATTATTTATGTCATGTGATGATTACATCTGTATACTTTATCGATGATGTTTATGATGCTTTAGGTATACACATGCATTATGATGATTATTTCAGTATTTTAAATTCAATTGGAAAAATATGTTATGATATTTTAATTATGTAAACGGTTATAATTATCAGGTACAGAAATGGAAAAAGGTTATTAAGTGAAAATGTATAATGTTTAGTCAATTAATTATGCAATTATATTTAAATGTACGTATATGCATGTGATTTTATTGAGCTACTGATGTTTAATTTAGTGTGTAGGAAAATTACCATGGAAATTATCAGGAGAATCAGTAACCAACCCTATGTACAAAATATAAAGCCAAGGTTGAATCTAATAAAAAGATTCAAACCTCATTGTTAAGTGATTTTATTTGTGACCGTAAATTGTATGAATGTATTAGGTGTTTTCTCTATGCAATTAGTGACATGTCAATGTTGTGTTATGTTATTTTATAGTGTCACTTGACACTTGTTATGTGTTTATGTGATGACACGTCTACTAAGGTTGGCAATGGAACCAAATTAAATTGTTTAAACTTAAATGTTGCTCTAGTCACTTCTAGAGGCGAAAAGGAGGTCCTAAGGGTCAATTTTAGGAAAATACAAGTACCTTAGTGATAGGGGTATGGGTTAGGAACATTTATAACACTTCTAGAACCCACTAGTGTCCTTGGTGACCCTCTTAATAACCTATTACTCACATGTTGCGAAAATGGAGTAAGTCTTGACCTTTTACCCAAACCCACACTCCTTTCCAATCTTGCATTTATGATAGGGGACATAGGACAACAAAAGGACTAAGGAGTCAATTCTAAAATTAATGATTGTTGGGTGGGTAAGATTTGGAGACCTTTTTAGAGGCCCTTGGTAGAGTTAGAGGGTGTTCACCCACTCACTACTTTTAGAGACATTAGGGTTTTGGATTGAAGGAAGCAAAAGGGATTGGGCTCTTCTCAAACATCATTTTTTCCATAACACTTGTGAAGGTTGGTCCCCACCATTGTCATGGAAGATTTCTTATTTTTTTGAAATTAGAGTAGTATGCATTTCATTCTTTTGTATATGTGATTTATGTATTTTATGTTGTTCTGATGTAAGGGAATGAGATTTTGGGTTTGATTTCATTCTTATGGTTTTATTCTTGTTTGATTGAGGGAGTTTTGTGAAGGGTGTAATGGCATTACTCACCCTTGGCTAGCGAAGAAGTGGCCATGTATGGGGGAAGGGGTTAGTTGGATTACATGAAAGTGTAGAGTCTCTTCTCATGGAGAAAAGAGGGAAAAGATGCAAGGTATATGGGCCCTTGCATGCCAATGAAGGTGATTGATCTTGATTTGGGAGAGATAAGGAGAAGAAGGTATAGAAGAGTATATGTGGATTATAGCCTTGGAAAGGCATGGGTTTTGTATGTATTTCATTGGAAATCTCCTACATGGAAATACACCTTCACCCCTTGTTATGGGTTCAAGGTGAATCCTATTGTGCTAGCCTTGGATGGGAGTTTTCTTGTTGTGTTTTGTATTGTGGAAATGGTGTGATTGTCCTTCATTGGTTACCGATTCTCCTAGCTTGGGGGTGGTCTCCTTGAGACCTAGGATGGGAGGTGAGCTCTCCATGGTAGTATCATGTTGTTTTTTGCATATTTTATAGAAGAACCTTGTGTTGGAAGCCATTTGAAATTGGAGCTTGGATGGTGTTCATGTTGCCTTGATATTAGAGACTCCTCCATTGCAGTGTCTTTTCTTGTATTGTGCCTTCATGTTGAAGGTGAAGTTTTTAATTGAATGGACTCAATTTTGTAGCCTTCAATGTTTTAAATGAGGATGTAACCATTATGAAAATGAAAGAAAATCATGTGCTCAAAGTTTAGATGAATTGCAAGTTATTCTTGCTTGTTTCTTTTTAAAATTGTAGTCTTGCAAATTTCAAATTTAATATATACTTTCTCCTCCCTTGAAATCTAGATCTCTATCACAAAATTATCAACACTTTATCTTGAATTCCATATTTCAATTTCAAACACTTTGGAGGATAACATGGTAACAATAGTTCATTTATCAAATTTGGACACTAATTAACAACTTACCATTATCAAATACCCTATAAATGATTCTCTTGTGTATTGCATTAATAGAATATACATTGCATACATCTAACTTCAAACAACCAAAAAAATTAATAAATGAATGAATGTAATGCAATGCAATGTTAGAGGAGAGAAAAAAAATAATACTTCCCAGAATTTTGAGAGCAAAATGCTCTCTGGAAAATGTATGAGAGAGGATTTAATTCCCAAGTTTACCACAAAGAATATTCCCCCTAGGATACCCCTCTAAATTTGGGGTTAGAGTAATAAACCCCTTCATAGATTATGATTAAACTAAACTATCTATTAAGTTAGCAACTTGCCACCTTTTTAATAAACTAAATGTATAATAAATAAATAAATAAAGGAAGTAAGCAATTTAATATTAAATCACTTACCTTTTTGTCAGTGGGCCCCACATCCCTCTTTCCCACCTTACTTGGCGAAGTGACTTGTCTTAAGAAAATAATAAACAAGGAAATGACATGGGTTTCGGTGCCACCTCCTTGCTTCCTACGCCACCCACCCACTTGCCATTTCTTTCTCCCATTTCATGTGTAGGTTTTGCCTTTCTTTATAAGCAAGGACTTTGCTGCATTTTTTTTTAAACATTTTGGTGGGCCCAAAATTAAGTCTTGCCTTACAATGTAATGTCATAGGAATTTGACCCTTTATGCAGCCCCTTTGACTTTTGTCTCCCCACCCACTTGGCACGTGAGCCAAGGAGATGTAAGGGTGATGGGATAGGGGTAGGGTTGGGTAGGGTAGATGAGTAGGATGATAGGGTAGGGTAGATGAGTAGGATGGTTAGTAGGTAGTTAGTAGGATAGTTAGTAGGATAGTTAGTGGGTATTAAGTTAGTTTAAGTTAGTTAAATAGATTTATTTCTTTATTGTTTTATTTTAAATTATGTAGTTTTTTTTTTATATACTTTTTATTTAAATGGTGTATTTAATTATTAGATTAATAGATTTAGGTTTTTATGTAAAATGTGTAGATTTGCTAATATGTTAATGGATTTATACTTTTTATTATTTGCCTAGTTAGAGTAATAGATTTATTTGATTAATTGAAAATGTATAGTTTAGATTTATTGTATTTACTTCAATAATATTTATTACTGTTATGTGTTTTCATGAAATTGTTAAAAAGGGTAAAATCTGAATAAAGAGGTATTAATGGGCTAGGATAATACGTTAAGTTAAGTGTTCCTTTCGAGTTATGGAATAATTCTCCTTGTAATTAATTAATTGTTCGTTATTAAAAATGTGTGAACAAATGAAGTTTAGGATTTAATTATTATTAATATCAGATAATTGAAAAATCTGGATAGTTCCTCAAGCAAGGTTAAATGTATCCCTTTCACCACAAAATTGGACAAGAGTATAGAAGTTATGAGTGTAAGGAAACTCAGGTGCGGAAACAGCTTCCTACACTAATCTCTAAAGGAAATTATTGTGCAAATTCTTTTAAATCCTTACAATTTTAGATTCGGTAACTACTTTAACAATAATATTGCAGCCATATACCATGCATACAAAAAATAGAGAATGACACAAATATTTACCCTAGGGAAAACCTTTCGGTAAAAAACCCCAGCACTCCAAAACCTGCACAATGTATTATCTTCAACACAACGGTTACAACACACTTGCAATGCAAGTTCTTTTAGGAGACAATCGACACACACAGACTAATCGACTAGCACTAGATCATGCCAATAATATACTATTTTTCTATATCTATCTGCAACCCTAAAATAATGCTTATATCATGCGCTTTCCTTTTTAGGGCAACTTCCAAAGATAGTCGCATTAGGGTTTTACCATTCTCTGAGAAAATAGGAACCCTAAAAAAAATTTTGGGGTGATGCCCCGAACCCCATAATTATGGAAGAGTGTACAATACTCAACTTTATTAGTTGCCACATGTCATTGCATGTCTTCACCCATCATAGATCCTTCTAGAAATAGCTCTTACGTGTCATAGGAATCCATCATAATTGTTTCAGCCACGATCTCCTTACACACAATTCAAGATGCCAACACATCAAGTGGAGTGACACATAAGCATGCCAACTAGACATGTACACTCACACTTAATTACATTATTTGCAAGAAATACATTTTACAAAACAAACAATAAGAATAGGAATTATCCAAGGTTGAGACACCTTATTCCTAACAATGAGAACCTTATTAAATCAGGAATGTTTAAGGATTGTAATGAAAAAGAATAGGACTAATAAATGGATTGCTAGGTCAACCTTTAATGGATTTAGTATACCCCCTGTGTCCCTATAGTACTAAACCATAGAATCTCTTACCATCTATAAAGTTGGGATACCGACTCTACAACCGCCTTTGTTGATAACCCTGGCTCAATCTTTAACTAGACCTTTCAACACAAAAATTAATTTCACCATGTTGTCACCTTTCCTCAATGCTTTTAGTATTATCATGTCATCATAGTTTTTGGTCTTACGTTTAAAAAAAAAATTGTCTGTGTGTTTTGCCCTAGTTTTGGGCATGACATTACAAGACATGAATAAATATCCTTAAAGGCTTACACAACAACATTATGGATCATGAACCACTTGTGCCCCCGCACCATCTTTTCAAGCTCATTTAACTCTTTCTCAATCACTTCACTCTAACCTCTAAAATTGTCTGTGATGATAGGCCACCAAAGATAGTACTTGTATATATCGATAATCTCCTTCACAAATCCATTCATCTCATCGATAATCCTTGAAAGTCTCTATTTTTCATTTTCACATTTATTCATTATAGTTTTCTCCACTACACAGTCATCTACACCAAAATACAACAAATAAATCTCAACATTCATCATTAATTCAGCTAGTAGCATACTAGACACACTGGTACCATGACCCTTTTACTGATCAAGTGATCAGTCAACAATTTTTTCACAATTTATTATCCACCAATGAATAATTCATCCATAAACTACCAATTCTTTCATACTTATCATTCTCCAACAAAGTTCTCACCATATTAGAATCTACATGCTCAAATTCTATCAGAGAAAGCATATTTTCTCCACATCCTCTTCCTTTTATCTAACTTCCATATCTTTTTCTACACTTTCTTCTTTAGCTTCTTTTTCTTCATCGTCTTCTGAAATGGTAACTATTTCTTTTTCTCTATCACCTATCTTTATTTTCTTTAATTCATGAGACAAACCATGGAAAAATTCTTCAAGTCTCTTCTTCTCAGAGGAGGAGTCCTCATCACCATGGATTTTCGGTAAAGCACCAAAAATAACCAATCCATAATCAACACACTAATATACAGACAAGATATATGCTTTACATGCATCTTTCCTATTCTCCATCATATCCAAATACCTGAAAATGTCACTATAGAATCCTCAAGAGTATTGATTAGAAATGCACGTTGATCCTAACCAATCTTAGTAAGAGATTATACCTCTTGATATCTAATTTACTTCTTCCCAAACAACTCACTGACACTGCATAATCTAGTAATTGCTTCAATTACCTCCTTCGATACCACACATGGTTTTTCCAGCACTAGGGTTTCACCAAGAAGCTAACTCAACACGAACAAGATGAATTCTCTATCCTCACACTGGGAAAATTCTCCCAAAATGTCCAATTCAATATTTATGATTCTTTTCATATCTTCCACGAGTAATCCAAACTCCAATTGCTTAATATGGTTGTGATCAAATTCCTTCAGCTAACCTTCTTCATTGTCTTTATTGTGGATGCATTGACACCAAAAATAGCCAATTTAGGTTCCATAATCTCTTCAAAAGTCTTCTTTCTCAAGCTCTCTGCAATTCATAATTTTTCTCTTTGTGCTACAATACCAAACGATTTAAAGTTCTACCTTTAAAGCCACAAAACAATAAAATTTATTTTCCTGCTGAAATTTAAATATCACTGACATAATCTAACTATACTACGCACCAAAACATCTTGTCATCATTAATACTCTTATCCTTCCAACTAGAAGCAATCTAATTGAAACCAATATCACTTTGGAGCAAGGGAGGTGTATTATTTAGCACGTTAAAACTCTCCCAGAGCTACACCATTCGTCTTAGTTGTCAGAAGAGCTAGTATCTACATTTGGTACCACGAGACTCTTCACACCAACAAAAAATTTCTTCTTCCATCTCATGTTATTCTTTTGAGATTCAACCAAAACATTATTAACACTCTCAGTATTCACTAGAGAACCAACAGATTTGCATGTGTTAGCATAATGACCATTCTGACCACACTTGAAAAAATTAACATTCCTTCTATTAGATCTCACTGACTAAATCTTAGATGTAAATTGACTAGCTTTGTGACCATAGTTGTGACACACATATAAATTACCATGAAATATATTATTCATTGCGCTCTTCTTATCCTGATTTGAAACTTAATTCTTGCACTCACTTGCATTATGACCAAACTTATGACAATTAAGCATTGAACCTTCTAATCATTTCTCATCTTACAATCAACTACCTTATGACCAAAATTATTGTAAATATAACAAAAAACATTAAAAGATAAGTACCTTTGACCATTCAGTTGTCTTATCAGAGGTTTTCTTGTGGATTTATTTAGATTTTTGAACTTGATTGCCACTTTTACCTTTTCATCTTGTTCAATTACATTCTCTTTTCCTTTGTCCTTCTGATTTGAGCATTCACTGATAAATCCTATTCCTTCCTTGTCTTTTTGACCTTTTTGCATGTCTAATAAATGATCCAAAATAGTACTTCTTTAACACACTTTTTCTTCTTCTCTCATCTTCTTAAATTCCATTTCTATCTTCTCATTTTGTTATGAACTCTTCTTGATAATATCCTTAAATTTTTCTTCAGATTCTTTCCATTCTTCCATTGCAACTTCTCGTTCTTCTCTAGATATCCAATTAATTTTCATCTCATTCCTTAATCCATCCATGATAAATTACTCAAAATTCATCTTTCCATTCAGCTTCCTTTCTAGGTTTACTACCCTTTCCTTTGATTCCTTTAGTTCCCTTTCCAAAATTGAAACTTTGTCTTTTGAGTCCTTCAATTCTTGACTAATTTTTTTATGTCTTGATTTGAATTTCCTTCTTTGATCTCTCAAATTTGTGATACATTAATTTCCTTCCTTCATGTTCTCTTTCATCTCTTCATTCTTTAATTCGGTAACCTCAATGTCACTCATCGTGATTTTCCAATATTCTTTGGTGTAGCATCCTCCTTCCATCTATTTAAATATCCAAGACCTCCCTCAATCAGTTAAGCTCTATTTTCAAGGGACCAAGCTCTGATACCAATTATTGAATAGTTTAAATAACTAAGAGGGGGGTGAATTAGTTATTCCCAAACACTTTATAAAACTTTTACTTTGTTGGTAAGCACATAAATAACAACAATAAAAACTTATAATCTATCGGTTAACCACATTAAACATTCATAACATATATAAACATGAAAGAATAGAAACACTGGAACACAAAGAACACCAAGCTTTACATGGAAACCCAAACCAGGAAAAACCATGGAGAACTAATTCTCTTGAAATTAAGCACTAGCTAAGGTGATTTTTACAAAGGCTCGCTATCAGTTGTGATCACTACAGGTTGGATCACTATCAGTCAAGATAACTACCCTTAGATATGAATAAGGCTAACTACCAATATAAATATTACTAACAAAAGATCAACTGGTAGTATTTCATCTAACTATGCATGAAATAGTTCAACAATTAAGCTATGTTGCTATTACGATTAGTAGATCTAAATGTTGATATTCTCATTTTACGTTACTATCTTATAAGCTATAACTAAATATGTAAGTCACTCTTTGATCTTCAAAAATATTCCTCACAGACTTCTGCTCACATATAATATTCCCATAAATTCTCACTATTTCTCCTTATGTAGCTTGCACTATTTGCATCACATATTCATCACATATCATCGATCTCATAGATATAAAAAGGTTCTTCTTTATTTATATGGATATTTGACCATATATATGTCCCCAACACTAGACGTGTATGATGGCCCCAATTAAAAAAATATTACAATTATATTAATTGCATTACCATAGGTCCTAATGTTAGGGCACACTTAAGGAAACATTACAACATGCTACACTATGACCAAATATAGGTCGCACTTAAGATTTTTATAATGCACATTAAATTTACCAAAACTATTGGAATGCCACAACCAATACCATGTCTTGATTACCAAAACATCTGAACAAACCAATAGGTGAAACATGATAGAACATGTATATAATATGATAACAAAACCAACTTATGAATAGAACCATTGTCCAGATGTCAGATACAACTAGACAAACATTGAAAGTGTAGTAATCACCAAGAACTAATGATAAAATTCCTACAATATTGATCAAAAAAAGCATACGAGTGTACCAAAACATATAATCCATGAGTATAACCAAGTACACCTGCCATAGACCACCAAAAATATCCATAATGAAAACTTATGTTACATAACCAACATCGAACAAGTACACACCCAAAACTACCAACAACCAACTGATACCACTAGGATGTCAGTATGAGGGTTTTGACATCAATGATAACCGATGCCAACAATTACTCAATAAGTCAAACAATAATATCCTAAATTCTTTATTGGTGGTGTTATTTTCTAGTTTTGGTGGATAGATTTTATAGAAATATTAGTTTTTGGTGGTTGTACTTGTCCAATCCTCACTTTTGCAACTTCAGAGGCTTCGTTCAAGCTCATACAGACAAATTTTTAGTTGCCATTTTTTAAAAAAAATTGCACATTTTGTGTCTAATTTCAAGATTTACTATCATTTCGTAGCTATTGAGAGTGGACATATCACTTTCAACATTTGGTCTATTTTGTATATTGTAGCACTTATAATTGAGTGGATGCTTGAGTAATATTGAGTCTTATTTGTTTGAGTTTGCTATAGCCTTGATTTGGAAGTTGTAATTAACAAAATCATAAATCCACTTAGACCCATTTTGGCAAGTGGAAATTGTACACACGCTACATATAAAGTTCCCAAATCATCTATTTAGGGGGGGTTATTTGATTGATTATATTGTGGAAGCGGTGTAGTGATTTTTTGATCTCATATTGCAATGTGAGAAGTGTAATCATGGGTGATTTAATTCATTTTGAGAAAGGAAACTATAATAAAGAGAGTGATCTCATTCTCGCTCATCTTAGTGAGCATAATTTATTGTCATATTTTTATAGGGAATTTCCTAGTCTTGGTAACCCTACAGATGCTATACTTTGTGACTCTTGGTCAAAAAATTCCAAGTTTGTTTTACCATATTGATATAGACTTTATGGATTCACTTGATGGCTTGAAGACTCATTATGTTATGTGGACATACATTTGGAGGTATATGAAGACCATGATTCTTCACCTTCTCTCGATGCTCCTCTTCCTTCTTTAGAGAAGATAACCCATGACAATGATCCATTGAAGGAGGTTTCAAATGCTTCAGAGGTTCCAAATTCTTCAATTGAGATGACACATTCTTATTTTATTGGTGATTCCAATGAGATATTAGAAGAGATAGTTATTTTTCTTCCTACTTGGTATTCTTACTTTCTAGACATTTGTACTTTGTTTGTGGAGTCTTACATTGCACATTTGGTAGACCTCGTCAATTCAATTCATCTTCTCTTTGATGAAGATGAACCTTCTTCAGTTGTTGTGAGGGAACACTCTAACCCTCATCTTCATTCTCCACTTGACCCTTCTTTCAAGTTTGACATGATTGTGGATCCTATTGGTAATCCTAAATTTGGAACAAATTTGGAGTGACCAAGTTAAATTTTTCAGTTGAGCAAAAGTGAATACCCTTGAAATTTTGTATAAGAAGGCTCAATTAGAATGATTGAAAAGGTGCCCGGATGATTTTCATGAGATACAAATTTGGAAGAGGCTTTAATGCCTTCCATTTGACATATGCAGTGGGTCCCAGCTCCTGATTTCCAATTCTGACATGTTTAGGGAGTAGTCATTATGAGGGGGTCACCTAATTCTGCACTTTCAATTTGCTATCCGAAGCCTACTTTGCTTCTGAGTATCTTACACCCTGTTGAGTTTCATAGTTTGCCACTTTGGGAATGTGTTCCATGCATATCAGAGAGCTTATGTTTCAGATCTCAGATCATTCTGAAACTGTTTGATAAGTTTTCATACTTCCCAAAGTTGGTTGTTCATGAACTGTCTGCATTTTTGTCTTGCCTAGAAATCCGAATAGCCCAGTTTGACACGTTATAACTTTTGACCAATTCATCCAATTGAGAAAATTCCTTTTGCACTGTGTTCCAGAGGTCACACACTCCATATGTTCCAGTCTGCAGATCTTTATGAAATCAGATGACAAGTTTTCAAGAACCATTCTAATAGTGATTAAATCTGATTTCCTGTGTTTTCAAATTCAGAATTACTAAGTGACCCACTTTGAGCTTTTGAAAGTCTATACTTGGGTGAACATTTTGGATAATTGAAGGTTGACCTGCATTATAGACCTAGGAATGAACTTCTTTGAAGATTCCCAAGCCTTGACCAATCTGGTTGATCACTTTTCTTTGTCAATTTCGAACCCGATTTCTGCATATTTACTGTGTTAAAATTCAGGAAGTGTTAAAGTGCTATCTTTGCAGATCGGTATCAGTTCAGAAGTTTCTTTTCAAAGGAAGACAACTGAGGGGTCATGTTCTACATATCACATTCAATCAAG
>MU226477.1:4643808-4679752 GCA_018584345.1 Thuja plicata
AACGAAGAAGGACCTTATCCAGTCCTTAGCAATTAGGCTTTTCTTGTCTCTGAATCAGTATTAGAAGGCATAGTGTTCAAGTAGTCATTTCAAGCACTGTGGTTCATACAAGAAAAATCCCTAACAGATCCTTTGATCCATTATTTAGAGGAGGTCTCTTTATCTTTAGAGAAGTCATTTAAGTCTTTGGAGATTGGTATTCATGAGTATATTCCTTCACTTTATATGTCACATTGTTTGGTTTGGGTTGATCATACTTATGGTTTAGAGACTCCTATTTAGTTTCCAGAGCCATCATACAATTTAAGGTTTCTTCCTACAAATTTAGCACCTATGGCATTATTTCATCCTAAGGGGAGGAACATTATTCAATTATCATGGATTAGTTTCTACATTGATCCTAAAACATCTACCATTGGTGTGCCTTCTACATTGAGGGGGGGATACTTTGTCTCTTCTTACCTATTATTCAAAGGAGACATATTTTTATCTTTGGAGCTTGTTCACACTCAGTTTCCCTTGGTTCCTTTCTTGTCACTTTCTATTGGGTATGTTCTTGATCAGTTCATGGCATCTTCATCATCCAAGGACATGAGGAGACATGAGAACATTTAAAAGACATCTTTATACTTCATTTGGATTCTATTTCCTTCTCCCTATCCATAATAGGAATCATTCTTTCATCTATACTTGGTCTATCTTCTTCCTAAGGGGAGAAATGTTATTTGTAGGCATTGGTCTATGTTTTTCCTTCAAGCAGACACCATTCTTGTAGGACATTTTTTATTATAAGGGAAATAATTTATCCTTATTTCCTTCCTAGGGTGGGATATTTGATTGTATATGCATTATGTATGTATTCATAGGGGGGTCTTGATTCCTCCATCCATTCATGCATCATGCATATTGTTCTCATCTCTATTTTGGGGGGAAGTTTTGTCCAACCACATTTTCTCCCTTTCTCTACTTTATGAGAGATTGCATTTTATTTATTTTTTATTTCCATATTGTGCATGGGTACTTATCATGGCCTAGTATTTGGTACCCATCTTGCATTGTCATCTAGTAGTGTGATCTTAAGTGCATTCCCCTAAGTTGCACTTAAGGGAGTGTTGGTGTAATTAACTATTCTAATTATACTTTAATTAAGATTACTTAGGATAATGCATTGCATAGTAGTTTTCATTTAAGGTACCTAGGATTTTGCATTCCATTTTAGCACATGGTGTAGGAGAAATTATACGTTAGGTGTTGATAGTTATTATCTCTTTTCGCTTTATGTGTGAGATCCACCTTTAGTGTTTTTATCAAATTATCATGCTCGCATTATTTCACATATTTCATTATACAATGGAGGATGATCTACCTTTGGTGGACATGTGATTCCACCTACTGTGAATGATAGGTTATATCTTTCTTATCTCCTAGTTATCATGCATTGCCTATATATTCAATCACATATACATTGTACTTAATTCATTATCATTTTTATTATTGATCATAATTGAATCTAGTCAATTAAGGATCATATCATTTTGTCTCTCTTGTTAGTGTTATACTCATTGAGATTCTATATCTTTACATATTATTTCATTGCCTTAGAAAAATTCTTACATGTTATAATAAAAATCTTAATGAAATGCATGGATTGTGTTAATTTCATAAGCGTCTTTGTTGAAAATGATGAGTCTAAATATGACATTGCTATAAAAAACCTTATCATTGTTGGAATATATAGAGAGATTGTTGGTATAGCTACTATAGTTGATAAGGAAGTTATATTGTTTGTCATTGATGTCAAAATAGAAAAGTATTAACTATCATCATTAAAGACAGACTTATTGGCAAGAAGGTTAGCGATCAGATAAGGATGTCGAAGACTATTGGGTTAAAATAAAAGATCACACCACAGCCAAAATGGATGAACAAGAAAATGATTTATTATTATGATGAAATTATGATTGTTGGACCTAGGTTTATGTTTTGATGATTAAAGAAAATCTACTTACGGAAGAAGACAAGAATAAGTTAGGTATCAAAAAGAGAATTTTGGAATCGTGGCGAAGGAAAAGAAAGGATATCAGAGGAACATAAGAAATAATCAAAGAAGGATAGTTGCAATCATAGAAGATAATATAGTGAAGGATATAGATGATTGAATGGTATGTTATTGTGTTAGAGAACTTTATTAGATCTGATATAGAAAATATAGTGCAAACTACAAATCATTATAGGTTGTTACTCTCTAATTATTGTGACAGTAAAAATCCCTTATTGGATGACCCTAACAGGTCTATTTTAAATCCTTTAACAAGTTTAACACTATATAAGTGGTATAAAATCCTTTAAAAATGTTACTCCTAGCAGGGTATAAGACTTTAACAGGTCTCTAGGTAAATCCCATAACTGGGTAGCATTTAATAGCACTTTTGTAACCCTTAATGGGGCAAGCTCTTTACCAAGCGTATTCCAAAAGAGTACAAAATTTGTGGGAACAAATCTCACGCCATGGTTTTTTTCCTTGATCGGGTTTCCAAGTGAGAATACTGGTGTTAATGTTGTGTGAATTTTTATCTTATTATGTATTAATGTTTAATGTTTTGGTAACCGATAAGACTGTTATAGATTAATGAATTGTAATCGGTAAATCTGTTAAGTGAGTATAAGAGATTGTGTTTTAAAGTAAAAGAGTTGAGATTACTGATTCACCCCTCCCCCCTCTCAGTAACCTTCCCTATAACTATAATAACTTTTCCTAGGTTGTCTTTTATTAATGAGGATAGATATCATACTCTTAACAATACTACATTAGAGTCATATATCCTCTCGTCATAAAGCTACCTTAATACAAGAGCTTAAGATGGCTATTTTATGAACTTATTTAGATATTCTTCCTTCTCCTAGAGCTTCTTATATTTATCAAAGTATTTTCAATAACCCTAATTTTCAACATTTTCTTCAAAAATTATCTCCTAAGATAGATAACATTAAGAAAGGATGGAAATATTGATAAATCTTCTTCCTCATCCCAACCTAAAGAGGATGAGAATAATGATTATAGGATTCCTAATCTCCCTAAAGAGACTAATCCTCTTACATTTACCTCTTATACTACATATCTCCACAAACCCCAAGATAATAGTATTTCTCCTTCTCAACTAAAGGTTAATTATAATGTAGGCTATGACATTACTTGTCAACAAGGATATAGTAGAAAAGGTCTTGGCATTCAAAAAAATGGACTAAAGGTCACTAGAGATCCTCCTACACAAGTGAATATAAATTATATAGAATTATACCTCAATCCAACATTTTTCCTTCTTCTTCCTCAAAACCAAAACCTCATTTTTTATGAGTTCTTTTGCAAACCCCATCACATTATAATACTCTTTTAGATGATTGTTTGGCCTTAGCTAAGAGAATATTTCATAGACTTAAGTATGATACCAAAATTTATTTTCCTTATTTTTCATTTTTCAAAGAATAAAAGATCTCATAATGGTAACTTTAATTGTCTTTTTCATCATAGCAATAAATATTCTCTTGTTGATTGATTGAATTTAGACAAATCATTCCAGATTTAGTAAATAGATGCCTTATTTGTTTAGCAATATATATCATTCTCTTTCTTGATATTAATAACATGTGTTAGCATTCCTTTCACCTATTATGTTGATCTACACTGTGTGACCTTATTATATTACTTCATTGGGTGCTCTTTGTTTCACATTGTGATATACTTTATTTTTCAATCTTCCCTTGTGAGAAACATAACATGTCAATTTCCTTGTCTTTCCACTTAGGGGGGGGAGTTTCTATTTTACCTTATACTTATAAAGGATCCATTGGTAATAAAATAAAAATAAAATGGAAATGAATAGTGGTATTGGATGAATGGAAAATGTTCACTAGGATGGTCAATAAAACTAGGAATCATCACACACCCAAATTCCATCTCTCTTATTTCATTAGGAAGAGGAAAGTACCATCTCATATTAAGGGAATTTAAGCCCTAAATAGGTTTGAGGGGTTTCCTCCTTATCTAAGAGTGTAATAAATGAATAACACAATTTGGAATGAATAAATTAGGGAAGTAGGGTGTGATAGGATGAGATGAAGACAAATTTGTAAATGTAGGCTAATAATAGACTGGTAAGAAAATTCTAGGACTAGATCTAGGTAGAAGATGTTGTAATTAAATTACACATAAATTTTCAATCCAAAATGTCTATTATGGGTGACTTGGAGTGTAGAGGGTGGTTAGAATTACTCATTCTTGTGGAAAGTGCCCCTTCATTTCCAAAAAGTGATGAAGTAGGAGATTTGAAGTAGGTTGTCAAATATTCCTATAGCTCGATCCACAAATCCATCAGTTGTCACCTCCACACAAAAATGAGGAAAATATTAGGAGAAATGGGTTTGCCTCAATCAAACCCCTTTATAAGAATTAACCTTAAAATTGGATTGAAATTGTATAAAGAATAAAGTGTGTTGTCAATAACAAAGGCTTGACATAATGTTATGCCTTCACAAGTGTCAAATTGCTCATGAAGATGCTTGAAAATTATCTTGTTGCAATATTTACCTTGGATCTAGGATAGGAAGAACATGAATTCATTCACAGATGCTAGGATCTATAAATCACTCCATATCTTCCATGCTTTAAGGCTTGAATTAAATTGACTGCTCCTTGAATGCTTGAGTACTCGAAATGCTTCATTGCTTGCATCTTGATAGGATTGATAGATATGGATTTTAAATTAATGCCAAAATGAAGGAGGTATTCTTGTACTCATAAATCACCTAGCCATTTCATGGCTCAAAGCTCAAAGGAGGCTAACACATAATTGAAATCCTACCCAAAATCAAAATACCGACCTCTAATTCAAATTTTAGCCCCATTTTCCATGTCAAGGTTGCCTCCTAAGGTAGGGGGTGACCCAAACTCCAAGTGACCCTTTACAAGGAAAAAGTGTCAATATTTGAGTTAGGGGTCAATTTTGAGATGAGGATTTCAAAAATTTGTGCAAATACATGATCAAGCATAAGATGCATAGAAGCATTGGACACTAAAATATGGCCTAGCTAAGGACATAAATTGTAAATTATTATAATATAGGACACTCAATTTAGCCCCCACTTTAGGATGATTATGAACCAACTTCATACTCAAAATAAAGTAGATCAAATCATAGGAAAGAGATCTCATCAAGGTAAAAGAGACAAGGAAAATAACAAACCCTCAAGTGACTTAGGCTCTCATCAATCTTTAAAAAAGACAAAAACAACATTCAAAATATATATATATATATATATATATATAGAGAGAGAGAGAGAGAGAGAGAGATCCTACTAAGGTAAAACTTACTATTGGTCATGCAAAGAAAAAGATAGGTACACAAAATATGGAGTTGATAGTGTTGGTTTTGAACAATGGATGGAAAGGTGAGAATAACACCTCAACTTATAGACATGTTGTCTCTGAACAGGAAGAAAATTGATATGTGATTGTGTGATTGTTAGGGGTGTTGTATTTCGTTAACCTTTAAATTTAATTTGTAATTTTGTGTGTATGTGATATTGTTGTAATGTTATTAAGCATGTAGCGGGAAGGAAGATAAGATGTTCATCTTTTATTCCCAAACGCACAAATGAAAGATCCAAATTGATTAACCCTAAAGGATCAATACACAAATGAATCAACCATTTGGAAATGAGAGAAAGGAAGAAGATCTTAAATTCCATTTTATTATTAAGTAGATATGATATATAACAGTAATTGAAAAGGATGAGAGGAAGTACTAACCTTAAAGAATTACAAATCAAAGAATGCTATTTTCTGAGGTCTGTACTCTATTTCTGGAAAATCTGAAGTATGATCTGGAACTGGAACATAGAGACAAAAAAAACCCAAAAATGTTTTTCCAATCTGACACTATCTTATGAAAAAGGTTGACCTTGACCCACTAATCTCATCCCTGACCCAATAATCTCGACCCTGACCTGCACAGGTCTGACATAAAATTTGTTCGCGGATCCCAATAGTTCACTGAAAAGGGTATCCATATCTGAGTTCAAATCTTCAATCCTGAACCTATACCTGCAATAAAAAGAGATTTTTTTGTTGGGGGGGAGTGGTTTTCCTTGGTTAAACCCAGTTTTGGAATTAACCTTAAGTATACAATTGAAATTGCAGAAGTAAACAAAGTAAATGCATAAATTCACCTTGCTTGTGAGAGTCCTTGTGGAGGATTCGAATCCTTGAATCCACAAGTATGTATGCACCAATGGATCTAGAATTTATAATATAGGATGTCTTCAATAAATTTCTTGTAGATCGCCAACACCAAATCTTGAATGGGTTCTTGATTATGAAGAGGCTTGGAAGAAGATGGATGGAGAGATCACCAAAAAGGGGACTATGTAGCTTGAATCCTTCAATGGCTTCCGATGGATCCCTTTGATGAATACTTGAATTCTTGGTGATGGATGAATCCTTGTTTCAAATATTGTGTGATTGATTGCTTGAACTTCACTTGATAATGCTTCTCAATTGCTCAAGGATGCTTAGTATCACCTAGTTGATGGTTAGATAAAATGAGAGAGAAAGGCTTCCTTTTATATGAAATTAGGGAACAATTTTCTAAGGAGGCCGACATAGGAGAATTAAATTCTCATTAAAGCCATTTACCCCTAGGAGAGGACCTATATTAAATATAATTTAGAAATCATCACTTCGGAACCCAAAACAGCTGACCCGGAAGTGGGAATTAACCTTTTCAAAGACTGACATCCAGAAACTATGGGACCCTAAAATCTAGACCCTGGGTCAAGGTCGAATTCAACCTTGACCTAGGTCAGGGTCGAGGTCAATATAGACCCAAAAGTTCAACCCTAACCCTGAGGTCAAAGATCTCAGATTTGCAGTCCAGAATGCCAGAAATTGGCTAGATAAAGGTGGAGAATTGGGGAAGAACAGGGGGAAAGCCAGGTCTAAATCAGGAACCCATTCAAGGCACTTGATATGACCCCAAAACCACTTACTCAAAAGGATAAACCAGTCTAAAATGGAAGTGCTTCCATTTTCCAACTATACATTTATCCCCCACTTTAGCAAGAGTATGGACTCAACACAAACTCTTGGTAAAGGAGATCATAAAAAATAGACAATCTTATTGGAATCAAAAAGGGACAAAGAAATCCTCAAGCCCCCAAGGGACTTAAGTATTTATCAACCCTAAGATCACGATAAGAGAGACATCACTAGTTAAGGATAGAGAGAGTGTGTGATTATCTTTCCCAATGAGAACTTAAGTCCCATTGTGAACCACACAAGTAAACAGCATAACTAGAAAGATGGAATTGAACTGCCTAGTGAATGTGGCTACTCACTAGTCAACCCATCAGGGAGATTCGTTCTTAAGGACACCTTCCAAACTTAAGATATCAAAATATTAGAAAACTGGAGGGATCAAGAGATCCGTATAAATTTAAACTGGAGGGATCAAGAGATCCTAAAAAGTAAAATAAAATGTACAATGTAAAATTTCCATGCTTTAAGGAATAGTTTTTAATCCATAAAGGGAAAAAGTTCTAAGTGCTTGAAAATATTTTGAACGTGTGTGTGTGCAAAAAGCGAGTAAAGTGTATGCCCCCACATTAAATTCATTGCTAACACTTTAATAGGAGCAATGGCTTGAACAGAAACATAACCAACTCTACGGATTACGTTTCCACTATGAGATGCCCCCAAATAAAGACAAATCAAGGGAAATAAAACATAAACATACATAAGAACACATAAGGGATCTACCTACTGTGGGGTTAGTATGATCATAAGATAACATGTACATATAAAT
The DNA here is from genome assembly GCA_018584345.1 of Thuja plicata. Lineage (NCBI taxonomy): Eukaryota > Viridiplantae > Streptophyta > Pinopsida > Cupressales > Cupressaceae > Thuja > Thuja plicata. The sequence goes on from MU226477.1 coordinate 4,651,668, forward strand.
ATGATATTATTGCAAATGAATTGACATCATTCCCCAAATAAAGTAGAACTACAATTACAAAGGAGGAAAGAATCTTAAGATTTACAAAGAAGAATATTTTTAGTCCACAACCTGGAGAGCAAAAAGAATCAGTGCTACCATGTCATATATCCAAGCAGGTTATACAAGGGAAACATTTACGAACAATAGCACAAGTAAAACATAACATAGAAACAACATATAGAAGAATAAAGATACATATAGAGGAATTGTACAACAGGTTTGAATCTTTTATCACCTTGCACCAACAAAGTAACAAGGGTCATATAAAAGAATCTAACAAACATTTAGCAAACACATTATGGGAGAAGCACAATACAACATGCGAACACAACAAGGGCTACCATGAAGGATAGGCCAATCAAGCGCATCACCGACCCTCCCCATCTTGGTTTATGTCATTTAGGGTAGGTGGGAAACTCGCAAGAGGGACTATATCCAATACAGTAGGAATGATAGCCAGTTCCAAACAAGGATCCTCTTGAGAATCACGTTGCTCGATACTAGGTGCAATTGTCAATTGAGTTGAAAGCATATGAGGTAAGTTAGTGTCAAGATCAATGGTCTCATATTCATCACTAAGATTAATAGGATCATCTAAAGTATCCCCCTCATCAAGATTAATTGAAATGGGATCCAAGATGCAAATAGGATCGTCACAATCATTCATCTAAACATCATTATGAATATTGACTTCTTTTGACACATCAGGCATAGGTTGGTCAAAAGAAGGTAAAGAGTTTTGAAGAAGAGAAGCACAGGCCCTAGCATTATCTCTACGCTTCTTACGACATTCATTAGCATATTTGTTGTGTTTTACTTTTCTTAACACATGTTGAGGACTAGGAGGAATGACCACAGATTCCTTCATAGGTTCTATAGGAGGATTCTTGATGGGTTGTAATGAAACAGTAGAAAATTGATCAATAGAATTGGAATTAATGGCTAAGGGAGGTATGGAAGGAGTAGGCAAAAGACCATAGTTGAGATCTATGCAAGGCATGCTTAACTCAGAAATTTTACAATGTTTGCAAGTTTGGTATGAGAAAAAGAGATGATCAGGGTGAGGAGGACATGAATTACGTAATGAAGGCCAAAATAAATCAAGAGTAGCACAATCTCTAGGCTAGAAGGTTGATACAAACTATGATTAATCATTTTGACTTCTCCATTATGAATGAACTTAAGGAATTTATGAATAGGAGAAGAGAGCACATAGAAGACATACATGGTAAACCAAATTTGATTTGGAATTGATCAAAAGTAGGAATAACAATGAAGGTAGTATCTAAAACTTTACCACAAAGTTCCATCAATAAGTTAATAGAACCAAGTGCAGGATAAAGAAAACCATTACAAGTTTGGATCCATGCATCAGATGGATCATAGCAATCACATTGTAAGTTTTTCATAAAAATATTTTCCTCAGTAATGACATTTATTAAAGATGTGGGATCAACAAGACAACTATGAGTAGGTATCTTAGCAGTCCTAGCATAGATATAAAGGGGACCATCAGGAGCTTTAATCATTTCAGAATCATCAAAGGTGATTAAAAGTTCCCTGGGTCGCTTATCCTTAGTTTGTTTTTTAGGTTTAGGTGGAATTGGAAGTTGAAGTAGAGGTGAAGGTTCTTGAACAGTAGGTTGAGACGAAAAAACACACTCCACATGATTAACAATGTGATTAAGATCATCCATCATGTGTAGGTAAAGGATTTGTATAGATTTGAAGGTTTTGATTAGGAGGAGAAACAGATTTATTTCCACTACCATCAAAATTATCAACAGGCAAAGCTTTAGAATAAATTAAATCTTGAATTTTATGTTTTAGAGAATAACATTTTTTAGTATCATGGCCATTTTGGTGATGGTATTGACAAAAAGCTTTAGAATCAAAGGATTTGGATGCTATCACGGTAGGGAGAGGAGGTTGAATAGGAGGCAAGGTAATCATATTAGCACTTAACAACCTACTCATTATAGAATGCAAATTTTTAGAGAGAGGAGTAAATGTACGATTCATACAAAAAGCAGTGGATGCAGAAGTGGCATTATTGGATGTAACATCAACTTGATCAGCAACTGCATTCTTTTGTTTACTAATCTTGACATAATTGTTAGGTTTCTAAAACTTATTAGGATCAGGAGCATTGTCACTCTTATCAATGCGAATAGGAGCCATTGGAGTGTTGCTCTCAAATTGACTCACTTGTAACTGATAATGGTGAAGTGATGCACAAAGTTGTTGAAAAGAGGTAAATTCAGTAAGCAGAATCTTATCTCTAATATCCTTTTGTAAATTTGAAATAAACATGTGTTGAATATCAATATCAGGAACTGGATAAGAAATCAGAGCATATAGATTTTTAAATCTACCAATGAAATCAATCAATTTTTCCTTAATGTTTTGTTTACAATGCATTAAATCAGTTAAGGAAACTTGTGGACCAATGTTATTTTGAAATTGTTGAATAAAGGTATTAGCAATTTTAGGAAAAGAATCAATTGGATAAGTAGGTAAAGAAAAATACCAATGTAAATCCTTATCACGAAAAGTTCTAGCAAACAATTTAGCTAAAATCCTATGGTCATGAGCATAATCACTACAAAGGACTTGAAATGTTTTAACATGAGTGACAGGATCACCTTTACCATTGTAATTCTCAAGATGAGGCATATTGGCTTGTTAAAGGACAGAAGCATGAATGATGTCTAAGGATAAAGGACTACCCATGTCACATGTAGGAATGCTAAACTTGGATTGGGTTAAGGATGCAAGTTGTTGTTGTAAAGATGACATAGTTTGAGCTAAACTAATAATTGTAGAATCATTAGAGGAAACATGTGGCATAGAAATGTTAGGAACACTAGGAAAAGTGTAGGAAGTAGCAGGAAAAGAAGACACAACTAGTGGAACATTAGGAACCACAGTTTGAAGGGGATTAGAATAAGTAAAAGGTACATTATGATATGAAGGTTGTGAGGTAGGTAGAGATACCAAAGGAGCACTCACAGGAATAGATGCAATTGGGAAATATGTAGTCATCAAAGGAGGAGTATAAGTAGTAATGCTAGGTAAAGGAATAGAAGAAGTTCCTTCACTAGTGATAGGAGATGTATATCCTAAATATTGAGCCTCTTGAGCTAAAGGTTTAACATTTGAATGCACAAGATGAGTAAGACCATGCAAGAATTTAACACCTTGATCATTATCATGGAGGACTTTCTTAATAGCCTCTATAGCTTGGATAGAATCTTGATTATGGTTTTCTTGCATGAGCCAATTTCCCGTTTTATCAAGTTCGGTTGAGAGTTTTTGCACTTGTTCAGGAGGAAATATTAAGGCATCATCCTCATCATGAGATGAGTGAGAAGAGTTATGCTCCATAGAAGGATTAGAATCATGAGTTATAAAATTATCATCTAGGATCCTAATGAAAGGAGAGGAAGACTCGGGATCAAAGGAACCCATAAGTCTATGACTTCTTCTAACCGAGATACTATAAGTAGGACTAGAAGTGGTAAAGCTCATACACCAATGCAATGCAAATGACACAAGATATTGATTTATGAATTTTAAATGTAGTTGAAATAACATGCAAGATCTAGCATAAACATGTAAATCTAACACCAAAAAGAAAGAGTTGTCTATCGCGGGTTCACCAAAATGTAAAGGAAGAAAATTGATATGTGATGATTGATTGATTATTAGGGGTGTTGTATTTCGTTAACCTTTACATTTAATTTGTAATTTTGTGTGTATGTGATATTGTTGTAATGTGATTAAGCATGTAGGGGGAAGTAAGATAAGATGTTCCTCTTTTATCCCCAAATGCACAAATGAAAGATCCAAATTGATTAACCCTAAAGGATCAATACACAAATGAATCAACCATTTGGAAATGAGAGAAAGTAAGAAGATCTTAAATTCCATTTTATTATTAAGTAGATATGATATATAACAGTAATTGAAAAGGATGAGAGGAAGTACTAACCTTAAAGAATTGAAGATCAAAGAATGTTGTTTTCTAAGGTTTGTACTCTGTTTCTAGAAAATCTAAAGTATGATCCAGAACCGGAACATAGAGATGAACAAAACCCAGAAATATTTTTCCAATCCAACACCGTCTTATGAAAAAGGTTGATCTTGATCCACTAATCTCACCCCTGACCCAATAATCTTGACCCTGACCTGCACAAGTCCGACAAAAAATCTGTTCGTAGATCCCGATAGTTCACTGAAAAGGGTATCCAGATCTAAGTTCAAATCTTCAATCCTGAACCTATACCTACAAGAAAAAGAGATTTTTTTGTTGGGGGGAAGGGTTTGCCTTGGTCAAACCCCAGTTTTGGAATTAACCTTAAGTATATAATTGAAATTGCAGAAGTAAAAAAAGTAAATGCATAAATTCACCTTGCTTGTGAAAGTCCTTGTGGAGGATTTGAATCCTTGAATCCACAAGTATGTATGCACCAATGGATCTAGAATTTAGAATGTAGGATGTCTTCAATTAATTTATTGCAGATCTCCAATACCAAATCTTGAATGGGTTCTCGATTATGAAGAGGCTTGGAAGAAGATGGATGGAGAGATCACCAAAAGGTGGACTATGTAGCTTGAATCCTTCAATGGCCTTCCATGGATCTCTTTGATGAATACTTGAATGCTTGATGATGGATGAATCCTTGCTTCAAATTTTTCTTGATTTCTTACTTGAACTTCACTTGATAATGCTTCTCAATTGCTCAAGGATGCTTAGTATCACCTAGTTGATGGTTAGATAAAATGAGAGAGAAAGGCTTCCTTTTATATGAAATTAGGGCACAATCTTCTAAGGAGGCCGACATAGGAGAATTAAATTATCATTAAAGCGCTTTACCCCTAGGAGAGGACCTATATTAAATATAAGTGAGGAATCATTGCTTCAGAACCTGAAACAGCTGACCTGAAAGCGGGAATTAACCTTTTCAAAGACCGACATCCAAAAACTGTGGGACCCTAAAATCTGGACCCTGGGTCAAGTTTGAGGTCTACCTTGACCTAGGTCAGGGTCGAGGTCGAAATAGACCCAAAAGTTTGACCCTGACCCTGAGGTCAAAGATCTCAAATTTGCAATCCAAAATGCCAGAAATTGGCTAGAGAAAGGTGGAAAATTAGGGCAGAATAGGGGAAAGCCATGTCTAAATCAGGAACCCATTCAAGGTGCTTGATATGACCCCAAAAACACTTACTTGAAAGGCTAAACCAGTCTAAAATGGAAGTGATTCCATTTTTTGACTATACAGTCTTTACTAGGTAGCTCTCAATTTCCACCATTGAAACTCATTTACTTATCAACCAAGGAATGTTTAACTTGAGATGGGACAACACAATATGTGAACTAAGATCTTTCTAGATCCATACTATTCTAGCTTCAAATAATGGAATACTTAATTTAATATCATAAAGGAAATACAGTAGATGACCTAACCATTATCTAATATAAACAAACTCAAATAAAGCTTATTCTAAAATAATAACTTCTCAACAAATTAAAACAACTTCTCTGTTCTACCTTCGCTGGAGGAACAGTCACAAAAGTTTATTTTTGTGGTTGCAAAGACAGTCAACTATTAAATTACCAGAAATAGAATACAAAGTATCTAAAACTAATCTATACATATAAAATCAAATGAATCATCACCAAGTCGTCCCTCTTGGATGAGTCTCCCTAACTATTAACTATAACCTTGGATATTAAACATCCAAGATATCTTCATTCACTCATGTTAATAACACAGAATAAAAAATTTTGATTTTTATTCAAAACATACATGTGTGCTAAAATGTTGACACACTTCTATGAGTCATTGTATTCAAGATTTCTCAAGAATGAGGTCTCAAATGGCGACTCATAGCTCCCTATTCATGGAGTGCAAGGGTTTATAATGGAGGCCCTTAGTTTAGACCTAGTTATGCCCATGCAAGTACACCATGAAATGAGAAATTCAAAGAGGAAAAGTAAGAATGCTAGTCTCCATGATCATCAAATATGCATTGCAAATGAAAACTATTCTATATGATAACAATGTATGGAAGGAAACTAATCTATATGATAACAATGCATGAAAGGAAATATGCAAGATTAATCTATGAAAGGAAACATGAATCTAAATTAACATGAATCTACTCTAAATGGATTGCCATGAATGCATGAGAGAAGAAGACAAGAAGAAGAAGTTGCATGGTTCAAGCTCAAATTCTCAAACTCTCCTCCAAAAATGCTCTGCAAACCTGCAGCATAACAATAGCATAAACGTGTCTATCTTGATTATCAAAATGAGAAGGAGAAGTTTCCTTTTAAAGAGAAATGGATGGTAGAGATTAAGAGGCAAAAAGAAATGAGCAATGGTGGAGATTAAATCTTGGTTAATCCATGTGCTCATATCTTCAAAAGGAAAAATCAAAAGCTATGATTAAGAGGCAAAAAGCCCACCACTTAGGAATACGTGTGAAGAAAACGGAGCTTTATTTATTTTTATTTAATTTATTTCCTTTTTCAACACAAAGAGGGATTTAAGTGGGGATTTTATTTATTTCATTAAATGAGGGATTTTCTTTTAATTAAATAAGATTATTTTATTTAATTAAAAGGGGGATTTTAATTAAATAAGATAAGATTATTTAATTAAGAGAGATTTTAATTAAATAAGATAAGATTATTTAGTTTAAAAGAGATTTTAATTAAATAAGATTTCTGATAACAAATTAAATCAAGGTGGCACTCCTGCATGTTTAAGTCTTTCATTAACACCTTTCTCACATTAATTCCTAAAGGCGCTCATCAAGATTCCTTCTCAGATTTTAGGCCAATCTCACTATGTAATATTATTTACAAAATTATTACCAAATCAATTTTAGTCCACCTTGGTAAAATTATACCAAAGATCATCTCAGAATAGTAGGGTTGTTTTTTTCTAGGGAAGGACACGGTGGAAGGGGCACTCATAGAACACAAAATTATACATTCTATCAAGGTTCAAAGCCTCAAAGCCATGATCCTTAAATTGGATATGATGAAGGCGTATGATAGAGTTAGCTGGGATTGTCTCTGAAGCAGATAAAAAAAATTTGATGCACCCCTTCACATTAGATGAGGTTAAGTCTTTGGTTTTTTCTATGAAGGCAGATAAGGCCCCAAGCCCGGATGGCCTTACTCCTCTCTTCTTTCAGAAATGCTGGGAATTTATGAAATGTGACATCTTTGAGGCAGTGGAGGAATCAAGGTGGCACTCCTGCATGTTTAATCCTTTCAATAACACCTCTCTCACATTAATTCCTAAAGGTGCCTATCAAGATTCCTTCTCAGATTTTAGGCCAATCTCACTGTGTAATACCCTTTACAAAATTATTACCAAATCAATTTCAGTCCACCTTGGTAAAATTATACCAAAGATCATCTCAGAACAATAGGGTGGTTTTGTTCCAGGAAAGGACACGGTGGAAGGGGCCCTCATAGCACATGAAATTATACATTCTATCAAGGTTCAAAGCCTCAAAGCCATTATCCTTAAACTGGATATGATGAAGGCGTATGACAAAGTTAGCTGGGATTATCTAAAAAAAGTGATGCTCAAAATGGGGTTTCACAAAAAATGGATTAAATGGATCATGGCTTGTGTTACAGTAGCTAAATTCTTTGTTCTTATCAATGGATCTCCATGCGGTTTTTTTTCATCTTCCCAAGGGATTCCTTAAGGGGACTCACTCTCCCCTTTCTCTTCATCATCATGGCTGAAGATTTGAGTAGACTAATTTACTTCAAACAGCTTCAAGGTTCACTGACGGGCATTTTTCTCCACCACTCGTAGCTCTCTATTACACATACATTATTTGTTGATGATTCACTTTTATATGCAGATGGCTCCATTCAGGAGGCCATAGTTATCAGAGATACCCTTCGGGAATATTGTGATCTCTCAAGCCAGAAGCTCAACATCAAGAAGTCACAGATTTTCTTCTTCAATCTACCTAAGAATATTCAGGGAGATATCACAAAGTTGCTGGGCTTTGAGGTTGCCCTTATCCCAAACAAGTATCTAGGAATTCCCCTTTTCCAAGGTACGTACAAGGCTTCCTTTTGGGACCAAATATTCCAATCCATATCGGAGAGGATCGCTTCTTGGAAGGCCAGATGGCTTTCTCTGTCAGGGAGAATTTTGCTTGTCAGATCAGTTCTCTCTTCCATACCAAACTACATCATGTCTATATTGTTGGCTCCCAGGGAAGTTATAGACAAAATTAGAAGAAGCTTCAAGGACTTTATTTGGAAAGGTAATTTAGACAGGGTCTCAAAAATTCCTCTAGTTTCATGGGATAAGATCACACTTCCTAAGGATGATGGAGGGGTGGGATTACATAACATTCATGAGAAGAACATTAGCCTTGGTGCTAAACTTTCCTGGAAGTACTATGAAAACCCAAGCTCCTTGTGGGCCAAGATCATCCATTTGAAATATTTGGATGGGGAGAACTCAGATCACATTTTTACTATTATGAATCCTCCTCTAGGATCGGCTATGTGGGATTTTGTTATGAAGTGTAGAAGGATCATTCTGCCACATCTATCTTGGAACTTCAACTCTGGGGAGGAAGCAGATTTCTGGGATGACTCTTGGAATGGTCTCCCCCCATTGCTTCTGTCACGGGCATTCTTCCTTCTACCAAAATCCTCCTCCAGCAACAATGTGGGATGAAGGTTAGAGATTATTTTGTGTGATCCCCAGATGCTCTTGGAGCGGAGATTGTGTGGAAAAACTTCTCTCAAATTGATATTCCTCAAGATCAAAGAGACTTACTTTCAGTCATTCTGTGTCAGCGTACTTTGCATATCAACATGAAGACTAACAGGATCATTTGGTCTTTCACCCCTACGAGTAGATACTCTGTTAAATTGGGATACAAATCCCTTATTGGCTCTTCTCCACATCCATATGCAAACCTCTTCAAATTTTTTTGGCATCCGGCTGTACTTCCAAAAGCAAGATCTTTCCTTTGGCAGGCCATTCTTAAGATAAATCTTACCAGTGATCGGCTATGTATGTTGGGCATATCAGATTCTTTTAATTGTGTTCTATGTGATGATAAACAAGAAAATGTGGATCACCTCTTAGCAGTTTGCACCTTTGACCAAGATATTTGGTACTATATTCTTGGTAGATTGGGATAGTAGGGCCCATTATCAGCAACCCTTGTTGGAAATCTTGAACAATGGCCTCTTTTTCATAAATACTCTTTCTTCACTCACATTTGGAGAATTGCTCCTGCAGCTATTATGTGGTCAATATGGTGGGAAAGGAACAAACAGATATTCAGAAAAGAAAAAAGCTCGGTGGATAAAGTGTGTATCACAATTGAAAAATTGATGGCTGAGATGGTCAACTCATATTCACTCCGCTCTAAGTCGCTCTCCTCCACGTTTTCCTCCCATGATTCAAGGATTATGAATTCTTGGCCCACCATTGTCATCTCGTTCAAAGGTGTTCTTATTGGGAAACAATGAAAAGATGATCTTCAAAGGGATGTTAAGTGGGAGCCCCCTGATCCCCCCTTCATGAAACTTAACTTTGATGGGGCCTCAAAGGGCAAATCGGGAGCTTCTGGGGTAGGTTTCCTTCTACGTGACTCAAATTTAAAAGTGTTAAAAGCAGCATGCGTGAAAATTCCTAATGGTTCCAACAACATAGCAGAAGCCCAGGCTCTTTTTATGGTCATATCTGTAGCTGTAACACTTGGTGTTCAATACCTTAACATTGAGGGTGACTCCCAAATCATCACCTCGACTCTCTCCATCAAATGCTCTCCCAGCTGGGAAATTCAGTATATTCTCCAGGATGCGAGGAACCTGCTCACACATTGCTATAGGGAAGCTAATGGTTTGGCATGTTGGCTTGCTAATAAAGGGGTCAATTTGGTTAGTGGCTCCTTTTTGTGGGAGAATGATACACTTATGAGATCCCTTAATTCTAAATTGGGACATAAATGGGTGGTAAAAGAAGTCACTTTGGAGGATAATTTTTCTCTAACTTAATTTGACGAGGAATCCACGTGCTCTTGTGTCTAATCAGCGGTTACTCACACCTCACATGACTTTACATCATGAATTCATTACGCACTTGTTGTCAGGATTTCCTCCCGATTTGGCGCATTGAGAATGAACACATCCTTTTTTGCACATTAGGGGAATTGGGTTTTTTACGTCACCCTTTAGCGTGTGGTAGTACATTTTTACAAGTTTTTCACATGGCTTTGTACTTCACCGGTGTTGTGTATTCACTTCTCTGCTGAGGTGTTTGTTTGGGTTGCGATCACTTAGCTCCCAAGATGTCACAGACTGATGCATGCATCACCACTCATGGGAATAGGTGGAATTTCATTCATTATTCTTCTTGGCCTCCCTTATTTAACCACAACTTCTTTACGAGAGTCATTCAGTTTTCTTTTCTCATCTTTCTGGCATAGCTCATTTTCCTCGGTTGTTTTATCTAGGTATATTTCTAAGCTGCTATGGACTATAGGGCCTTAAACCTACACATTTGGCTCCCCATGCATGACTGGGAGTGCCTGATTCTCGACGATTATATGTCCCTCCATATGTGAGTCATCTTCAACCCGCTACCAGACGCCATTATCGATGTTGTTCGAAGGGTTATTGGGGAAAATGTCTTGTTCCCGTCTTCCACCAAGAGCATCTTTCATTCGCAGGTTTTATCAATTTATCTTTCAAATTTCTATGATATGTTTCAGGATTATATTCCCTTTATGGAGATGGCTGAGAAAGTGGTTAGTCATGATTTTGCATCGGTAGAGGATATTCACAAAGCAGTTTTGGGGTATGGTCTCCGAGACTCACAAGCATGGGTCGGTGACCTCTTCCCACCTAACAAGCTGGACAAAGATATAGCTTATGTCAAGTTGTATGATGCTTTCAATCTTGGCATGACAAACAAGGATTTGGCTTCCTTCAGGCATAGCACGGTGAACCTGGTCGAGTTTATCTCAGCATCTACACTGGTGGATGCATACACCCTTTTTGATAGCATGGTAGTTATTATGGTATTCTCACAAGACAAGGTAGTGGACGCTCCCCCCCACCACATGACCATGCTCTTGTAGACTCTCAATCGGCCACTCTAGATTCTGTGTCATCTTGACACATTTGCAGGTGTCCCTGCAACTACCATGGCTTGTTTAAGCCCAGGGGTTGATATGCTATTTGGTCACTATTATAAGTTTTGGGGGGTGTTTTTTTGGGTTTCCTTCATTTGGGTTTTCAGGTGATAATCCTAACCGGGCCATTTCTATCTGCGTATAGATAACATTTTCACTGGATTTTTGCATTCTGGGGGTTACACATTTACGATAGTAGTGCAGTCAATTTGTATAGCGGGGATAGGTTTTTTATTGGGTATTTTGGTGTGGATTATGGGGTTTTCACCTTGTTGCTTCTCGCATGTTTGTAAGGTGACAGAATTTTTGACTCAGTCTCGTATCTTTTATGATTATGTTGGCAAAGATGGGAGGTTTTCTTACTACTTCTTTCCTCCCGGAGCCTTTCCGAAGTACTTCTATTAATAAAATTATAATGGACTTGTCCATTTTTGCCAAAAAAAAGATTATTTTATTTAATAAAAATGGATTATTGTCTTTTAATTAAATAAGATAATTGATTAAATGATCAAACCTTAGGAAATATTGAAATAATTGAATTAATTATGGTTTGATCAAGGAAATTGATTTGAATTAAAATGTTGCAAAGAATTGATTCAGGAATTTGATAAATTGATTCTATCATTTGATAAATTGAAGAATGGGAGCTCATAGTCTAGGTGACAATTTAGGGTGCATATATTTGCCCCTCTTTGACTAATGTGTGATCTTTATGGGAACACATGTAGTCAAAGAATGCAGTTGAAGTGTGAGATTGATTTGGGATCACAAAACAACCCAGACGTGTGATCGATGGACGGGAACACATCAGGACAAAGATAAACTGATTGAAAAAGACAAGATCAACACCCCTGTAAATAGGTATTTGACATGTCCAAGATAAGAATCTCAAGATAGGTTGCCCCAAGCAGATCAAATGATGGGATTGATAAAGCTAAATCAAGGATTGAAGCTTGATAGGTACTGCCCCCTCATGATCGAAATCAAAATGAGATAGAGGAGAAATAGGAAATTGATGAATTTGATCAAATCGAACTAAAGATAAGGTTCTTGATGTAAGATGAAAGATATAAAGATCACAGAACCAAGGTAGATCATCAAGTACAAAAGATTATTCCCCAAGGTTGAATTAGAAGAAAAGAAGTGGGGTGAAAGCGAATGGAAGATAGAATTTTGGAAGAGGTGGAAAGAAATGGAAAGAAGAAAGAGAATTTGCCTCAAAATCAATCAACTATTTAAGATGGAAAATTTTGATTGGGATCAAGAAAGAAGATAAGGAAATGAAGATCAAACATGACCACAGTTGATTAAAACTCCACAAGAAAGATGAAGAAAACCCTCTCAAACTCATAATGCAGCCTAAAATACAAACTAACATGAGGTATAACAATGAAAGCTACATGAAAATGAAAAGTTGTACTTGCAATAGAGCAACTATAACATAATATTTTGTGTTCATCATTCATTAGATAATGTTAAGGAACTTATTTTCATCACTGGGCCATTATTAACAAACATTAGAAAATCACACAATCGTCACTAGTCACAAGCACAACTATGAAGATATGAATGTGATTTATATCGGATTGGAATGTGGAAATATTCTAACATAAGCATCAAAGAAATAAAGTTCAAGATGACTTTGATGTTATCTTACCCAATTTAATGTAGCAAAACCACGCTTGCATCAAGGCATAGATGCCAAGATGACCAGAAGAACGGTTGTGCAAAAATAGTCAAGGATGAAGCCTCAAATCTCATAAGTGTTTCAAGGGAACAACAAGAGACACTCAAGAGTTTCAAGACCACACCCACAAGAAGAAAGAAAATAAAAATATGCCCCATGCCCCAAGTCCTTTATCTATGCATCTCAGAGAGACTTATTACACAAGGACACTCAACGAAAATCAATAACAGTCAACACACAAAGAAAAGATCATGACATAGCTCAAGCATTAAGCATTGTGTTTAAAAATTTAAGTGTGTGAACTGATACTAAGTTTTGAGGATAAGGATCAAATGCTTGCAAGAAGGTAATATCACATGACAAAAATGGGTAAGACTAAACTGATAAGTGTTGAAAAACACTCGATATCAGGGGTTGTATTGAAAAATATAGTTGGGGTGGTGTTGAAAAACACTGTTTGTGAGACGTCCTAAAGACTAACGCATCTAAGAGACAGAAGCTAACACAATTATACCCCCTAGACAAAGACAAAGACCAATTCTAGACCCAAGCAACAAGGAAAAGGTATGATCGAGAAAGGCTAAGTGTCGAGGACATGCACTAAGAAATAGGGGGTCAAAGGCCTCAAGTAGCACCCATTTCCAGGTTTTCACCACTTGAATTTTATTACAATTTTTTGCTACCAAGGCGTTTGTTTCCAGGTTTTCACCAAGGCACTTTTTCTATTTTTTTGAATTTTTGAATTTTAAATTTTTTTGTATTTTTGAAATATATAATTTTTTTGGAGATACATCAAAGCACCTATTGCTAGGTTTTCACTAAGATGATTATTTTTTCAGGACATTTTCTTTTTTTTTGAATTTTTGATAATATATCATTTTTTTGGATTTTTTCAGGATCAATAATTATGCACAAAGGGTACCCCTAGACAAAATGGGCATCAGGGATAGAACTTCTTCATGTGCAAGACATTGATAGGATCATGGATTTTCTCTCCCTCTGTTGTAGACAGTAAATAAGCACCTAACCCAAAAGTTGTTGTAATCATGTAAGGTCCAAGCCAATTAGGTTCAAATTTGCCCTTTTGATCTCTATGTTGTTGATTCTTAGGATTTTCACGTAGGACAAGCTTTCCCACTTGGAATTCTCTAAGGCGAACCTTTTTGTTGAAGGCTTTGGACATGTGTTTTTGATAAACCCTCACATGGTCAAATGACACTTGAAGTTTCTCATGTAGAAGTTCTAACTCTTGAAGTCTCATGGCACAGTAGTCTTCATCTGTAACTAGACCTTTGAGGGAAACTCTAAGTGAAGGAATCTCAACCTCCAAAGGTAATACTGCTTCAACGCCATATGCAAGGGAAAAAAGAGTAGCCCCAGTAGGAGTATGAATACTCATTCTATAGGCCCACAAAGCTGAATTTATCTGTAAGTGCCAATCTCTACCATTCTTACAGACTGTTCTATGTAAGATTTTAAGAATAGTTTTATTTGATGCCTCTGCTTGACCATTTCCTTGCGGGAAGTAAATGGAAGACCAATGTTGTTTAATCTTGAATTTCTTGCAGAGTTGTTTAAGGTCCTTATTTTTGGACTGGCCTCTATTGTAAGTGATAATCTCAGAATGCACTCCATATCGACAGATGATATGGTTCAGAATGAATAGAGAGATTGTCTTGCTCGAGGCAACAAAAAGTGGGACAACTTCTACCCATTTAGTGAAGTAATCAGTAGCAGTGATAGTAAACTTGTGTCCACCTGATGAATTGGGATGGATCTTCCCAACAAGATCAAAGGCCCACCACTGAAATGGCCAATGAGATATAGAAGGAATGAGCTCCATGTCTACAGCATATATCAGGTAACCATGTTTTTGACATTTTTCACATGATTTGGCAAAAGCTACTGCGTCAATCTACATTGTAGGCCAATAGTACCCCACCCTAAGCAACCTTAAAGCCATGGAAAGACCATTGGAATGTACCCCACAGATGCCCTCATGGATGTCAACTAATGCTCGATCAGATTCTTCCTTTTCTAAGCATCTAAGAAGTGTTCCATCTAGACCCCTCCTATACAGATCACCAAAGATAAGGGAATGGCGAGAGGTATTCCAGGTAAGATTTTTGTGTTCAAATCGGTTAAAGGTTTCAGGTATTCCATCATGAAGGTATGAGTAAATGGCACCATAACGGGATGACTCACGACCAACAAGGGTACAAATGACATGGATTTCTTGGGATTCATAGATAGGGTGATGTAGCTCTTCCACCAAGAATTCAAACCTAGATTCATGTTTCTCTATTTGAAGGAGTGAAGCAAGTGTAGCCATAGCATTAGCTACTTTGTTTTCTGCTCTAGGGATTTGCTGAAATGTGATGAATGTGAAGTATCGTTTCAAGGAATCAACCATTTGTTTGTAAGGTACCAGTTTCTCATTTTTTGTTTGATATTCATCATTAACTTGGTTGATTATCAGCTATGAATCCCCATAGATGTGTAACTTTGTGATTCTCCATTCTATAGCTATCTTAAGTCCATTTGTTAAAGCATCATATTCAATAATGTTGATTGTATATGGGAACAATAACTTGTAAGACTTAGGAATCATGTACCCATGAGGAAAAACAAACAATACACTAGCTCCTGAACCATTTTGCATAAAAGATCCATCAAAGAACATCTTTCATGTTCTTTCAGTCATATACATGAGGTGCTCATCTGGGAAGTCAACTTGAATAGGTGCAGTGTCTCGCATTGGGAAATAAGTCAGTTGATCTACTATAGCTTGTCCTTTGATTTCTTTATGCTCAATATACTATATGTCAAACTCTGAAAGTATCATCATGCATTTAGCAAGTCTACCTATGAGGGTAGCCTTACCTAGCAAATACTTGAGTGGATCTATTTTTTCTATGAGGTGTAGAGTGTGTGCAAGCATGTAATGTCACAACTTTTGGGAAGCAAACACAACTGCTAGGTAAGCTTTCTCAATACTGGTGTAATTAACCTCACATGAGACAAGAGTGCGACTAATGTAGTATATTGCTCTTTCTTTCCCATGTTCATTAAGTTGAGCTAGTAATTCCCCCAAGGAATATTTTGTCACTGAAATATATAGAATAAGTGGTTTCCCTAGGATAGGAGGCATTAAAATAAGAGGATTTGCCAATTATTTCTTGATTTGATCTATGCTCTTTTGGCAATCCTCATTCCAGACACATTTGACTCCTTTGTGTAAGTTCTTGTTGAAATGTTGAGCTCTATCTGTCAATTGTGAAATGAATCTCCTTATAGATTGAAGACATGATTGAAGACTCCCCATTTGACTAATGTTTCTAGGAGGTGACATATCTATGATTGCTTGGAATTTTTCAGAGTCTACCTCTATTCCTCTTGCTAAAATGATGAATCTGAGTAGTTTTCCAGAGGTGACTCCAAATGCACACTTTTTAAGATTTAATCTTAGTTGAAATTGTTCCATGCGATCTAGAATGACTTATAAATCATCTAAGTGTGTGTCTTTTTTCTTAGATTCAGCCAAGGTGTCATCCACATAATCTTCCATGTTTTTACGCATCATGTCATAAAAAATGGTTGTCATAGCTCGTTGATAGGTGGCTCCTGCATTTTTCAATCCAAAAGGCATAACGGTCCAATAATAGGTACCCCGTGCACAAGTGAATGCAGTCTTTTCTTGATCTTTAGGAGCTATCTTAATCTGATTATATCCAGAAAAATCATCCATCAAGGAATAAATCTCATAAACCGTAGTCATATCCACTATCATGTCTATATTGGGAAGTGGAAAGTCATCCTTTAGGCATGCTCTATTGACATCTCTAAAATCTGTGCAAACTCAAATAGATTTGTCATGTTTGAAAACTGGTACAATGTTTGATATCCTTTCAGCATAGGCAACAGCTCTTATGAATCCTGCACCAAGGAGTTTCTCTAATTCTACTTTGACTAGGAGAGCTATATGAGGATGCATCTTCCTCAATTTTTTTTTAACTAGTTTAACACTAAAATCTATGGACAAGTGATGCATGATAAGATTAGTGTCCAATCCTAGCATATCTGAACAAGTTCATGCAAATTTGATATTATTTTTGTGTAAGAACTTAGTGTAGACTTCTTTTTCTTGTGGTGACATGGATTCAACCAAGTGTACGATCTACAGAGCCTCATCTATACCCAAATTGACTTCTTATGTTTGTTCAATAAGCACCAAAGATCTATCTTGAAATTAGCTAGGGAGACGATCAAGTACCTCATCCTTAGGCACCTTAGAGAGGTTTTCACCCTTGGATACGTCATTTCTTTTTACTTTTTTCAGTTCTAACACTGCCACACAGTGATTTTTTCCATCAAAACTCCTATTCTTTTGATTTTATTTTCTTTTTATCCTGTGAATAAGGTACTTGATGTTTGGTTTTGACATGCTAGTAGTCGGTTCGCTGGTGGAAGAGACTGCGGGTTCAAGGGCATTTAGGTAACAGGCTATCTCATAATCATTTTGAAATGTTAAGAACTCAAGTTCTTAATAGCGTTGGGACCAATCAATGAGGTCAAGATGAACAAGAGGCAAGTCAACAACTGGTTCAAGGTTATAAATGCGAATGATATTATCGCTAGTGACCGAAGAGTCAGAGTCCGTCAAGTATCCTTCTAAGCTACCCAAATCAGGATTCATTCTAACAAGTGAAGAATCATCCACTAAGGAAACACATGGGTTAAAATCCTCTAATCCTACACGTGACTCGTCAACTACCTTAGGTTGAGCACTATAAGTGTGAATGACATCAACATCCATGTCAACTATGGAAGGCTCTGAGAAGGAGTCCCATTCATACTCATATGAACTTGTGTCTGAACTGCGACTGGGATGTTTACACCATGAAGCTTTGGTACATCATGATGTGGAAGGTCAAGTGTCATCAAGAGTAGTACCTTCTCTTTCCATTAAATGAACAAGATTATTTCGTTGACGTTCTCTAAAAGGATATTCTACATATGATTGTTGTTCTAAAGTTGCAACCAACGCATGAGTGACCAAAATATATGAATCCCCCTAGAGGATATTAGTGGAAGGGACCCAATCTTCACACATGTCTTACTGATTTGTCAAACTAGATACGTATGTTGGTTCATCTTCACTATCTGACTTATCAAGGATAGTAGTGTGCTTGTTGTTATTTGCAAATCATAAGCCAACCGGCTTCTTAGACTTGCATCCAAAAAGAGCATGATCAAGAGGTTCGGCTCTATCATCCAATCTGTGATTAAGAGGGCCATCTCTGGGATAGCCCATTTGTCTGAAAAAAGTATACCCTCGTCAGTAAGCCTTAGGAGAGGGAGAGAAGTTCTCATTGTACATATATTTCTCTTCTCTATAGATCCAGTCTCTAACAAATGTCTCTTCTTTCTCATCTTGAATAGGTACCGAGGATACTACAAATGTGCCAAATAAAGTCATAGCTGAAGAGGAAGGTCTCTTTTCTCACGAAGGTTTTCCATACAACTGACGTGAAACTAGTAATGTTGTGAGGGAGTTGAGTTGATACCCCCATGCCAAGGTCTACCGACTTGAGCTTCTCTTTGCATTCAGCTAAGGTTGCATCAAAGTCTTATGCTTCTCTATTGAGGGGAACATGAGTTCCTGCTGAAATTGAGTTAACAGATAGAGTTTTATCCCCAGGTATACAAATCTCTATTGTATTGTAAGTGTGAGGCCTCACACTAACCCATCATAGCTCAGTTGATACACTTATTTTGATACATTGATACACTTTTTGATTATCCTGACAGAGACTAAAGATATTATGTTTATGATGATGATTATATTGTATGGATTACATTCTGATATGGATTAGACCTAGAACATGTGGTTGATTTTGATTATACATGTTTAGATAGGTGAATTGGTGAGAAGATCGGATCAAGATTAGACTTGATTATTTCATGGATGTTATGTCATGATGATTATAGAATTATTATGCTTTAAACATTTTTGTATGAAGATTGTAATTAGGAATTTAATTATTTTTATTAATTAATGTTAATAAGTATGAATTGAATATGTATATTGCATGTGATTTTATTATCTTAGACTATTGATGCTCGAGTTTAGTGTGCAGGAAAAAGAACCATGGAATCAATCAGAGAATCAGTAACCAACCATATGTGTAAACTGTAAAGCCAAGGTTGAACCTAATGAAGAGGTTCAAACCTCATTGTTAAGTGATTTTATTCATAACCGTAAAATTGTAGATATGTATTAGGTGTTTTCATTATGTAATTAGTGAAATGTCAATGTTGTATTATGTCATTGTATAGTGTCACTTGACACTCATTATGTGTTTATGTAATGACATGTCTACTAAGGTTGGCATTGTAAACCTAAGCCTAACTGATTCATCAGGAACCTAATTAAACCCCTTGTTGGAGATACTTGCAAAGCTCCACCAATTTGATCATTTAAATTTAATTCTTTTCTAGCCACTTTTAGAAGCCAAAAAGAGGTCCTAAGGGTCAAATTTAGCAAAATTCTAGTATCTTAGTGATAGGGGTATGGGTTAGGAATGTTTTTAACACATCTAGAATCCCCTAATGGCCTTGGTGACCTATTTTATGACTCATTTTCCACATGCTACGAAAATGAAGTAAGTCTTGACCTTTTACCCAAACCCACACTCCTTTCCAATCTGACCTTTATGATAAGGGACAAGTAAAAGTCAAAGGACTTTAGGGTCAAGTATGAATTTAATGTTGGTGGGTGGGTAGAAGTTGGAGGTCTTTTTAGAGACCCTTGGAAGAGTTAGTGGGTGTTCACTCACTCTCTACTTTTAGAGATATTAGGGTTTTGATGGAAAAAGCATAAGGGATTGGGCTCTTCTCAAAAATTCATTTGTCATAACACATTGTGAAGGTTGGTCTCCATTGTCATGAAAGAGCTTTGTTTTGTTGCAAGTAGATTTGTATGTTTCTTTTCATTCTCTTGCATATGTGAAATGTAATGTATTGTTTTTATGTAACGGAATGAGATTTTGGGTTTGAATTATTGCTTATGGTTTTATCTTTATTTTAAATATGAGAGTTTTGTGAAGGGTGTGATGGCATTACTCACCCTTGGATAGGGAAGAAGTGAGCATGTATGGGGTAAGGGGTTAGTTGGATTCCATGATAGTGTAGAGTCTCTTCTCATGGAGAGAAGAGGGAAAAAAATACAAGGTGTAAGGGCCCTTGCATGCCATTGTATTTGATATTAATTTTGGAAGAGATAAGGAGAAGATTGGATGGAAAGATGTATGTGGTCTTAGTCTTGAAGAGACATGCTATTTGTATGTATTATTTTAGCATTCTCCTATATGGAAATCCACCTTCACCCCTTGTTATGGGTTCATGGTGAATCCATTTGTGCAAGCCTTGGGAGGGTGTTCTTTGTTGTTGTATTCATGTATGTGGATGTGTGATTGTCCCCGTTGGTTACCAATTCTCCTAGATCGGGGGTGGTCTTCTTGAGACTTAGGATGGGAGGTGAGCTTCCCATGGTTCTCCTCATGTATTTGCAGGTTTTGAAGTCAAGATGATTGTGAAAAAACTTGGGAGGAATCTCTATTTTGGTGTAGTTGTGTGAGAACAACTTTAATGTTGCATGGTTACTCCTTTTGTATTGAGATTCATTTCTTGTTGAATGTTTTAATGTTCATATTGATAGCTTTATCAAGCAGGATGTGAAGAGCTCTTATTTATTATGTAATAGCTTCATTAAAGAAGAAACATTATATGTTATCCATTGATTATATAGATCTTCCATCTTGTAGATGTATAATTGTATTTTAAAATATTACCATAATGTAAATGAAGAGTCTTTAGTTTCATGCCTATTGTATTCTATTCTTTAGAATAATGAAGTTAATCTTTCATGGTAAAATGATATCTAATATTGAAAAAAAAAGGTAATGTAATAGTTTTTCATAGCATACAAAATCTTGTGGATTTATGAATCTTGTAATCTCTATAATATATTTGATTGTAAGTTTTTAAGTTAAAAATACTTCATTCTTCATTTGGAAATTTAAATTTCATTTTAATAGGTTCAACACTCTACCTTAAAACCTTCATTGCAACGTCAATTCTTGAAAATGAAAGATAAACTTAATAACAATAGTAAATCAAACAAGTTAGTATATTAATGTAAAAATTAACTAATACTAATATTTAATTTATAGTTCACTTAGTGTATTACACTAATAAAATAATTCAAATGCATACAATTAACTACTCCAATAATAAAACTAAGAAACCAATATGATAGAAGCTAAAACTGAATAATATCAATGACATTTTTCAGATTTTACAGCAAAAATGCTCTTTGAAAAATGTATGAAAAGAGATTTAATTTCCTTTTTACATAGAAAATATTCATTTTATATTCCCCTCACTTAACCACCCCAATTACCCCTTTAGTGCTAATACCTATCCCCATGGGCCCCACACATATCTTCTCCCTTACCTTTATACCTCTTTATTTGGGCGCAAGAAAGGGATTGGTTTAAATGTTTGAAAAGAAATTAAATGAAAATAAACTGAAACATACCCTTGCCATGCAAAATTTCCTCCTTGAGATTGTAGTGAATGTAGTTGGTGGGCCCCAAACCTTGTCATTTAAACCTACACTCCTTCACTTAGAAATTTGAAACCCTATGCAGATTTTGACTTTGTGTCTTGTCACCTCTCCCACTTGGCACGTGGGCCAAGGGGGAAGGGAGGGGTGATGGGATAGGGGATAAGTAGGTTAGTAGGTTAGTAGGTTTAGATTAGTAGGGTTAGATTAATTGATTAGGATAAGTAATTAATAAAAAAAATTTAACATGTTCAAATTTAATTAGTATGGAATCAACTTTTTAAAATAATAGTCTATTTTATCCAATGGCTAATTATTTAAAATGAATCATTAATATTAATTAGTTGTTAATTTAATTTTACTATGATAATTGAAATATGTTGCTCATGTGTTCAAAAGAGTTAGAGGTTAATTTAATTTTCTACAAAAAGTTAATTTAATTATTTTTACTAGAGGTTAATTTAATTATTTTTATTGAAGGTTAGTTTAATTTTCTATTAGACTATTGTTGCATGTGTTTTTTTAAAAGGGGGAATTTAATTAAAATTTATATTAGTAGGTTAGGAATTAGATTAGATTTTGATTATTAGATTTTAAGTAGTAGTTTTTTTTGTATAGTGATTTGTTATTAAATTTTAATTATGATAAATGGTAAATGTTTCATGTATGTTTTTAGAAAAAGGGAGTAGAATTTAATTAGTCTTTATATTAGTGGATATTTTAATACATATGTTTAAGTGAGTCGAAGGATAGTTAAGAAAGGTTATACATATTAATTTTGGTAATTAATTTAGTTCTCTTCTATTTATTTAACTAATGTGTGTGAAATAGTTATATCAGGGTTGTTTATAGATGTTATGTAGCTAAGGTTGAAAGGGAATTAGTACTAGATTTAAATGGATAAAGTTATAATCTAGGTTAAGAATTAAATTAATTGCTAGGTCAACTTAATTCAACATATGTTCTTAACAAGTAAATTACTATCATGATACTACACGTGGTTAAACATATAACCATAGTTAATTCAACCTGACCCATGAGTTCATGTAACCCATGTAACAAGTTGATGCTCCAACTCTGCATCCGTACGTGGCGTGACCCTAATTCAATCTGTGAATATACCTTGCAACTTGAAGACTGACTTCGCCATATTATCACCTTTCCACAACGCATCCATTATTAGTTGTATGTACTTGTGTTTTTAAAAAAAAAAATTGTCTGTGTGTTTTGCCCTAGTTTTGGGCATGACATTTTGGTATCAGAGCCATGTTTCAACACTAGGAACCTAACCCATTACATTTCAACTTATTTAAACTTAAATTATTGTGAAGGATGCCTGCGTCACACGAGCTAACCGATGAGGTAGAGGTCATAGAGCTGCACATGTTGGGGCAGAACACGAGGATCCACTACCTCCACCACCTCAGAACCCTAACCAAGATATTTTGGATGTTCTCCAAAATTTGATTGGGGTGATTCAGCAGAGACTACCACCCATAGTTCAGCAGCAGATTCCTAAAGGGGAAGCACATATTTCAGAAGATGATAGAGAAGTTAGCAGAGAGAGAA
Source organism: Thuja plicata (assembly GCA_018584345.1). Taxonomy (NCBI): domain Eukaryota; kingdom Viridiplantae; phylum Streptophyta; class Pinopsida; order Cupressales; family Cupressaceae; genus Thuja; species Thuja plicata. Next base: position 4,674,803 of record MU226477.1, read on the forward strand.
GTAGGAGTCCCCCACCCAGATCTGTTGAGGGTCATGATGATCATGAGGGTGAGTCAGTTCATCGGGTTGTAATACCATGCGAGCATGAGATACGTGCCAAAGAGAGACCCCCTAGAGATGTTGGAGATGAGATTCGAGATTTATTGTGACTCCAGCCACCCTTGTTTTTAAGATCCACTGACAGGTCAGTAGCAAAGGCCTGGTTACAGAGTTTACAGCAATATTTTGGATTGTGCCCTTATGGGAGTAATCTAAAGGCATGACTTGCAGTCCATCTCCTATGAGAGAAGGCTTCCACTTGGTGGGAGCAAGAGGTGTCCATAGGTGGAGTGAGTATTGACACACTCACTTGGGAGTCTTTTGTAGCCCGATTTTGAGAGAGGTATCTCTCCGAGCATTTCAGACAGAGACAGATAAAAGAGTTCCATGATCTCCAGCAGAGAGGCCTCACAGTGGCCCAGTATGAAAGTCGATTTCTCGAGCTTCTTCCCTATGTTGATTACATGAAGGACGAGAAACTGTGTATCCACTGTTTCATTAAAGGACTTAATATGTCTCTTCAAGGCACAGTACACCTATCCTTTCTACCACATTTAGAGAGATAGTTGAGACGACACTTGTAGCCAAGGACATCTATACTAGACAAGAGTCTCGAGATCGGTCTCACCACCGAAACCCCTCTCCCCAGCAGTCAGGATAGTAGAGACCCCCTTGGAAAGGGAAACAGAATCACTCAGTAGGATCCTTTAAGGGTCAATAGTCTCAGTAGTAGAGATCTTGGCAGGATTCTAGACAGAGGTCTTCACAGGGTTATTAGGGCTCTAAGCCCAAACAGTGGTAGTCTCAGGGCCCTGGATAGGATTAGAGGACACAGACCCCTTAGAAAAAGTCAGCTAGGACTCAGAAGTCCTCTAGGGGTGGATATAGTGGTTCCAGTAGGACCGGAGGACCACAGCAATCTAGATCATAGGCAGTTCAGATTTAGGCCCGAGGGCGATGTTACACTTGCGCTGGTATGGGTCATATAGCAAGAGAGTGCCCATAGGGACAGTTAGCCAGTGGTCAGAGAGGGGTTACCTTAGAGCCTATAGTTGGAGATATGGGTAGATCCCATAGAGTTTTTGTTTCAGTTGATAACCGCCAGGCCAAGCACCAGGCCACGGTCATAGAGGCCGCAGGTATGATTCAGGGTATCAGTGTTTCTATTTTGTTTGATTCAGGAGCCATAGACTCCTTTATATCTCCCTATGTAGTGGAGCATTGCGGGCTGGTGGCAGTTAGACAGGATGTCAGTTGGGAGGTCGAGTTAGCTTTAGGAGCTAGAGTGTTTATTAGTTCCTTAGTTCACAGTTTTCAGATTCAGATTGGATACTTAATCACGATGATTGATCTCTACATTACCCCTCTAGGTTCTTATGATGTAGTTCTTGGCATGGATTGGCTATATGCCCACAGCACCAAGATGAATTGTTTTCAGAAGAGGGTTGAGTGTGTTGATGATCATGGTACTTCTATGGTGATATATTGGGTACAAAGACCCATATCCCTTCACATGATTTCCGTTGTGCAGCTTAGGCAGTGCATGCGGAAGGGATGTCAGTTATTTGTCATGACCATTAGTGATAGACAGGAGGATTCAGAGGGGGAGCCTTCGCTCAAGGATTATCCTATTCTTTAGGAGTTTGCAGATGTATTTCCTATCAAGCTACCTAGTATGCCTCCACCTAGGGAAATTGATCTTCACATAGACCTTGCACCGGGAGCCAAGCCCGTATCTAGAGCACATTACAGGATGACCACACATGAGGTCAATGAGCTCAAGATTCAGTTAGAAGAGCTCTTGGAGAAAAGGCATATCTGACCTAGTGTATCACCTTGGGGTGTACCAGTGATTTTTGTGAAGAAGGATGGATCACTTAGATTGTGCAATTATTATCGGAAGTTGAATAAAGTAACAATTAAGAACCGATACCCACTCCCTAGGATCGATGATTTGTTTGATCAGTTGTAGGGTGCCCGAGTGTTCTCGAAGATAGATCTAAAGTCGGGATACCATCAGTTATGGATTGTGGAAAGTGATATCCACAAGATTGATTTTTGTAGAGGTATGGTCACTATGAGTTCACAGTAGTGCTATTTGGTCTAATGAATGCTCCAGTTGTGTTCATGAGCCTCATGAACGGAGTATTTCGTACATTCTTTGATAAATTTGTGGTAGTGTTCCTTTATGACATTCTGATATATTCTCGCAATGAGGAGCATGAGGAGCATCTGAGATAGGTTCTACAGCATTTGAGAGAATCAATTATATCGCATCTTGTCAAAGTGTGCCTTCTTTAGAGCCAAGGTGCATTATCTTGGTCATGTTATATCCGGTGATGGGATCTCTATGGACCCATTGAAGATTAGAGCCATTATGGATTGGCCAGCACCCACCAGTGTCACTGAGGTCAGACGTTTTATGGGCTTAGCAGGATATTATAGACTCTTCATGGCAGGATTTTCTAGAGTAGCTCATCCCATCACCTCCCTTCAGAGAAAGGGGAAGAAGTATGAATGGACAGAGAAGTGTGAGAGAGCTTTCTAGGAGCTCAAGAGAGCCCTCACTAGCGCACCGATTTTAGCAGTGCCAGATCCTTCGGTAGATTTTGTTGCATGTATGGATGCTTCATTGGATGATTTAGTAGTCCTTATGCAGGAGGGTTGTCCTATAGCTTTCGAGTCTAGGAAGCTAAAGACTCACAAGCTTAATTATCCTACTCATGACCTAGAACTCGCAGCGGTGGTTCATTCCTTAGTGAGATGGTGACACTTCCTTCTAGGTCACCAATTTGAGCTTCATTTAGATCACCAAAGCCTACAGTATATCTATACACATCCCAATCTTAATGCTAGGCAGAGGAGATGGATGGAGTTTTTGTGAGTATGATTTTGATGTTCATTACATCAAAGGGAAGGAGAATGTATTTGCAGATGCCTTGAGTAGGAGGCGACACAAGCTCTCACCTATGACTTCTAGTACAGATTTGAGGGAGCACATTTTGCATCACTTGCTAGAGGATGGATTATATGTGGAGGTTTGTCAGTTTATCCGTTCTTAGAGACCCCTTGAGGGGAGATTTTTTGAGTATTCTTTAGATTCTGATGGACTTCTATGTCATAGGGGACACATCTATGTACCTTCTATGGGTGACTTGCGAGAGTTTATTGTGTTTGAGGCTCATAGAGCACCTTATGCAGCTCATCTAGGAGTTAAGAAGTTGCATGTTGATCTGAGATAGTTGTATCATTGGTCGGGCATGAGATTGCAGATTGCCAGCATAGTTTCTAGATGTCTAGAGTGCTAGAGAGTGAAGGAAGAGCACAGTCATCCACGTGGGCTCCTGCAGCCACATGAGATTACCGAATGGAAGTGGGATACTGTATCTATGGACTTCATTATTGGTCTCCCTATGTCTTCTCATCGCCATGATGCCATCTTGGTGACAGTCGACACATTGACCAAGGTTGCCCACTTCTCACCCATGCGTACTACATTCACAGCATGAGACGTAGCTCAGGTCTTTTTGCGGGATATTATCAGACTTCATGGCATTCCCTGTAAGATCATCTCTGATAGAGACTCCTTGTTCACATCATCTTTTTGGAGAGAGTTACAGGCAGCGTTAGGCATTAGACTAAATTTTAGTACAGCATATCACCCTCAAACAGATGGATATATAGAGAGGGTTAACCAGGTGATAGAGGATATGTTACGTATGTATGTGATGGACCATCAGGTCAAGTGGGAGGAATACTTACATCTAGTCGAGTTCACCTATAATAATGGGCATCATTCTTCTATAGGTATGCCACCATAACAAGCCTTGTACGGTAGACCATGCAAGATACCACTGAGTTGGGACAGGATTGAGGATAGAGTATCTATTAGACCCCAGTTGGTCAAGGATATGGAGCAGCAGGTAGTGTTGATTAGACAGCATCTTAGAGAGGCTCAGGATCGAATAAAGAAGTATGCAGATGCGAAGCGGGTTGATCGTGAGTATATGGTTGGAGATAGGGCCTTCTTGAGAGTGTTCCCGCATAAGAGTCCAATCCATTTTGGAAAGGGCTCTAAGTTGGTGCCTCGCTTTGTTGGACCTTTCGAGATATTAGAGAGGATAGGCCCAATTGCCTACCGTCTAACCTTGCCACCTAGCCTGTCACGCATCCATGATGTGTTTCATGTATCTATGTTATGAAAATATATTTATGATGAGTCTCACGTGATAGATTGGGATGCCTTATAGGTGGAGTCAGACGGACAGCTAGCACTGGAGCCCATTCGTATTATATCCCGACGGACCCTTGCACTTCGAGGCTGAGAGCTGGACCAGGTTAGGGTCTAGTGGGATTGTTATGATGAGGTCACAGCTTCATGGGAGGATGCAGTACGGATGAGATCTCAGTACCCATATCTTTTTAATGAACTCCAGGAGGAAGTTCATGCCTAGTGGGGGAAGATGTAAGGCCTCACCCCAACCCATCATAGCTCAGTTGATACACTTATTTTGATACATTGATACACTTTTTGATTATCCTAACAAAGACTCGAGATATTATGTTTATGATGATGATTATATTGTATGGATTACATTCCTATATGGATTAGACCTAGAACATGTGGTCGATTTTGATTATACATGTTTAGATAGGTGAATTGGTGAAAAAATTAGATCATGATTAGACTTGATTATTTCATAGATGTTATGTCATGCTGATTATGGAATTATTATGTTTTAAACATTTCTGTATGAAAATTGTAATTAGGAATTTAATTATGTTTATTGATTAATGTTGCTAAGTATGAATTGAATATGTATATTGCATGTGATTTTATTATCTTGGACTACTAATGCTCGAGTTTAGTGTGCAGGAAAGAGAACCATGGAATCAGTCGGAGAATCAGTA
>MU226477.1:4683621-4697776 GCA_018584345.1 Thuja plicata
AACTACTTAAGCAAAATGTCCCATAGGTCCTAAGGACTCAAGGTTTATAGAATCACCAATGAGCCTTAGGCCTTTACAAATGGACTAATATCAACTTAATAACTACATAACAACCTAAATGATTATGCTCCCCATCATGGTTCATTAAGTGGAGATGAGTATGAGTATAGTGCCTATGTTCATGCCTTGACTAAAATACTGAAAATTGCCTTGAATCACTGATTTGTTTGAGGGCTCTGCACCACACTCTCTACTTTTAGAGACATTAGGGTTTGGATGGAAAAAGCATAATAGATTGGGCTCTTCTCAAAAATTTATTTTTCATAACACATTATGAAGGTTGGTCTCCATTTTCATGACAGTTTTTTATTTTTTTGCAAGTAGATTTGTATGTTTCTTTTCATTCTTTTGCATATGTGAAATGTATTGTATTGTTGTTATGTAAGGGAATGGGATTTTGGATTTGAATTCTTGCTTATGATTTTATCTTTGTTTTGAATATGGGGGTTTTGTGAAGGGTGTGATGGAATTACTCACCCTTGGATAGGGAATAAGTGGCTATGTATGGGGGAAGGGGTTAGTTGAATTTCATGATAGTGTAGAGTCTCTTCTCATGGAGAGAAGAGGGAAAAAAATACAAGGTGTATGGGCTCTTGCATGCTATTGTATTTGATCCTAATTTTGGGAGAAATAAGGAGAAGATTGGATGGAAAGATGTATGTGGTCTTAGCCTTGAAGAGGCATGCTATTTGTATATATTATTTTGGCATTCTCCTACATGAAAATCCATCTTCACCCCTTGTTATGGGTTCATAGTGAATCCATTTGTGCAAGCCTTGGGAGGGAGTTCTTTGTTGTTGTATTCATGTATGTGGATGTGTGATTGTCCCAGTTGGATACCGATTCTCTTAGCTCAGGGGTGGTCTCCTTGATAGTTTGGATGGGAGGTGAGTTTCCCATGGTTCTTATTTATTTACAGGTTTTTAAGTCCAGATGATTGTGAAAAAGCTTGGGAGAAATCTCTATTTTGGTGTAGTTGTGTGAGAACAAATTTAATGTTGCATGGTTACTCCTTTTGTATTGAGATTCATTTCTTGTTGAGTGTTGTAATGTTTATATTGAAAATTTTATCAAGTAGGACGTGAAGAGCTCTTATTCATTATGTAATAGCTTCATTAAAGAAGAAACATTATATGCTATCTAGTGATTGTATAGATCTTTCATCTTGAAGATGTGTAGTTTTATTTTAAAATATTACCATAATGTAAATGAAGACTTTTTAGTTTCATGCCTATTGTATTCTATTATTTAGAATAATAAAGTTAATCTTTCATGGTAGAATGATATCTAATATTGAAAAGAAAGGCAATGTAATAGTTTTTCATAGCATATAAAATCTTGTGAATTTATGAATCTTGTAATCTCTATAATATATTTGATTGTAAGTTTTCAAGTTAAAAATACTTCATTCTTCCTTTGGAAATCTAAATTTCATTTCAATAGGTTCAACACTCTACCTTAAAACCTTCATTGCAACCTCAATTCTTGAGAAGGAAAGATAAACTTGATAACAATAGTAAATCAAACAAGTTAGTATATTAATGTAAAAATCAACTAATACTAATATTTAATTTATAGTTCACTTAGTGTATTGCACTAATAAAATAATTCAAATGCATACAATTAACTACTCTAATAATAATACCAAGAAACTAATATGATAAAAGCTAAAACCAAATAATATCAAAGACAGTTTTCAGATTTTAGAGCAAAAATACTCTTTGAAAAATGTATGGAGAGTGATTTAATTCCCTCTTTACAGAGAGAATATTTCATTTATATTCCCCTCACTTAACCCCCCTAGTTACCCCTTTAGTGCTAATACGTAAGTTTTAATTAATAGGGAGGCATGATGTTTTGCACCCATCCCCATGGGCCCCACACATATCTTCTCCCTTACCTTTATACCTCTTTATTTGGGCGCAAGGAAGGGACTAGTTTAAATATTTGAAAAGAAATTAAATGAAAATAAACTGAAACATACCCTTGCCATGCAAAATTTCCTCCTTGGGATTACAGTGAATGTAGTTGGTGGGCCCCAAACCTTGTCCTTTAAACCTGCACTCCTTCCCTTAAAAAATTTGAAACCCTATGCAGATTTTGACTTTGTGTCTTGTCACCTCTCCCACTTGGCACGTGGGCCAAGGGGGAAGGGAGGGGTGATGGGATAGGGGATTAGTAGGTTAGTAGGTAAATAGGTTTAGATTAGTAGGGTTAGTTAGATTAGTTGATTAGGATTAGCAATTAATGGATTTTGTTTAACATGTTTAGATTTAATTAGTATGGAATCAATTTTTTAAAATAATAGTCTATTTTATCCAATGGCTAATTATTTAAAATGAATCATTGATATTAGTTAGTTGTTAATTTAATTTTATTATGATAATTGAAATATGTTACTCATGTGTTCAAAAGGGTTAGAGGCTAATTTAATTTTTTACTAGAGGTTAATTTAATTATTTTTAATAAAGGTTAATTTAATTATTTTTATTGGAGGTTAATTTAATTTTTTATTAGGGGATTGATGGACTATGGTTGCATGTGTTTTTTTAAAGGGGAGAATTTAATTAAAATTGGTATTAGTAGGTTAGAAATTAGATTAGATTTTAATTAGTAGTTTTTTTGTATAGTGATTTGTTATTAAATTTTAATTATGATAAATGGTAAATGTTTCATGTATGTTTTTAGAAAAAGGGAATACAATTTAATTAGTCTTTATATTAGTAGATATTTTAATACATATTTTTAAGTGGGTCTAAGAATAGTTAAGAAAGGTTATACATATTAATTCTGGTAATTAATTTAGTTCTTTTCTATTTATTTAACTAATGTGTGTGAAATAGTTATATCAAGGTTGTTTATAGATGTTATGTAGCTAAAGTTGAAAGGGAATTAGTACTAGATTTAAATGGATAAAGTTGTAATCTAGGTTAAGAATTAAAGTAATTTCTAGGTCAACCTAATTCAACATATATTCTTAACAAGTAAATTACTATCATGATACTACATGTGGTTAAACATAAAACTATAGTTAATTCAACCTGACCCATGAGTTCATGTAACCTGTGTAACAAGTTGATGCTCCAATTCTGCATCCGTATGTGGCGTGACCCTAATTCAATATGTGAATATACCTTGCAACTTGAAGACTGACTTCACCATATTATCACCTTTCCACAACGCATCTATTATTAGTTGTATGTACTTGTGTTTTAAGGAAAAAAAAAATTGTTTGTGTGTTTTTCTCTAGTTTTGGGCATGACACTAAGGGAACTTAACACACTGATGATAGGTAGATGACACCACTTGCATATCATGAATCCACGGCCTACCAAATAAGATATTATACGCAAGGGGTCCAGCAACAATTATTTGAAATAAAATATCTTTTTTCAACAAGGCCAATCCTAACAGGAAGGATGGCGAACCCTTTGGAACTTCTTTCTGCATCATCATAGGCTTTGATAGTGATCCTTTTCTTGGTATCTATGACTTTTTTAGAATAACTCAACTCTTTCAAAAGACTAAAGGAATAGATTTTATGCCCAGCACCTCATCTATCAACACGCGCCCAACATAGGTTCTATGGATCATAACCTCAATATGAAGAGCAAGATTGTGTGAGTGGCTCAAATCTTTATCATCATCCTCTGAAAAGGTAAGGTAATGAGGGCTAGCAATGTGGTTAACCATGTTCTAGAATTGATCAACATCTAAGTTGTTGGGGACGTTTTCCATGTGTAAAGCATCCTCAAGGACTTTCTTGTGTCTCAGGGACAACTCTAAGAGCTCAAAGATCTAAATATGAGCTGGGGTTCTTTGCAACTGATCGATAAGATTATAAGTAGACTTAGGGTTAACTGTTGGTTTTGAGGTGACATTATTGGATGTCACTTGCTTAGGTTTACTTGATTGGCTTGAATTGAGTCCTCTAATGACAACGGGACCTTGGCTTCGTGTGACAACATTAAGAATTTTAGACAACACTCTAAAGTTAGGACCCCTTGGCACCACAATGGGTTCTTGATCAAAGATAGGAGAGTCCATGTCTAGATCATAACCATAGGGATATTTACCCCTTATCATGTTGACATTTTCTTCTACAAATTCAAGCATGTTGATAGTATTCTCCGCATCTATGTAGGTGTAATTGATCTCAGCCTTGCCATTCTTACCTTTAGAGGTTTTCCCCTTCTCATACTTTGGCAATGGTTCTTTGAATGCCTTATGATTGGCATTGGTTTTCAATCCATCTATCTTAAGTTTTCCATTCTCAATGAGATCTTGAATAAGATGCTTGAGTTTGTAGCAGTTTTCAATGTCATGTCCAATACCATTGTGAAACTTGCAAAAGGTTTTCTCATCCCACCAATGTGGCTTAACATCAGGTATATAATGCTTTGCAGGATCTTGAGGATGTGCAAAGTTGTTGGCAATGAGTGTTTTCAAGACATCCTCATATGAGTCACCAAGTTTTTAAAATTGACGTCTTTCTTTCTTAGGCCTATCTTGGTATCTTAGATTTCTCTCTTTTTGATTAGATGCATTGAGTTTCATGGCTTGAACAACACTAGACAAGTGGAGCACAATTTGATCTTTGGGTTGGGAGGATTCCACAACTCCATCATTGACCACTTGTTTGTTCCTATTCTAGTGTGAGTTCTTCCCTTTATCCTTGTTAGGGTTGTTGTTATTTTGACCATTATTATTGTTGTTGTTGTTTCCTTGTTTGGTCAAAATTTCTTGTTCTTTCAAAACATCCTCAATCCTACATGTGGTTTCAACCATAGTGTCAAAGGAATAAAAAACCATCTTCCTAACTTCATACCACATTTCGGGAACCAAGTTGCTAACAAGGATGTAAATCTTTTCATTTTTAGGAATGGTTCTAGAATAGTGAGAGCATTGTCGTCTCCACCTTTGCAAGAAAGTGACAAAGGATTCCCCTTGGTTTTTCTTCAAGTAACATAAGTCCAACATGGTGATTGATCTTGAAAGGTTGTATGCAAAGTGTTGAACAAACCTATGGACAAGCTCTTTGAAATTCTTAACAGGAGGAGTTATGTTGGTGAACTATTCCATTTTTTGACCCTTAAGAATCCTTGGGAACAATCTCATGAGGTACAAGTCATCTTGATGGAACTCAAAACTTGTGTTATAAAATTGGTGCACATGATCATGTGGATCTCCATTCCCATCATACTTGTCATAATGACGGATTTCAACCTTTCTAGGGAAGTCTTTCATGTTAACACTTTTGTCAAAAAGATTAGGACAAATTGACTCAAGAGAGAATGAATTCTTGGGTGCTAACATCTTTTCTATCATGTTATTAAGTTGTTTGATCTTCTCTTCTTGAGATGGACCTTGCTTCTTAATCTTCTTGTCCACATCAAAGTTGTAGGGGACTCTAGCACCCTTGTTGATTAAACTCTCTAGGAACTTGTCTTTGTTTTTCTTTAAATATTTCTCCACATATTGCTGGTAGAGTGGTTCTTGTTGTATCTTCATGAAGTCTTGGAAGGTGAGATCAAAACTTGAGCTACTACCCCCATATTATGAACCATGATGAGCACGTTGTGAAGGTTTTTTTGAGTTCCTAGGAGGTGTTCATCTCCTATAATGATCGTGTCTTAAATCCCTTCTTCCTCTAGGGCTAGGAGATCGTGATGACGTCCTTTAACATCTTCTACTTCATGGAGTCTTAGGAGGAGTGGATGGAGGAGAGTTATTTCTATCACTAATACGCATGTTATTAAATTGGTTGTTGAGTCATTGAGCCAAGAGTCTATCTTGCTCCTCCTGGAGGGATTTCTTTTCTATTTTCAACAAGGTTTGTCTCTCCAACTCTAGGATTCTAAATTTCTCTTCCTTTTCAGCTTGTTCATCTAGGAAGGCTTTCTTTTCATGCTCGATTCTCTTAAGTCTTTCACTTGTGTATCTTGAAGATGTTTTGAGTGGTGAACTTGGTCTTGAATGTCGAAACAAATTATTGGTGTATGCTCCATTTACTCGAGTGTCATAAAGTTCCTCATCTTGGTTTTCATGTTGTGATTACTCATCTTGATAGGCTTTCCTCTTACCTCTCTCAACCCTTTGGTGTGCTTCTAGATATTTAGTTGAGATAAGGGGAAAAATTGGTCGACTGTCACTAGAGGAACCACCAAACGAAATGGTATCTCTATGTTTTGCAAATATGTCATCAAGGCGTTTATCCATGTCTTCCCTCTCTCATCGAGTCATTGTGTAACTCATATCCATATCCAAGAGAGAAGATGCTAAGGGTGTACCCAACTCACTAAGGTGACTCTTGGAATCAAACCAAACTTTTGAGTTGTTTCTAGGTGATTGATCAAATATGGTTTATTTTCCCTTACATTTTTAGTGATTTTGAACTAAGGGTAGTTGGTTAAAAACTACTTGAGGTCATTTTCCTTGATCTAATTGATATCTTGTTGTAAGTGGCATGAAAGAAAAGGTACTAGCTGATAGGATGACCCTAAGAAATGTTGGTACCAAACTAAGATAGTAAAGGCATTCACTTGTCCAAAAGATAGATGATAAGATAGAATTTTGCAAGGCGTGTAAACCAACACTGCCACAAAGGTGCCCAATGAACGGGTGAATACCCTAACACATATGGATTAGGAGGATGATTTACCCAAGTTACATTGATTGAATTTGAATTTGTATGAAAGTGAATGGACAAAAGATTACCAAAACTCTCCAAGTGTGTTATCAAAGAATCTAAAGGTTTATCTTCTCAACAAGGATAGTTTCTAGCTCACCAACTCCAAGCAAGGTCACTTGTGAAATCAAAGATTACTAGTTCAAGAGGTCAAAACGTAAGAATCCAAAGTGTAAACAAGTTTCTAATAGCGGGGTAAGCGACCTAATCTGATCTAGATCAACCAAGAAAGACTAAAAATGATAGGATGGAAAATTGGGCAATTTGATAGTTTGACACTTAAGAATGTAGATTTGTTGAGCATTTTGATGTTTGGTGTATGTTTTGATGTTTCACTCACGCAAAACACATCAAGCAGAGTATTTTTTTGTAAATAGAACAGTCACTCCACAACCTAAGTAAGCCAGGGCAATATCTGTTGAATTCCCACTTGAACAGAAGTTCAGCCACGTTTACTCATAGCGGACAACTTAGAAGCTTGGAGGCATAGGCTCCTCCTTACAGTGCACTCACTTCTCAGGCACACCAAGCTTCAAATCCCAAGGGAATCACTTCCCAAAGGACCGTTGTCTCTACTAAGAGCCGTAAAAATATGGGACATCTTAGTCGGTCTCTGACCTTTTGCGCCAACAGATAAAGGGTTTTTGGTCACTAAAACAAAGTTTATAGTCAAGGCATCCATTCAGGTGGTTGTGATCAAGTCATTTTCCCAATTAAGGGGGCTCTCCCAATCCTTTCAAAGCAAGGTTTTCATTTTAACAATGTAGGGACTTTAACACACCACTAGGGTAGTAGAGGATATTTTGGTTGCCACAACAAATTCACACCTGTCCACTGTGAGAATAATCACAATGGCATTTTTTATATACCGGTTCGGAAGGGCTTGGCTTTAGCCTATTACTAGTTGGGCAATCCACTCTCACTGGATCTATTAAAGCACTTGGGAGGTAGCAACGCTAAAATAATTATATGAGTTTCTCTTACACCCAAGATCCATAAAGGCAAGGGGAGAGGATACATTCATATAATTCTTAGGATTAAAATCTAAAAGACACTTCAAACACATAATAAAGTGACAACAATGCTTTTAGATTTTTGATCATCCCAAAAGAGCGAGAGCATAGTTTCCTAACATCATTGTCATTCCTAAAATACCAAAATAGAATTTCATTATAGAAGTCTTGCATGTGGGTTCATATTCTAATAAAATAAAGTGAAATGCAAGCACAAAGTTCAGCATACTATCGATCAAGGCAACCTGCAAGACGATTCATTACTAGTCTTTATTTGAGTCTTGTTTTCAACGTCCTCAAAAAATTTTGAATTTTTTACTGAAGCTTCTTTGATATGTTGCCAACTTGCAAAACAAAATTCAGACTAAAACTCTATGTCGTTTGGGAAATATGATCAAATCTTTAAAAATCTAGGGTTTTCTTCTCCAAGCAAATCTGCACATTGGGTTTAGCTCAAAAAATAATCAAAACCAGAATGTAAAGGTGGGTTGCTCCATGGTGGGCGCCAAAAATGTGTGCTAAAATGTTGACACACTTCTATGAGTCATTGTATTCAAGATTGCTCAAAAATGAGATCTCAAATGGCGAATCATAGCTCCCTATTCATGGAGTGCAAGGGCTTATAATGGAGGCCCTCGGTTTAGACCTAGTTATGCCCATGCAAGTACACCATAAAATGAGAGATTCAAAGAAGAAAAGCAAGAATGTTAGTCTCCATGATCATCAAATATGCATTGCAAATGAAAACTATTCTATATGATAACAATGCATAGAAGGAAACTAATCTATATGATAACGATGTATGAAAGTAAATATGCAAGATTAATCTATGAAAGGAAACATGAATCTAAATTAACATGAATCTACTCTAAATGGATTGCCATGAATGTATGAGAGAAGAATACAAGAAGAAGAAGTTGCATGGTTCAAGCTCAAATGCTCAAACTCTCCTCCAAAATCGCTCTCTAAACCTGCAACATAACAATAGCATTAAAGTGTCTATCTTGATTATCCAAATGAGAATGAGAGGTTTCCTTTTAAAGAGCAATGGACGATAGAGATTAAGAGGCAAAAAGAAATGAGCAATGGTGGAGATTAAATCTTGGTTGATCCATGTGCTCATATCTTCAAAAGGCAAAATCAAAAGCTATGATTAAGAGGCAAAAAGCCCACCACTTAGGAATACGTATGAAGAAAAAAAGGAGTTTTATTTATTTTTATTTATTTTTTTTGTTTTTTCAACACAAAGAGGGATTTAAGTGGGGATTTTATTTATTTAATTAAAAGGGGGATTTTCTTTTAATTAAATAAGATTATTTTATTTAATTAAAAGGGGGATTTTAATTAAACAAGATAAGAGTATTTAATTAAGAGAGATTTTAATTAAATAAGATAAGATTATTTAATTTAAAAGAGATTTTAATTAAATAAGATTATTTTATTTAATAAAAAAGAATTATTTTCTTTTAATTAAATAAGATAATTGATGAAATGATCAAACCTTAGGAAATATTGAATTAATTACGATTTGAACAAGGAAATTGATTTGAATTAAAATGTTGCAAAGCATTGATTCAAGAATTTGATAAATTGATTATCATTTGATAAATTGAAGAATGGGAGCCCATAGTCTAGGCGACCATTTAGGGTGCATACAATACAATAAAGTAAAAATTATAGTACTAACTATTGATTATATGATGGAGATAATGAAGACCGAGTGATACCAAGTATCATGATTGTAGAAATGGTTAGATCAAATTTTTTTTGTCATTGATGTCAATAAATTGATTAATTAATTTTTATTATGTTACCATATCTTAAGAGCAGAAGTTAAATGGGTGACAAATAGAGATCAGACAATGATAAAGTAATGATGATATAGTTTTTTTTACTATATATTTGATGTTATCAAATCGGTACAATTGATTGATCAAGTCAGGAATTGAAATGAAATAAGTTATGACTAATAGAGTTACTTTACTGAGATAGACTGAGTCAGTCAGTAGAATGTTATGTGAGTCGGTCACAGTTACTAAGCACCGAGGATGAGTTAGACACCGATCAGTGATTGATGTCAGTTACCGAGTTGCAAAGCAAGTTTTACCGAGTACAGTATACTGATAATAAATGATGATAAAATTGAATTTAATGCAAAGCGATGATGAGTTGGATGAGAAAATGAATTAAATAAAATTTGTTACAAGATCTATGAACGGTAAAATTCAATGAGAAGATCTAAGACGAAGATCAAGCGGTTAAACATGAGTATGTAAGTTCCAAGAAAAGTACAAGTTCCGAGGTAAAAGTGAGATGGTTTACCGAGTTAAGAAATATGAAGAAGATGATCAAACGATAGAGCACAAATGAAGGAAAATAAAATTAAGAAGATTAAGAGGAAAAAATATGTATGTATAAAGAATGAGTAATACACAGAGAACAGAGGGCTGGCGAAGTGAATAGAGAAGAAGAAGAAGAAGCTGAAGAGAAGAATTTACGGAGCAGAACAAAGAAACAAGGATTGAAGAATCTATAGTCTGAGAAAGATATAAATGGAGTACGTGATGCCAGTATTCAATTGAGCATTAAGAATTTGACATAAGAAAAGGTATGTGCTATATTTACATATCAAATTTTACTATTGCTTATTAATATTTTTAATAGATAAATATCTTAAGCAAGTGGATTTAATAGTTGTATTTGTAAAACCTAGACTTAGGTGACATTCTAAAAGAGTGTTTAAAGACCTCTAACAAGGCCACTCCTAACAGGGTGAAGATCTTAACAATTCTGAGGTAAATTTCCTAACAGGGTCACATTTAGCAAATGTGTTTATAATCTTTAACAAGATAAGTTCTTAACCGAACGTACTTTAGAAAGGTATATTTTTAATGTGGGTTACAATTCCCACAGAGGTGTTTCCCAAATTGGTTTCCTCGTTAAATATGGTGTCAATCGAGTTAAATCTGATGTTGCTAAGTTTGAATGATTTATTCACATATATGAGATGTATTGTTGCTTATGTTATTAAGTTATTTGGTGAATTGGTTATTTACTGTATTCCATATTACCGAGTGAATCATTGATTTCAGTTTTAGGTGTTTAAGTTTTGATTTATTTGATTCACTCCCCCCCTCAGTGGGACCAATAATTGGTATCAGAGCTCAGTTACTTTGAAGTGTTAAGTTTCAAAGGACTTGAGTCAAGATCTAAAGATGTATAAGAGGGAAGCACCAAAGCTGAATAGGGATCATTTCTCTACATGTAAAAGTAGAATGAGGTTTCATGTGTCTACAGTAGGAGAATATGGACTTCACTTTCTTGATAATGAATATGTAGCACCGACTACTGCACCTATGACTATCGGTGAGAAAAGACAAAATCAGGAACACACACAAGTTATGATTAAGATTGTTTCTACACTCACCAATTAGGAATATGATGAGCTTGATGGTTGTACTACCTTGAAAAATTTATAGGATAAGATTATTTTGTCCTATGGTGGAGATCAACATGTTCAGAAGTCTAAAGCAGAAATCTTGAGAAGAAAATTTGACTCTATGAGAATGAAGGAGAGAACATCATACAGTATAGTACACGACTTAAGGAGACCGTTAATTCTATTAGACGAGCTAGTGGGATCATAAAAAAGGATGATGTGACAAGAAAAATATTGAGAAATATAATACTGAGTTATGTTATTCGTGTATCTTCTATACAAGAGCTAAAATCTATACTCCAGATGAATGTTTTAGTGGATGTTAATATTGGTAAGTTAACTGCATTTGAGTTAAATGATTTTGATAATAGTTTTCCTACTACTTCTAAGATTGAATTTTCATTTAAGTCTACTTTAAAGATTGGAAAAGCTAGGGAAGTTGCTACTAGAGATGGATATTTGAGAAATGCTAGTGAGAAATTTTATAGTTGCACTGAAGGTCCTGAAGATTTATTTACTGAATGTGATGAAAATGAAAGATAATTTGAAACTTTGTTGGCTAGAAGGCTACAAAGAGGCAAAGGAAAATATCGAGGTAAGTTACCCTTGAAATGTTTTAATTGTGATAAATTTGGTCACTTTGCATCTAACTATCCAGAGAAAGATAAGGAAGAAAAGAAAGATAACAGAGATAAGGACAAAAGAGAAAAAAGATTCAGGAGATACAAAGACTACAAAAACAAAGGTAAGAAATCTTGGCATATTGCTAATGAAGGACTAAGTGGTGATGATTCTTTTGATAGTGATGATGGAAAATAAGTTGTTTATATTACTATAAAAGATGATTCTGATGAAGAAGAACCTATAGACCTAATATCACAATTAAGTAAAAATGAAACATGGATTATAGATGTGGTTATTCACATCACATGACGGGTGACACACTTAAGTTTATTTCCTTGAAAAAGCATAATGGAGGTTATGTTAGATTTGGTAATGATGCTCCATATCCTATGAAAGGAAAATGATCTATATTTCTACTAAATAAGACAAGATGTGATGATGTTTATTGGGTTGAAGGATTAAAGTATAATCTGTTGAGTGTTGCACAGCTAAATAATACAAGTCACCGACTAGAATTTCAATATGGAAGGGTGAAAGTATTTGATGAGAAGAGTAATCTGATTGCTACTGGAGAACAATATAAAGGTAATTTATTTTATCTTGATACTTCTATGAATATTTTTTTATTTTCTAAAGTTGAATATGTCTGGTTATGACACAAAAGGATGTCATGTTAATTTTGAAAACTTCATCAAAGTGAGTAAGAAGAGTATAGTAAGAGGACCAACGGGACTAGAAAAACCAGAAAATGCTATGTGCAGAGAATTTTAGATGGGTAAGATGACTAAACCTAGTTTTGCAAGCAAGAATTATGTTACACAAGGAATTTTGGATTTAGTTCATACTGATTAATGTGGACCCGTGAGGACTCAAAGTTATTATGGATACATTTATTTTATTTTATTTGTGGATGATAATTCTAGAATGATGTCTGTAATAATTTTAAAAGAAAAATCTAATGTAGATTGGGATGGAAATGTTGATGACAGAAAAAGTACTAGTGGAGGCGCATTCTTTCTAGGTGAAAGATTGGTTACATGGCTAAGCAAGAAACAAAGTTGTGTTTCACAGTTTACTGTCGAGGCTGAATATGTTGTCGCTGCTATGAATTGTGCAAACATAGTATGGATTAAGCGATTAGTTGAAGGTATGCAAGAAGAGATCATAGATTTGGTTACTATTTTTTATGATAATACAAGTTTTATTAATATATCAAAGAACCTGGTTATACATTCAAAGACCAAGCACATTTATATCAAGTATCACTACTTGAGAGAATAAGTTCAACAGAAGAATGTGAAATTGGAATATGTGAACTCAAAGGAACAATTGGCTGATATCTATACAAAGCCACTACCTAAAGATTCTTTTGAGTATCTCAGAGGTAAATTGGGGGTTCTTCCTCTATTCAATGTTCACTAAGGAGCGTGAGGCATGTTGCATCAATTCTATATTTCATTAGAATATCTATTTATAAATTGATGTTAGTATGACACACTTTAGGTGATTCCTGAAGTTGTGAACAGATTTTTGTATGTAATGATTTATGAGTACATGTTAGGTATAATCCACTACTAGAACAATTTTTTAGGAGTATGACTTTTTGGCATTATTGTCAGAGAGGGAGAAGAATGAATTGATGACATTTATCTTAAGGGAGATATTGATATTAAGAGAGAATGAATTGATAATATTTACTCATGAAGGAGGTTCAGAATGTATGTTACAGGAACATAAGATTTATCCAAGAGGGAGATTCAGATCAGAAATATCAAAGTGAAAATAGAAATATCAACTCAGAGGGAGTAGAGTTATGTATTTGAGAGCTTCCATCATCAATTTCTATAACAATGTTATAGTAGTTTCCATCAATACCAAAGAGGGAGATTTTTTATTATCTGATGGAGATGATGAAGAGCGAATGATACCAAGTATCATGATTGTAGAAATGCTTAGATCAGTTGTTGTTTTATCATTGATGTCAAGGGATTGATTAATTTATTTTTATTATTGATGAAGAGCGCTCCCCTTAATACCACAAACAGAGAAGCAACAACAATTTGCAAGAACAGAAAATGGACTTCTTATTATCTCCACAAATGCAAAATTACAAACTTTTAGAATTACAATATGCAAAGCCACATGGGCATTCCCCTTACAATATTTTGTAGGATAAAGCCTCAAATTATTACCCAGATCTACCAAGAACTATCCCGAACTGCCTAAGACAACACTACGGGCCTTCTTTATATAGGCAATTTCCACCGCCCGAGAAGGTTCCAGAAATTTAGCCCTTAGGGCCGACCAAACTTAGAATTATTTTATTTTTCA
>MU226477.1:4703195-4723416 GCA_018584345.1 Thuja plicata
GCCGACCAAACTTAGAATTATTTTATTTTTCAATTTAGTACATCAAAGTCGGCTCAAAATAACTTTTGAAACCCGAATAAAAATTTTGAAGGAAAATTATTTTCTGCTATTTCAGGTGGCCCAACTTTCAGAGACCATAAGTCATCACCAGTTGACCTGATTGACTATTATAACCCCATTTTAGAAATGTCGCGAAGCGCTCTACAACATCTAAATTAAGAAAGCTTCATTTAGCCAAAATTTCGACCTCATCCGGGGCCTCTAAAGTCTTTAAAATTGAGCTCGAAGTTTCTGTACTCTGTTTTCAATACCGAAAATTTTTAATATCTTCAAAACCAGACTCGATCTAGCCATGAAACTTTACTGGCAGGCTGATATGACTGAGATGAACCTCCACATGCAAAATCAAAACATTCCGAGATCGTATGACCAACTTACTAAAAATAGCAAGTTTCCATAAATAGCAGCTCTGCACAAGGTAGCCCTTATTGAAAAGAAAACAGAAATATTTTTTGGGTGATGCAAGATTGCCCTTACACCCAGGATGCTCCTGCATCAATTATGTTACCATATCTTAAGAGGAGAAGTTAAATGGGTGATAAATACATATCAGACAATGATAAAGTAATGATGATATAGTTATTTTCTACTATATATATGATGTTATCAAATCAGTACAATTGATTGATCAAGTCGAGAACTGCAATGAATTAAGTTATGACTAAAAGAGTTACTTTACCGAGCTAGACTGAGTCATTCGGTAGAATATTATGTGATTCACTCATAGTTACCGAGCACTGAGAATCCAGTATGAGTTAGACACCAAGCAGTGAATGATGTCATTTACCGAGTTGCAAAGCAAGTTTTACCAAGTACAGTATACTGATAATAAATGATGATAAGATCAAATTTAATGCGAAGCTATGATGATATGGATGAGGAAATGAATTAAATGAAGTTTGTTAAAAGGTCTATGAATGGGAAAATTTAATGAGAAGATCTAAGGTGAAGATCAAGCGATTAAACCTGAGTATGTAAGTTCCAAGAAAAGTACAAATTCTGAGGTAAAAGTGAGATGGTTTACCGAGTTAAGAAATATAAAGAAGATGATTGAACGATAGAGAGAAAATGAAGGAAAATCAAATTAAGGACATTAAGTGGAAAATTATGTCTATATAAAGAATGAGTAATACACAGAGAAAAGAGAGGTTGGAAAGTGAATAGAGAAGAAGAAGTTGAAAAACAATATTTACTAAGAAGAACAGAGAAACAGAGATTGAAGAATCTATAGTCTGAGAAAGAGATAAATGGAGTATGTGATGTCAGTATTCAATTGAGCATAAAGGATCTGATATAAGAAAAGGTATTTTTTATATTTACAGATCAAAGTTTAATATTGCTTATTAATATTTGTAAGTGAGAAATCTCTTAATCGAGTGGATTTAAAAGTCCTATTTGTAAAACCTAGACTTAGGTGACATTCCAAAAGAGTGTTTAAATACCTCTAACAAGGTCACTCCTGACAGGGTGAATATCTTAATAGATCTGAGGTAAATCCCCTAACAGGGTCACATTTAGCAAATGTGTTTGTAATCTTTAATAGGATAAGTTCTTAACCGAGCGTACTTCAAAAGGGTACATTTTTATTGTGGGTTACAATTCCCATAGAGTTTTTCCCAAATTGGGCTTCCTCATTAAATCTGGTGTCAACCGAGTTAAACCTGATGTTACTAAGTTTGAATGATTGATTTACATATATGAGATATATTTCTACTTATGTTATTGAGTTATTTGGTGAATTGGTTATTTACTGTATTTAGTATTATCGAGTGAATCAATGAGTTCAGTTTTAAGTGTTTAAGTTTTGATTTGTCTGATTCACCCCCCTCTTAGTGGGACCAACACTAACTTGATATATAGTTTCTAAGGAAATTTGGGAGAATTTATAGAAAATAGAAATTATAACCACCTAACTACTTCATCCCATCAATTCTCCACATCCAAGAAGTGAACTTTTTTTGAAAACATAAAACTAGGAACAAGAGAAGTGGAACAGGGTAGGACTATATTCAAGGATAAATTTGCATTATATCCTCTCCTATATTTTCTCTCACATAAGACGTGGTAAGTAATTAGGGATATAAATGTCCTTCTAAATAATTGAAGGAATCTCTGTGGATGAAATAGTTGGATTGTTGCTCATTGCAGTACTGACTTACTCCTTTGATGTCCCTTGAATTTTTTAAAACACCTGCCATATCTTGATAATGAATTTACTTCATCACAACATCCTTATACTTATTTAAATATCTAAATCAATAAGGTTTTTACCCACATAGATCCTAACACATTCGTCACTATTTAAAATATACCTTATTCATGAAAATATACTTATATTACATTCATCGATATTCATAGTTTTTGTCAAAAAGGACGCTAGATATAGAAAGGTATTTCAGCATGATAACTTGTCAAAAAGGTATTCAACCACATAGTTCATAATCTTAGAATAGTTTTGACAGGACTTTGTGATGACCTTGTCAATAGGGTGAGAGTTTTCAACGGGTATCGGAGTACTGACCAACTTCTCTTGAAGAGGTTTATCAAAGAGCGAGCTCTCCTTGCCTCCAAACACCTAGTAGTCGTGTCACGATGGTGTGAGAATGGTTCAGTAGGACAGGTGACTATTTTAAGATAAAGGGGCATGTTGGTTCTAAAATTATCAAATTTTGGGGATGTGGGATGGGTGAGGTTTCTCACAAGTAACAATTAACTTTGACAAAGAAAATACAAAAAAGATAGGCCAGAGTTAGAATGAAAATCTATCTATAGTCATATTATAATTTCAAACATCAACGGTGCTTTAGACAAAGAACCAACAACAATACTAAATGTATATATGATCATCAACCAAATATACATCAGTAGCTAAGCACAATATTACATTCAACTATCAAAGAATTGGAGTAAGGGACATGAGGAAGCATACAACATGAAAAACATTCATTAAATCCAGAACCAGAGAAAACGCAAAGTGCACATTAAGAGTAATATTGCATTCCTTCATTAACTTTAAAATCCACCATCACTGGTTGGTACATCCATGGCTCTAAGGGAGCATTAATCTACTAAGACTGATTAAGTAACTAAGCTAAGAACACGAGAGCAATAATCAATATCCACATCAAAACCATCATTTTTTCCGACCATTGGAATGGCGTTGGAATTCTGATTTATAGACATGGATTTAATAACTACATCGAGATCTTCAACCTATACAACCTAGATATCTACATTGAATACAATTTTTACAATTGATACTAACTGCGCTGTTAGAATCATTCTTATTTTATATTACAATGATCAAAAGGGATAGAAAAGAGAGGAAGAAAAGAATAATATGGGGGACCAATCGCTGAGGAGACACCATCATACAAGTGTATGTACCTTATGCAGTATAGGTGTCTCAAGTTAAATGCTCCAAAAATGTAGTGGTGGCTCCTTGTCTTCAAGTACTCCTCATTGTCCATCATATATTAATTGTTGGATCGGTGCCTCAGGAGTTGGGAAGACATCTACAATTCTGACCTTTCTCCTGTTACTTTTAGACCATAATGTACTCACTTAATATCTGACAGGATACTGACAATGATATGGGACGTTGGTGGATCAGCTCTAGAAGAATCATCAATGTGAAGCACCATAAATAATGAAGAATGAAGTTTAGAACCCTAAACTATGGGAGCTTACACCCAAAGAATAATGATTAAAAGAATGTGGATTCACGAATAAATTCTGGAACACAAAGGATTTATTTTTCCTTAAATTTCTTGATGGCTTCTAATATTTTAATTGTGCCTTCCTCGTCCACCTCCTTCAAACAACCCATGTGACAGGTAGCTTCATAAAGATAGTCTCTTGCATCCCTGGATTTTATTTTCATCTTGGTGGCATCATGAGCCTTTAACATCAACTGGGTGAGATTTCCCATAATTTAATTGTCAAGATCTTCTAGCGGCCAAAATTGTGCATCATCTAGCTCATCAAATTTAACTAATAAAGAATCGACGGGAGTACATGTTTTGGAACTCAATGGATTTTCCAATGTGACTGCCCAAATAAATTTTGTATACTACTCCATTGGATCTTGGATCATAGTAAAATGAGTGTCTAAGACCTTCACCAGTTTCTTGCTTGTCCTGATTTTGAACGCAAGTCTGGAGTACTAGGTCTTAGGAAACTCATAAAGTTCATTCCCCAAAATTCCCACTTTAGCCAAATTTTTTCTCCCCCAAGCCCAAAAATTCATTTAGATTCTCTTTCCATCCCTCATATTTCTTAGACTCTTCCTACCATGTTGGGAGAAGCGTCCTTAGTTGGTCAGCGATGTAGTAGGCTTCTAGTTTCTTGGCTACCCACTCATCCACTACAAGTGCTTTCATCCTCATGTTTTGAAGTGCATTTATGTTTCGCTCTGGAAGCAGCATTTCTAAGGTGGAGGGTCCTAGCATTACAGAAGAGATAGGGAGTGCCAATTCGTTTAAGAGCCTCTGGAGATTTGACTATGAAGCTTGGAGCTTTTTCCTCTTCTGATATTCTTTCTCGTCCTGTTAGTGAATATCCTGACTTGCTTCATCTAGGAGACCCAAATCTCCTCTTCGATCTCTCTAACCCAAGGGAATCTTTGTTATAATGTATTCTTCAGCTACTACTTAATATTTCTCTTTTTCCTCTAATGGGGCCACCACATCTTCGTCTGGGCCCCTCCAAATTGTATGGAGGGTATTGGCCTTCTTTAGCTACCTTTTCGCTTGGCCTTCCGCTAGAATTTTGGCTAGCAAAAACGGGGATGATACCTCTGCTGGCATTTTCCTCCTCTTAGATTCCACCACCCATTGTGGAGGGCCTTGTGCCTCGCTCGTTACCATTTTGGAACCGAGGGAGGTTTCTTCAGGCCTTTTCTCTGGTCCCTCCATTATTATTTCTTCAACTTTATCATTGGGATTAGTATATATATGTTCTTTCCCTACCCTTTCATTATTCTCTGGGATATCTTTGGCATTTGGGGAGACTGGTGATGGTAGCGGGACCTGTTCATCGTGGCTCTCCTCTTGTTTTTCTCCTAGGACAGTTTCTTTTTCATGTGTGTCAGGAGGAGGCAAAGGGCCTTGGTCGCCTATTGGATATTGGATCGTAGCATCTGGGGGTACAGTTGAAGGTCCAGTTTCCCCAAAGGCTAGAAGTTTATCTTTAATCCCTTTATTCTCTTATTATTTCCTTTCTTCTTCAGCCTTTTTCTCGGCTTCTTTTTTACAGTGTTCTTCTTCTTATTCTTTGGCACATTTTTGTGCCTCTTCCATTTCTTCCACCTCCTAGAGGACATTGATATCCTTCTCTCATACTTCCTCCTTAGTTATTTTCTCTTTAGCCAAACGTAGGCTACCCAATTCGTCGATGCGAAAGAAATCATCAATATTGGTTTGAGAGATCTCTGATGGATCCTTGGGAGCATCATCTTTATCAGAGGAGGAAGTGGAAGGGATCTCTTGGACTTCAGCCATATTTTTTAGGTTTCAGGTTAGGGTTCATACTTGGAGGAGATCTATTGGCCATTTTTTTTTATTTCTTCTCTGGATCAGTGCTCTGGTGTAAGATATATTTGTTTCCTCTTCAATCTCTTCATCGCATGGCATACCGAATGGGGTAGCTAGGGAATCTATTGTGGTTCATGCGGGTCAGGAGCCCACTAGATTTTCTCTGAGGCCAAATGTTACGCCATAACTTGTTTCCTCTACTAGCTCCCGAGACCTCTCCAACTGCTCATCTAACTATCTCATGAGGGGCTCTGGGAGTGGGTCTGACGGTCGGGAAGATGATTTGATCTTCTTCTTTCCTTGGGCTTTAGATTGTTATGCTTCATGAGGTCTAGGGATGGTTTCCCCCAAAAAGGGTATCTCAAAGCGAACACTTTTTGGACATATCTTTGCAAAATGAAAGTGACTTCACTTGAAAATATTTTTGGATATAGCCTCAATAGAAAAAATTTCCCTGGTATTCTAGTCCACCGGAGAGAGGCTCAGCTTGTCGATTCCTTCTTCTTTATACTCAGGGTCTTCAAGGGACCCGTTGTTGGAGAACTTCCCTGGGAATTTCCAAAGGCTGAGCCGCTCCATCATGCCCTAAGACATTTTTACATAATGTCTACTTTGGACCTCAAAATCATCCTGGAAATATACCCAAAAACCTTCCAAATGTGGCTCATGGGGTTGAGATCCTCAGAGCATTTCCTTCTCTAAATGACTACACAGTTCATAATTCTTGAGGCTGAGTGAAAATTTGGTTAAGTTCAAACTACTTAACTCGTTCTTTGTTTATCAAGTCACCGCGAGGGTGCATGTTTATTTGTCGCAAGTGATGGGAAAAGACACCAAGGTGATCTTTTTTGTAGCTAGCAGGGTATGCATCTCAAGTACCTACCTGCAAAACTCCACTAAAAAATCTTATCCCTGCAATTCTTTGGTAACAAAAATAGGCTCCCTATGAACCCGGTGACCTGGATGTTGGTGTGTTGTGAAAATTGGATGAAGTAACATCCCCATAGGATGACCATGGACATCAACTCTGAGGAGAGCCTTAAACCTACATCTATAGTGAGCGCCTTAATTCCATGAAACACAAAGACGTCGTTCACTCTGTAAAATTTTTGGAAACACTCAACCCATTATCTCTGGGGAAAATAATCTCATGGGGTGGATTTCCTCATCTCTAAGCCGAGGAAACCAACTGTATCCAACCCCTAGATTCTTCCATGTTGAGCTAGAGACCATAAAATAAAGGATGTCATGTAGAACCAACTATCTTCCACTACCTTCCTCATCTAGGCATCCACAAGATTGGAGATGATGGTCGCTTAATCAAAATGTTGCCTATTGGTAGTCATGTAGTATAGGAAGTAGTAAATCCAAGTAGAGAATTCTTGGGCATGAGGCTTGCCAAAAATCCTACATAGAAAAATTATCCTAGCCTATATTGGCTCCTTGAAGTTAGAGCGAGGGATATCTAGTTTTATCTTTTTGAAGTCTTGGCATGGGTTGTTCACCCATTCTACATTTAGGAGGCATAAGACCACATCTCATACCTTTGTCAATTGTGCTATTGAGGCTGCCCAATCATGGCGATGGAACCCTTGAAGAAAGGAATCCTCCACACTTTTGTGATGGTATCTTGGTCCAAGGAGGCAATGGGCACTCTGAAACATGTAACAACAACGCGAGAGGCTGCATTGTAGTTCTTGGTCATTAGTATTATCAACTCTGGAGCCTTCACAGAGTGTAGGAAGCATGCTTCTTGAATAATCCTAGAGGCAGTGATGTTAACAAGGGATAGATCATTATTCCACCTCAACTGATATATTACTTTTTAGAGGCTTTCTAGTTTAGACCAAGTACTGAAATCAGTGTCTGAAACTTCCTGGAGTGTGGTCTCAATCTGGGACCCCTAAATTGTTCCATCCTTCTTGTAATTTATTATTAGCAAGAGATTTTATAAGGCCTTCTGCACCTTTGACTTCTTGGCTGGGACTGTAGATGTGCTGGGAAGTTCCAAACTCTCAGGTGGTGATCCTGTTGCTGCCATTTTTCCTGATTATATCCTACAAAATCAGACAACCGTCAGTATGATATAACAGATAACGTAAGCAGATGGAAACTGCAGATTTTGGTACTCGAAGAATCATACATTTAGAATAAAATTCTATTTAACAAGGGATACCGGAGGAATCGGCCCTTTCTGTGACCGGGTTATAAGATATATGATGCATGGCCAAGAGGGCCAGAGTCCGAGGATAGTAAATTAGTGAATTTCTTATTAGAGAAAACATGTTGGGAACCACCAAGACATCCAGGGACCAAATCCTAGAATGATGAAAAGTATAAATGGACCATTGATGTGATGCTAATTAAATGACCGGTAATTTCCAAGGTTAGACACGCGTGCATTCACTCATGCGAAGTTATGGAATTCACCTGACAGTTGGCATAACACAAATGACATTAACGGCCATCCAAGAAAAAATTAAATGTTCAATCGTGGGAACCAGTCGTGCCATTAAGGAAGACAAAATAAAGGAGAGAGAAAAATCTAAACTAGATGTGTCGATACCCAACCTTGGCTCTGCTCCTACAACTCGGAAGAACTCAACCTTTTAACAACAAAACTTGGGCCACACTGACTCAACACAGAGCCTACGAGCCTATTATTGGAATGCATGGTCCTACAGATCATGCAACAAATGTTAACTAGAACCTACCTACTCTATTACTCATAGAGGACTTGCAAAGGACACCCAAACTTGTTTACACCATATACATGTATTTACAGAATTTACAAAAATGTACAGACTTTACATAAACTAAAAAACACTCTACATGCGGATTGGATGAGCCACGGAGGGCAGACACAAAGACCAAGAAGGATAAGCCCCAAAAGTTTGCGCAAACACTATTTACAGAGTGGGGTCTTGGGAAACACAAGGGAAAAAAGAATAAAAACAAACAAAAACAAAGGGAAAGTAAGAAAAGCCAAACAAGAAGAAAGAAACAGGAAAAAACAAGTCAAATCCAAGGGGGAACCTACCTGAAACATGGGACCCTGAAGCTGATGAAACCGTGGTCATTATTATACCAACATTTTTTATTACCCAATTTAGATACCCAAGCATGAGCACAAAGGCTTACACAATTTATTGTTGAAGGCTCAATCTTTGTGAACATTTCACAGTTAATCGCTCAGAGGGTAATTTTGCTCAAGGTAAATGTAAAAAGTGAGGGGTAAAAGCCTTTTATAATTATTGAGGGAGCGCATTAATTTCTAATAAGGATTCCAAGGCTAAGTAGATCCCAAAGTCCAGACCTCGGGGATCCGACATTCACTTCTTCAAAAAAAGAAAGAAGTGACGACACTGGAACTCCGGTGTCCAGAATTATTGACCACGAACAAGAGGACACTCCTAGATTCGAATCCTAGAGAAACACAAAATAAGGGACAAACAAACAAGGCAACAACTAAGAATAGGGAGACCCAAAAAATTTTAGTACAAAATGTAGGGACGGGTATGTAGGTCATAACAAATGATGACTTGATGGGACAAATACCTCATGCATTTGAGAACTCTTGAACCTACCTATAGAGTAGATCAAGGTCTTAACATCATCAAATATGTTTTTTGCTAGTGTGATTTTGGGCATCGGAGAATCTAACTCACCATGATTTGGACATTCATTTCTACCAAGTTGTGAGGCGTGTGCTTGGGAAGGGGATGTACCTTAGAGTTTTTGAGAGAGATAGACAAACCACACTCAAACCAGATAGACTTAATTTATAATGTGTTTTATGTGCAACTCAGGACTCAGGGTTCCATCCTCTTCTAAGATTATCTTTTTTTTTTAGATAATAAAGGTGGTACTTTTCTAACCGAGGTCTTCAAGTTTAACTTTTTACTGTGGTGGTACTTCTTTCACCTTTCCATCTATTTTTATTTCTTAGGAGGAGAGGAAATCCCTGGTATATGATACATTTTAGTTTTTCACATGCTATATATTATCAGTATGATTGATCTATTCTCAAGTTTCTTCGTGGCCCTTTTCCCTTTTCTTTTTTGACTTAGTCACCTACTTTCTTTGAACTAGTTGCAGGAATGAATTTTATTTGAACCTGATGAAGATGCACCACCATCCTACGTCACACTTTCAAAGTACTTCTCGGATGAGGATACGACCAATCATCACCCAGGATGGTGGATCTAAGACTACCAAAATGCATGAGGTGAGTCTTGTGATGAGTAGCGGTACGTTATGCAAAGCATTCCCACCTATGAAAGGTGGGGTAAGATGTTGGGGTCAAGAAAAAAATGAAACCAAAAAAAGAAAAATCAAACCAAAGACTATTTACATGGGAAAAAAGCCCACAAAGGAATTTACAAAGGCAGGCGCACCAGCAAGGGGCACCAGGACTATTTACAAGAAGACTATATATAATACAATTAGACAGGGTGAAAGACCCTTTTCTACCTCATTCAAAGTAATGCTTGAGGAACTACCCATTGCCAGAAAAGGGATGGCTTCTCTAATGAAGGATTTGAGGCGGTATGTGTTAACCCTAGAGATCTCAAAGATTTGATATAGCCCCGGCCAGAGCCTTTGAAATTTTTTTTGCTTACCCTTCTTTTCTCGAGCCTTGTCTAATAAGAGGACCAAGTCTGAAATCTGGAAAGCCTTGTACTAGGCTCTCTTGTCAAACCAATGTTTTATGACTTCCTAGTGTTTCATGAAATGTTTGAGGGTTCTATCCCTCTTTTCTTCTAGGCATACCAAAATAAGGAGGCATACTAGGTTAAGAAGGCGAACCTCCACAATGTTATCTCTCATGTCAAATTCCTGCATGAACTATAGGACCGAGATCTGTAGGTTCACCAGAAATACCAGATTCTGGCCGTAGACTAGGTAGAATGGAGAAGTCTCCAAGGTGGCCTTAACTTGGATATATATGATCCGCCCAGAGGGTTAACCTAATATTTTGGTGCCAATCCCAGGGGTTTCTCTCAAGCATATGTCTAGTTACCTCCAAGAGGTTCTTGTTTGTTGATTCTACTACTCCATTATCCTATGGATAATAGTTTCTCAAAAACCTGAGGGTAATGTTTCAGCGGTAAGCCCACTCTAAAAGTTGGGTGGAGGAAAATTTTATAACTTTGTCACACACGAAGGTGTAGGGAATTCCAAACCTAGTGGCAATGTTTTCCTTGATGAAACCGATTACTATGTCTGATGTGTTGTTTTTTCATAGTATGGCTTCAGACCACCAGGTGAAGTAGTCTATGGTAGTCAAGATGTACCGATGATTTGTGCACAAGTTGGGGTTTATTTACCCGATAAAATAAAATTCCCATTGGGAAAAGGGTCTAACTTTGAAGAAAAGTTTGAGAGGCATCCTCGGGTTCCGCTCCTGGGAGGCAACGGTTTGACAAGTATGGAATCTCCTTACATGAGCATGAACATCCTTAAATATGTGGGGCCAATAGTAGTTGGCCTGGAGAATTTCATGGGAAGTGGCCTTAGTTTAGCCATGCCCAATTCCAAAGT
Organism: Thuja plicata; assembly: GCA_018584345.1. Lineage (NCBI taxonomy): Eukaryota > Viridiplantae > Streptophyta > Pinopsida > Cupressales > Cupressaceae > Thuja > Thuja plicata. The sequence goes on from MU226477.1 coordinate 4,714,334, forward strand.
GTCCATGAAACTCTTCAATCATCCTTGCAGCTTGTTCTCGATCAAGACCTCGAAGGTACACACCTTCATAATTTATGTAAAAAGGGGTTATGTTCTTGGTCATAACATGTGCACTCTTCAGAAGGAGCACCCGACTCTTTTTGGGAGGGAGTTCTTTGGGGCATTGATTGTTGAAAAAGAGGTACAACAAGTCATTATACCATGGATCTTGAGTGAGAGACTCAACTGTGTAAGTCTAGCATTTGATTTGTGAATTTGTCTTGGCCATAGCCTTACATAATCCCTATCTGTTGAATAGCCTCATAGGATACATCTCAAGCTAAAATTCTTGGAGGATATCCATCCATTTCCCCCATCATTCTCTGAGTTCACTTTGCATCAACAAGGATTTTATAGCTTGATCCAGCACAATTGCGTGCACCTTTCTTCGAAGGATATAGTGCTAGAATTTTTTTACTTCCCAAACAAGGGTGAATGCTTGCTTCTTAAGGGATGAATATAAAAAAATTTCATTACTTAAAGAGGAACATGGAGGTGATGGGGCATTCTTCCCCTTCAACCCTTTTGGTTAAAACAACGATAGCAGAGTGGGTGGAGGCGAAAGAATATAGGAAAAATGGGAGGGAATAGTTAGGACTTCCCAAGACCGGAGTCTTTGTGATGGCCTGTTTAATATGAGTGAATGATTCCTTCACTTCAAAACTCCACTCAATATTCATGTCTTCTTCATCATATCATTTAGATTCTTAACAACCTCAGTGAATCCTATAATGAAGTGTCAGACAAAGTTGATCTTCCTGAACAAAGATCACATTTCTTTATTTCTACCAGGCATCTAAAAATTCAGTAGTGCCTCTACTCTCTCAGGGTCAATGGATATCCCCTTCTCAGAGAAAATATGTCCCATAAATTTCCCTTTTGTGACCCCAAATATTCATTTATTAGGGTTAAGGGAAATGCCAAACTAGCAACATCTCTCGCAAATCTTAGCGAGGTGGGCGCGTGATCACGTATGTCCCAGGAAAAACTCTCAAATCATCCATGTAGATGATTATACATTGTTAACAAACCCTTCAAAGGCGATGTCCATTTCCTTCTGGAACATATCCCTGGTGTTGATCAAGACAAACAACATTATTTTGTAAGCAATTGTTCCCCACTTGGTGGTGAATGCGGTTTTGATTTGGTCCTCAAATTTCACCATGACTTGATTATAACCGGAGTATCCGTCCAAGAAGGACATCATCTATGAGTTGTTCACAATCTAGAGCACCTCATCCAATGAGGGAAAAGGGTCATTTTCTTTATTCAAAGCCTTATTCAGGTTTTGTAAGTCTACACAAATTCAAATTTCCCCATTCTTCTTCCAGACCATAACTAGGTTTTCTACCCAAGTGGTATGTCGGATACAAAAGATTATTTTGGAAGATAGTAACTTCTGAACCTCTTGGTAGATTAGGGGATTGAGTGGTCACTATTTTTTCCCAAAAGTCTTGGCATCGAACTTTAGGGGAATAGTATTTGTCATAATGAATGTGTCGTATGTTTTGAGGTCCTTGTATCCCTAGGCAATTATATTCATATATTCCCGAAGAACTGCATGGATATTCTCTTTTTCCTCCGGGGAACAAGAGGTACCTATGTGCATGTATTTTTCTTTGGTGTCTACTCTGATGTTGATTTTCTCATATTTTCCCCCTTTGGAAGACTGAGGCACTCTATCCTTGACATGGGGGTCTGAATTAAAGATTTTTTCAAGTGCAACCATCCCCTTCGGGATGGTTTTAGTGGGCAGATCAAGGATACCATCCTTATTCCCACCCTATAATGTATCATCATACTCTTCTTCTATGATCTGATCCTCAAAGATATCGATGTTTTCCATGAAAGTCAGGATGTGCCTGTCATCTTTGAAGACCTGATAGTGGGTTATTTTATCAAGAACATAGTGTGTAGGGAACATTTTTATCAAAAATCACTGAATTCGAGAACCTTTCATAGGTTCAAGAGTGCTCGCAGACACAGAAAGAGCACCTGGAACATAATTTTGTTTCTGTGGAATTACCTCAATGCCAAAGGCATTGAAGTCCTCTACTAAACTCTACCCTTGATTGCGATACACCACCAACCATGTTTCATGGCATGTATAATACCTCTAGACTTGTTTGACTATTAGTTCCAAATCACCCATCTCCCAGAGGAAGGTAACTCATTTTCTTAATGAAAACAAGAGGCCCAAAATCAAGGCCTTGTATTCTATGACATTGTTTGTACGGTCAAACTAAAACTTCTAAGAGGTGAGGAAAGAGCTTCCCCAAGGGTTAATTAGTTCTACCCTAGCTCCGCACCCTTGTTTTGATTGGGACCCATCAAAATTCAGGATCCACAAGCTATTTTCAGTATAGTGGGGTCCGAGAGGATGGGTAGCGCGCAGTACTAGTTTAGGAGCGGGAGGGAGTTCTTGCATGTCCTCTGAGACAAAAACTGTGAGGGCTGAAATGGCCTCCAGAGGAGATCCCATTCGGGATTACTCAACAAGAAGTCCTTCAGTTATGTCTATGGTCGGACTACATTGTGCAGGTACCTCTTCCCTACATATGTTCTTTTGGATGTCTGAGAGGTAGATCATGGCAACATCAATACAAAGTTTTCATCCCAACTCAGAATGTTCTTGACAATGTAACCGACACCAAGTATCGGACAAGAGAGTGGCCAAGGAGGCGTTGTCACCCTAAAGGATGACATCATTTTGTAACCTAATAATAAGGTCTTGAATTCTCTGGGTAATAATGTGGTCCTCATCGAGGGATGTCCCATCTGGAATGAAGTCCAGGGTCAAGATTTATTTAGCCTTATACAGATCGGGATCGATTTGAGAGAATTCTATTTCTCTCGCCTGACCATAGTTGGTGAGGGCTTGTTTCATCTAGGGTTCTCTGTCCACTTTGATCTGGTTGGCTTCCCCTCTCCAAAGAAGCCACAAGTGGGAAAATTTGGTCAAGATATACCCATTAAGGGCCTTAGACCAATTCTGACTTAAAAGCATCCCATATGTTTCAGGAATGTTGAACGATTGGATGTCAATGTCACAAGACAGTTGGGGTTCTTGGATGATCTGGATCTAGACATGTTTCAATTCACCCACCATATTGACAATAGTTTTATCAATTTGAACCACTACACCTTTGGATGGTGTGGGGACCAACCCGAGCTTCTTACAAATGGATAGGGGAATAACATTACCTAAAGCCCTAGAATCCACCATAAAATTATGAGACTAAGTAGGAAGGGAGGGTCTTTTGTATTCCCCTAGAATACATCTACATTAGCATCGTCAAAAGTGATGGTCTTTGGTGGATTATGGAGGGTTTTTTGCTTCTCCAAATATTGTAGGAGGGCCTTGTTCCAATTAGGACAACTAATCAATACCTCCATCAAATTCATGGTGGTAGCAATGTTTTCCATCACCTTCATGATGTTTAACCATTCCTTAAGGATCCCTAGACCTTTTTTTGGGGATTCACAAGTAGAGTGGGGGATAGGTCCCTTTGGAGGGGGCGGGTTGACGTTTGCGAGCAAATCTTGAGGGATATTGGTGCTCTTCAGGGGAAACAACATTATGAAGGAGCCTTTCTTAGATTGGATCCTTCTATTGTAAGGTCTATGAATTGCTGAAAGCGTTAGATTCAAAGGCTAGGATGGAATCATCAAAGAACCCCTACAGATTTTATTCTTGTTTGTCTTCTCTGTCTGCTCCAAAAAAGATGGTTTCACAAGCAAAAGAAGAATGATGGGATTCGACTGAGGGATCCAAAGGAGTTGAAACAGTATGTGGTTATTGATCTGACATTACCTAAAGCCCCAGAATATACCATAAAATTGTGTAGGTTCTTACCATAGATCTTAAGACTAAGTAGGAAGGGAGGGTCTTTTGTATTCTCCTAGAATACAGCTACATTGGCATCATCAAAAGTGATGGTCTTTGGTGGGTTATGGAGGGTTTTTGGGTTCTCCAAATAGTGTAGGAGGGCCTTTTTCTAATTAGGACAAATAATCAATACCTCCATCAAATTCATGGTGGTAGCAGTTTTTTCCATCACCTTCATGATGTTTAATCGTTCCTTAAGGATCCCTAGACCTTTTGTTGGGGATTCACAAGTAGAGTGGGGGATAGGTCCCTTTGGAGGGGGCGGGTTGACATTTGCGAGGGGATCTTGAGGGATATTGGTGCTCTTCGAGGGAAACAACATTATGAAGGAGCCTTTGTTAGATTGGTTCCTTCTATTGTAAGGTCTATGAATTGGTGAAAGTGTTAGATTCAAATGCTAGGATGGAATCATCAAAGAACCCCTACAGATTTGATTCTTCTTTGTCTTCTTTGTATGCTCCAAAAAAGATGGTTTCACAAGAAAAAGAAGGATGGGATTTGACTGAGGGATACAAAGGAGTTGAAACAGTATGTGGTTACTGATCTTACTGCGATATCTGAATGGTCTTCTCAAGAGTAGAAAAATTCACCTCAGAATGGGAGCCAGTATTATGTAGCCAACACCAAGTGGTCAAGAGCTGAAATTTAGCAAGTTGTGTGGAATGACTAGGACCCACACTTCCTTGAGTTCCATATTAGTTTGGGGATACGCCTCTTTTGTTTACAGTGTTGTTCCATGGCTCATTATTTGTTCAAGAATTATTGTGGTCATTTTGTTTTTTTATGGTAACTTTGGGTCCTAGAGTTATTGGAACTCTGATGTCTCGAAAAGGTATTTCCTTATTGAGAGGACCTGAAGTATTGGGACATAGAGGATCCCATCTTCAATTGTCCCATGTTTATAGTGAGTGAGGACATGAGGCACCTAAGGGATTATACCTTAGTGAAAAATTGAGTCATTTGTTGACAGTGTGGTGATTGGGGTGGTGAGTTTTTAGTGGCATCGAGAGTTGCGGAAGGTTCTTTATCAGATGCGAACACCTGGAAGAAAGGTATCCCCGGAGATTGAGGTGTCAATTTTTGTGGTTGCATCTAGGGCAGATACTCAGAAGCCTGAGGAGTGTGAAACAGAGTGGGGTAGACATAATAGGGTACCAGATTCATCATCTGGGCACCCATTGCCATGTTAGTATTGTACTAGACCATATAGGAACTTCCCCTAGGTTGTACATTGTAAGGTATGCTTTTCCCAATCCCACCAGGAGTCTTGTTCATTTTACGGGACAACTCAAGGGAAAGGTTGTATACTTTTGCCAGGGTGTCCCTCTCATTCACATTGGTGGTTTTCCAGAGAAGTGTGGTGAAAAAAGGATCCAAAGCATTGAGGTAAGTATGAATAGACGCCTCTGTAGGTTTCATCCAACTCAGTTAATTCATCAATTCTCAATTGCATGTCACTGTCAATGTCATCATCATACAACTACTTCTGCAAAAAACGCTAAACTCCAATTGCATGTCAAGAACCTGTATGCTAAAAGAGAAGTTCCAAGGCAATTCAATGTTGGAGACTATGTGTTAATGTGGAACGCTAGATTGGAGGATAAGGGTAAACATGGAAAATTTGATCCAATCTGGTTGGAACCATATGTCATTCATGAAAGGTATAGGAAAAAATCTTATTTATTGAAGGATCTAACTAAAAGCATTCTAGAATTTCTAGTTCACGGACAATTCTTGAAATTGTACTTCTCTTGAAGTCTGATCATCCATGAACAGTAGGTTGTATATAAGTTTTTTTTTCTTGTAGTTAGTTGTTTCTATTTGTAGTTTAGGTTTCTATTTTTCGTTTTGTGGATAGGTTAGTTTTTCTTTCTATAAGTTTGGTCTGCTTCCCCTAAGATTATGAGATCTTGCAATGCCTACAAGAGGCAAGCATCCCCAATTAGAGCCACTATTAGGGCTACAAAAAAAATTTGCCTCACTACTAAGTCAAATGTTGAAACTCTGAGAAAATTTTAAATTTCACTTAAATCCAAGTGTTATGTTTTCAAGCTTTGCTTTGGATGATCTAAAACCCTAAGTCTTTTGGAGCCTATTATAGTTTTGTGTTACCTTTTATTTTTCACTTAAGGTCCTTTAGACCCATGTGTTCATATTGTCGTCGAGCGGGGCCATGCCTTTAATTTTCGTAAGTCCTAGCACTTTTATTTCTTTATGCTAAGTTTAGGTGTCCCGTAAACCCTTTTATTTAAAATGTAAATGTAATGTAAATTTTTTTCAATCCAACGAATAGCACATATCCTCAAAGGAGAGATGATCATGAGATACTCATCAAGCCATTGTGCCTAGAGGCCACGTGTATTTGGTGGGTCCAACATATGTTTAAAAGTTATCATAAAGCTTATGAAAATCCTATTTAATATGATGGTCGGCGCTTTGCCTTAACTTCAAGATGTGGTGTTATTAACCTTCAAGGCATTGTGCATCTGTGACATATGTCCATTTTGACAGTGTGGTACCTATGAACTTAAAGTTAGCGGAAGGCTAAAGTAATGATGAGTTCTGATAAATCATACGGTTGGCGTGATTCCTTAATCACAAGATTCTCTTAGGTTATTCTTCAAGGCATTGTTCCTTATCTATGCATGGCGGTTGTCAAATCTTGGTGCCCGTTGGAAATAAATTAACAAGTGGTCAAGTTGTCGAAGATCTTATGGTTGGCGTGAAGCCTCAGAGAAAAGATGGGTCTGATTTAACATTTAAGGCATTACACCTAAGTGACACATGGCACATGGCGGGCCTTGCTCAACGATAAAGGAGAATTTAAAAGTGACACAAGTTTTATTTGATCTAACGGTGAGCGCAAAGCCTTAAAGCAGAGATGCAATCAGATTAATCATTAAGGCATTACGCCTGTATGACAAGTGTCCTATCCAAAAAGTGGGACCTATGGTCAATAAAGTAAGTGGTCAACTAATCTATGGTCAGGTTAAATCAAATCAAACGGTGAGCGTAAATCCTTAACCACAAGATGCATAAAAGATAATCTTTGAGGCATTGCTCCTGGTGGCCATGTGTCCTTCATAAGTTTGTGGGGCCTGTAGTTACGAAGTTCAGGAGAAAATTAATGTTTAGTCAAGTGGGTGTTGATCTGACGGTTGGCATAAAGCCTTAAAGTAAAGATGATCATCATCTAGTGTTCAAGGCATTGCGCCAGCACGACATGTGGATAGATGATGGGACCCGGCTGGAAGTAAAGAAAGATAAAAGGTTTTCAGTTTTAAAGGATCTAACGGTCAGCATGAAGCCTCAAGGAAGATATGTAAAGAGATTAACCTTCAAGGCATTATGCCCAGGTGACACGTAGCCTTGATGAGATCATGGGCCCCAAGTTTTTAACAAAAATAAAGAAGATGTAAGTTAAGCTTAATCCAACTTCCAGGGATTTGCTTCAAGGAAAAGGTGATGGAAGGATAGTCTTCAAGGCATTGCGCCTGATGGACACATGTCCAAGTTGATTGTATTCATCATCAATTGCTGGTAGACACACGATTTGATAAGATATTGCTGAGATCTACGGTGTTGTTTTAAAATGGGTTTCTCTGTAAAAGTAATACCACTGAACCGTTGGGCCACGAAATTTCAAATGATGCAAAAGTAATCGCGGAACATGTGGCCATATCAGCTGAAATTTAATGATAAGAGTTGATGAGATTGCGTATAAGATTGTCTACTTAATTTATCAAACACCATAATTGATGAAGTGATTGAAGCAAATCAGAGTTGCAGCATTTTCTTTTTGTCTTCCAACATTTGTAGAACGGGTAAGATTATTTTGTGACTCCATTAATGAACATTGTGAATTTGAATTGTAGTAGGGTTTTGGTATTGTAAAGAAAGTGCTATTTGTGTGCGAAGGTGAGACTTTCTAATTGAGAAACCCTAATTTAGGAATGGCACCCAGAAAAGAACTCAAAGGAAAAACAAACTATCAGGAAAGGAATGTATGCAAGGATCTTTTGCAATAATTAGGCAGATCCACAAATGATTCTAATAACACTAAGGAAATGGTACCAAAACACCCTCTTTTGAAAATTGGGGAGGGTTTGTATGACAAGTGTAGATGGGTTAGAGATGCAAACAATGGCACAACTGGTTTAGCAGTATCCAAGGTAGCTTTCAGTCACAGAAACGCTTTTTCACCCAATAGCAACATCTGACAGTTTGATGTGGGGAAATTGGTGGTCTCAGGAGTATTCATGGATATTTATCAATTAATTCAAGTGGCACAAAAATATGATAGTGTGGCTAGGGTTGTTAGAGATATAAATGGATATGTTTTGATAAGCATCACAGCTAAAGAGTTACGAGAGGTTTTCCAATGAACCCTCTGATCAACTAGATAAGATTAATTTTGACTCATTCAAGGAGGTTTACAATGCTCAAAGAAATTAGCTTAGAAATGGACCCCTACGTGAATTATTTAATAGGATTGGAAATTTGGTTGTGGTAGGACCTAATACACCAGAACTAATCAAGTTGGATTATTTCACTCCAAAGGTCAGAGGTGTATACAGTGCTTTGAGTCAAATTTTTGGAGATGATGAAGAAAATGAGATGCTCATTCACTATATGTTCATGATGGTGCAGATTCTTCATCCCCATCTATCCATTATTTTTTATTTTGCTTCATATGTTGCTGATCTAATTCACCATGGTTTGATAGGAATTAAAATTGTGAAGGTAGCTAAACCATTTGGTTGGTACTTTATGTTAATGCATATGTTCTTGTTCAAGGGTTCTGATTATTTTGAGAAGAAGATGGATTTAATGAGTAAAAGATGGTGAAGAAATGCATGTCCAACTGTGCAGCACGGATTTATCATGGGATAGGAAAGAGGCTAGCTACATCACATTTGATAGATGCTTTCCTTCTAGGCTTAGAGCCTTATTGTTTTCTGAAAATACTAGGATCCCCATGTTTAATGCTGAACGTGGACCTCTCTATTCAACACAAACGCAACATACTCCTTATTCAATCCATTTGATTTGCAGAGACAAACATGAATTGTTTGTTCTACAAATGATTGAGACGACCTGTTGCCTCCTAATTAGGAGTGATTGTTGTAGTGTACCCTCAGAACGAGAGCCAACA
>MU226477.1:4723516-4764528 GCA_018584345.1 Thuja plicata
TATGGAAATCCCTTTTGAGGATAATTCATTCTATTAATAATAATAACTCTTCAATTCCTTTTATGTATATTAGCCAAAGAGGGTGTATTTGATTTAATTAAAAGTACTTTAGGACTTTAGGATTAAAACAATTAATCATAGGGATTTTAGCTAATAATCATTTAAGATTTAGGAATTAAATGTAATTGTCAGATTTATGCAAATTTGGGTTTTCTACATTTGAAACTCAGTCGATTAAAGTCAATTAGGAGAAGAATTTGCCTAGAACAATAGGACTTCGAAGATAAGAAAATGCACCAAAATTGATTAAGTTATTAGGTGCCAATTTTGGGGTGTTACACACCAAAGCTCTGTTGAATCTCCAAAGACCAAACCAATTTGCTTAGAATGTTAAGATAGTACATAATTGGGTGATGTTATTTTGTACCCTGTGTCAATAGTTTTCGGTGTGTATGGTTTTATAGGTAAACCATATGTGCTCCCATATAAAGTCCCTCTTAAAATGGGCATTGCTGAGATAATAAAGCAAATTGGTGGACTCCAAGAGGAGGCATTAACATGAAAAGGAAAGGGCACCATTTTTCCCACTATTACAAGTGTACATCAATTTATTATCACTTAGGGGGGGTGGAAGCACTTGCATAAATATTTTGAGCCTTACCATCTAGCAACCTAAGGAATAAGATGTGTTGACCCTGAAGAATTCACAAGTGATATTTTAGGAAGAGGAAACAATGCTTGGTATTGGATCACCAGTTTAATTTCCTGATGATATCATAAGAAATGAATTCAATCTGCAAGAATAGGAAATCAAGAAAGAAAAATGGTTGGTCTATAGGAAGACCCTAGACTTTGTGCAATGTTTTTATAAAGGATATGATCCTTTGAAGGATTTCCAACCTTGGGAGAAGAAGATTGATACATTGATGAATCTTTTTGAATATTTTATCCAAACACTGAATGAAAAGAAAGAGGTTGTAATAAAGGCAGAACTAGAAAGGGCTAAGGTCATCCTAAGAAAATCTACACATGCTAGGATCATTCCACTAGGGAAGTATGTGCTACATCAAAACCATGGATACAACATGGTGATGCACAAGGGGGAGACATTCCATATAAGACAAGCTAAAATACAGATACATGTTAAGGAGGCTTCTACCTCAAGAGGGAAGAGGGAAATGAGTATAGATTCAGGGACAGTGTCATACCCAAAGAGGCAAAGAACAGAGGAAGAAAGACAACAATTAGAGAATATATACTCCCCTACTCCCCTTCTCAATCTCCTTTACACATGGATGAGAAAGCAGTAGATGAGAAATTACTGCAGATGGGAAGTGCACGACAGATTTTTGTGACACCTCAAGAAATGCAAGAGGGAATGCCTGAGGCCCCAGAACATATAGAGATGGATCTAACAGTTGCAGAATTTTTTGGGAAGGACTTATACCCCATAAAAAAATAGGCCAGTGATGAATTTCTATCATATGATAATTTTGAAAAGGCTAGGGCATTTATTCAATTTTTGTAGAGGACTCATATTGAAGAGTTCAAGGAAAACTGCCAAAAGAAATAGGAAGAACAGCCTGATAGAGATGTAAACCAAATTGAGGCAGAACTAAAAAAGGAAATGTTGGACAAGTTTGGGAAGATTACCCCTGAAGAAGGTAGAGCATTGATTAAGAAGTCAAGAGTCCTCCTTATACCAGAATGGGACATTACAGATGCTATAGTTTTTGACGCTATTAGGAAAGAAACAAAAATCATGCATACCACTGTGGAAGAAGCTCTACAAGCATCTAAAGGAGTCAAGTTCAGTGAAGATCATGCTGCATTGGAGATGTGGTCATTAAAGAGAGAGGAAAACAAGACAAGGAATGAAGACACTCAAGATCATTCAAGCAGTTTACTAGTAAGAAGAATTGCAGAAACCACAGGGGTGGAGGCAGCAGGAATAGCACTAGAGTCTCTAAACTTTAACTTGAAAGTTGCAGAGAAACAGGAGGAAGAAAACAAAAGTATGAGTATTAAGATGGAAATGATGCTTAAAGCTTATAATGAGCTGAAGAAAGAAAATATTGAAAAGGATAGAATAATTACTCAGTTGGGAGGACAACAGTCAATAAAAAAATCTCCTCAAAGGGGGATTGTTCAAGGCCCTTCCCAACCATCATCTTCTAGTACCATTATTGATTTTCCTCCTTCCCTTACGCCATCTAGGTCTATTTTAGAAGCAGAGATCAATTATGAGAAAGATAAATTGATAGCAAAGAGGACTAGATTGGAAGGAGTAAAGAAAAGTTGGGAAGAGGAAAGCTCAAAGTTTCAAAGTGCACAATCATTGGTGCAACAAAGGTATGAGGATAAAGTGAGAAGCACAATGATGTATTTTGCTGATAATATAGATCCTGCTTCTATTTACCTAAGTGGCAATAATATTATGATCATTTTAAATTATTTTGAAGAAGAGAAGGATAAGCCGGAACAAATCATGCAAAATTGGAAAGTAAGAAAGGTTGAATTAAAATCATTTTATTCAGTAGCCAAAAGGGAAGAGAATTTTGATATTATACTAATGGCCACTTACAGGTGTCTCAAGGATCTAATAGATTTGGACATAAGAAGTATCATCCAGAAAAAGGCCAAAACATTAAGAAAAGAATATTCAAAGGACTGTTTTCAGATATTCCCTAGCCTATTCAGAAAAGGTGGCATACTGAAAAAGGGAAGCTAGATGGATGAGGGAGATGGATGAAGAGTTGTCAATAAGGACTAATAGTATCATCAACTTGGAAAGCACCCTTTTATTTGTTCAGACTGTGGAGATAATTGAAAATGCTAGATCATTCTTTGGGTTTTGGAAAAAAGAAGTTGAACAAATAAAGACAGAATGGGATGAACTAAGCAGCAAGAAAGATGATGTCATCAAAATCCCTTGGCCAAACGATGAGGTGTTCACATCATGGAAGGACATATTTATTTCAGGTGACTAAGAGGAAAGGGATATTTTCTGATTTTCAAGAGATGGAAGTTCCCCAAAGAATTTTTAAATGGAAGAGATGATACAAAAGATCTTGCATCAGGAGACAAAGGCAACAAATTCCATACGATGGGCTCAGAACAAGTTTGAAGCAGTTACAAAGACCATGCAGCCAGATGACAAAATACTTGGAAGAAGCTTGTAACAAAGTGGTTATCACTTCTCTTGTGTTTTTTTCTTTTGTATGAGTCATATACTTTATCCTTTATCCAATTGATCTGTAGCTTGTTCCAATCCTCCTCTCTATAAGGATTCCCAAGATCATTGGAAAGGACTGAAAAAAGTTGAGTTTTGTAAGCATATGTAAAGTTTTTCAGTCAAAGGGATATAGCAAACTAATATTAGATAAGTTTCAAAAGTATGAATAAAGGTTTTTAGGTCTTTTGCAGATTATTAAGGTCGTGTATATATGATTTCATTTTGTATGCAGAAGTTTGAATCCTTACACTTAATACAAGCATCTTGATTTCAATCTCTTCATCGGTGTTTATCTTATGAATTATGGATTTTCTAATTCATTAGTATAGAGCTTGTAATCACCTAAAAATGGTCTAGCAAACCCATAGCCCCCTTTTCTCAATTAATTGGTCTTAATAAATCCTAAATCTAAGACATTTTCGCTATACTCTAAATTATTGAGCATTTAATCAAACTTGCTTATATAATTTTAATCTCAACTTGTTGAATCAAATCATCAAAGCCTAAACCCAAAAAGCATAAAACATTGGGATAAATCAAAAAATTTTAAGTTCCAAAAAATGAACCCATTCACACATGTGTGTGCACTCAAAAATCAAATAAAACAAATAAAAAGGGGGAAATACCAACTTTGTCTTATTCTCCATAAGAGTTGACCAATCAAAATCACTTTATCATCTCACATGGATTGAGGGGAATTACATCTATACCATTGATCAATCTTTTTTGCCTCTTAATCTCAACCACTCATTTCTTGGAATCTCTTATAAAAGGGATAGATTACTTGCTTATTCATAACAAGATGATTTGGAGTAGAGTTACAATGCTATTTTCATTTTAGAGCTTATTAGTGCATTCATATTTCTTTGCTTTCATAGTAGTTCCTTGCATTTTTGCATTGTTAGCTTCATTTCTCAGCTTAATGGCATTCTAGTTTCTTTTCATAGCTTAATGTAGATGCATTGTTCTTCTCATTGATAGCTTAAATCTTGCATCTTAGTCTCATTTGTCATAGTTGCTATGCATTTAGTTTCTTAGTTCATACATTTCCATTTTCAAGCTTCTCAAGAGAAAAGTATGCAAGTCTATGCATATTGCTTCATCTTGAATTAAATATTTCATTTTGGAGTAGTCAAGTCACTGATTTCTCTATGTCCAAATCTGATGGACATCTATGAGAATCATACTCTATTTAACTAGGAAGCAATAAGTTGGTTTCTAGGGTTTTATGATAGCGCTTTGAATCTTATGTTTTCACTAACGCTTTTGATATAATGGTTTATTCAAGTGTTTGGTTGCAGATTTTGATCATACATTTTTGGCGCCCACTGTGGGGCAGAAAGTTGCGTTTTTGCCTCATTTTCACAATTTTCTACATATTTTTGACAAAATTACGCTTTCTCTCGTACTGTTGTCTGTTGCCTGTCATATGAAAAAACTCAGAACAGTACTTTCTCATTTGGGAACAGGTATATTTTTGTATGAGCTTTCATTTACTGCCTTCTGTCGTTTCAACCCAATGCATTTGTCGTATGAGAATTGACAAAACTTGTTTTATCGTATGACAACTGATGTATTGTCATACGAGTTTTGATGTTAGTCTATATACTATACTTTGTCGTTTGGGAAATAGAAAGAATTTTTAGGGTTTCTCTTGAGCTGATTTTTGTTTTCTAATCTTTTGCATGTCTTTTATGATCCTTTTACTACCTAGTTTTTCAGCCTAACTAGTTTTTGCAGAACATTTTGAGGAAGAATTTCTTGACAAATTTGTACTTGCACACTATTTTTCTAAGACTACTAACGATTTGTGCTTGTAGGACGCTTTCCAAAGAGAAAGAAGTTGGAACTACTAAACGTTTGTGCTTGCAGGTTGCCTTGAGATTACATCAACCAAACAAAGTGTGTCTTCTTAGTGGATTTCTTAGGCACCTAGCTTAATTAGGGTGTTGTTTGTTTCGGTAAGATTAGACATTAGGGGAGTATGCTCTTCTCTTTTTTAGAATCAAAAACCCAAACATATTTGATTGAACTTGAAAAAGTAACACTTTTCTTTTGGTAAATGAACATGTGCTTGATGTGTTTGGAAGACACTATGGAGTAGGAGAGTATGCTCTTTTCCTCTTGGAAAATCAGAAATCTTGACCTCTACTAGCTATCCATTTACTTTTCTTGCATTTACCTTTAGAGGGTCTGCCAAGAGAGCAATCTTTTGGGAACGACCCAAGTGGGGAACAAGCGGACCTGGCTACTTCCACCCTACTATAATCAAATGCTTCCTTCAATCCAAAGAGAGGGAAGACATGGTTATTTTCTATCTCTAATGCTTCTTCACTTGTAGGGCCTTGTTGCCTCAATCTTGCTAAGAAAGAACTATATTTGATGGGGCTCTTGTAAGTCCATTTTTTGGGTCTTAATCTTGTTTACAAGACTATAAGGGGGATACATTCAACTTGTGTAGGGCCGAGAGGTCACAATCTTGCATGCACGACTATATATTTTGGATGCTTGTAGGGCTATATGCCTTAATTTTGTTTGCAAAACTACAAGGGGTAGTCATGAACGGATGAACTTACTAGACACTTTTAGATAGAGGCTACCTGATCTACCTCTGATAGTATCATAATCTCTGTGCAAGGATCGATCCAAGTGGACTTTACCTGGATCAACCCAAGATTTTACACATAACATATGTATTCCCATAGACATTTTAAATTATGGATGTGGCATGGGGGATCTTATGTGATTCAAGCATTGAGTATCTTTCCAAAACCCACAACGTGCATAGTCCCTGTAAAAGCCAATATCACTTTGTGTGAGGCGAAGGAATATCAAGCGTGGGCAAAGATAGTGATACTAAGCCAAATTTACTATAGGGTAGAAAGTGTTTGGTTCTTCACCTTTTGTGCTTGATATGTTTGTACACTTTGAAACTTGAAATATTCTAAAAACAAGAACACTTTGACAACAGAAAATAGTAAACATCAAGATTTTTTACCTCAAAAATTAGACAACATTGTCCGAAATCTTTTACGCACAAGTGGCAAACTATTCTAGAATTTTTTTTCGTTTCATGTCATTGCATTTGTCGTATGACAGAGAACTTAGAGGGAAGAAACTCGTATGAGGACCAGTGTATTGTCGTATGGGAACTCATGAATTGTCGTATGGGATCTAGGTTGAAATCGGTCAAATCTTGAAATCTGTCATTTGGTCATACTTTTGCAACATCTATCCTACCTTGTCTCGGTCTTTCCCAACTTTCAATTCTAGTGGTTAGATTCGTCATTGTCCTTTGTCCTAGGTTCTCACAATCCTCTCAATCATATTGGCTCTTTTCTCTTGGTTACTTATCAACTTTGTCACAAGTGTCGTCTAGTAGCTATTCAGACCTCAAACGCACGATACCTTGTATAAGTTCAACAACCAATCTCTTTTTCTCCATCAAACAAATTTTTGAAGCTTTGACATTGGCTTGACAACTTGATCCTCTAGAGACGTTAGTCACATATTGTCATACATTGTCCAAATGAGAAGTCAAAAATTTGATCTCAATTCTAAGGGAAAAGCTATAGACAACTTTGCTCAAGGTCCGCCTTCTTGTGAGAAACCCAAAACAGATTTCTAAATTTCACAAAAGGACGCTTCGGTCCCACAACAGACAATACCCTTGTTTGACTCATCAACCTTGGTTGCACACAATGCATCGACCATGCCAGCTTACGATTGGGGGTCTCAACATGACCACCAGAGTCAACATACTAGTGCTTCCTCTGTAGAGGAGCCCACTTCTCAAGAGATTAGGAAGTGCCAGCAAACACTTTCAAAAAATGATGCATGTTATTATGTAATTAGAAAAAGACAAATACTTCATGCATCTTGCGTCAACAGGTGTTAAACTCTCACCTGACTTTGACATTGAGGGACTCATACAACAAGAAGAAGAGTCACCTATTACTATTCTCAACCAACAATTACAAGACATGAGATGTGAGTTGAGGGAACTAAAGAAAGCGAAGGAACAACCTCCTAGCAAGTACTCATTGGAGTCTATATGTCCCTTCCCATTCACTAGAAACTTTCACATGCCACCTTTTCCCCCAAAGGTTGAAATTCCTAAGTACAACAAATACAATGGGGAAGGTGATCCTCAAGATCACGTGAGATAATTTTATGCTCTTAGTATGGATTTTATCCATGAGAAGACATATCCAATGCGACTATTCTCACATAGCCTCAGTGGCCAAGCCTTAGAATGGTTCACAAATCTCACACCTGGTATTTAGTGAGCTTGTACAAAGGTTCATCCAACACTACTCATACAACATCCTACACACGGTTACGATGCTAAATCTATGCAACACTAAGAAAGACGCTGGTGAACCATTTGTTAAATTCCTCCAAAGGTGGAGAAATATATTTGCGAGATATCCTAGACAAATACCTAAACCAGAAAAGATTGAAATCTTCATCAACAACCTGGTTCCTAAGATGAATTATGCAGCGTCGATGCAAAAACATGCCTCTTTTAGTGACTTAGTTTACAACGCTATGAGGATCGAAGATGTTCTCATACGGAAAGGGGATCTCACCTTGAACAAAGATACTAAATCCTCTAACAATGGCAATAACAAGGACAAGAGTAAATACTGGAATAAGAATCGCAATGTGGTTAACGATGTTGTAGTTGAATCATCAGAGTTTAAACCTACCGAGCCAATGTTTAACCTTACTAGTAGCATATAGGGTGCCAGGCATAATTTGGTTACTCCCAACGTTCCTAAAAATATTGAGGGCTCTCAGAAAGATAAAGCGCCTTGGATACCAAGACCCAAGCAAAATTTTAATCCTCTTGGAGAGCCTTTAAGAGATGCATCAAAGACATTGGTTGCTAATAAGATCATCACGATCCCTAACTCAAAAACTTGAGAGCCTGAGCTAAAACCTAAATGCTGGAATGACAATCATTACTAAAAATAAAGGACATCTCACGAACGATTGTATGAAGTTGAAACATGTGATACAAGATCTAATCAACAATAAGACTATCATGGTTAGTACTCACGGTTCAAACGATGACCATAAAGCCTTCAAGCAACCTTTGCCATCTTATGAGAAAGGAGAATCTTTGAAAGCCTCAGGAACCACGGTGAATCATACCTACACCAAAATAGACAATGTGATACACATGCTCAATCCCTCTGACAGGTCACTCAATGTCATCATTATTAAGGATAAAGAGATTGATTCTGCTAATGTGGTCACACAGGGGAAATCCAAGGTCACTCTTAAGGGGGTGGCATCTACACCTAAGCAAACCATTGCACCAATAGACAAACCCTCTTCATCAAAGCAAGCTACTGTGAACTACAATTTGGTTGATCAATTACAATGGACTCCCGCCCAAATCTCTATCCTAGAATTGCTAAAATTGTCACCATCGCATAAGGAAATCCTCAACAATGCACTTGTGGAAATAAATGTTCCCAAAGACCTTGATGTTGGTCGGTTCCAGATCATGGTTAACCTTTTGACTTCCCCTAATTACCTATATTTCTCAGAAGAAGATGACAAAGCCCTTAGTCACCCACACAATCATCCTCTACATATAGAGGTCTTGATTCATAAATATCGGGTTAAGCGCATTTTGATAGATGGAGGCGTTGGGTTAAACATATGTACTCTCAAGCTAGTCATAGCACTAGGTTTTTTTGAACACACCACTGATCCTCAAAAGAAGATAACTATCAAAGCATATGATGAGGAAGAAAGGTCATCAAAAGGACTAGTGGTGCTCCCTATCAGGGTGGGCCCTATTGAAAGAAATGTTACTTGTTAGGTGCTCAATTTGACCTTTGCCTATAACATATTACTAGGCAGACCATGGATCTATGACATGCAGGCATTCCCCTCCACTTATCATCAGTGTGTGAAATTTCCATACAATCGGGTAGAGGTGTCCATTTCGGCTGATAGTACCTACTCTTGTAACACTCTAAAACGAGTTGACAGTATGATTCCACACAACAAGGAGACATCACAAACTTCTGAAATGGCTCAAAAGGCACTAATGAAGAGCTTCGAAGAAAAACTTAAGATAACACAAGCATGGGAGAATGGCAGTTAACTTCTCTTCCTACATCAGCTAGATCTTATGGTATGCCATCCTCACCCTTCCTACCTTCAAACGGTCAACAAGTAGAAATACATGAAGGAACTAGAATGGTAAAGGCATGTGTGTCTCTTTCATAAAAGAATG
Source organism: Thuja plicata (assembly GCA_018584345.1). Taxonomy (NCBI): domain Eukaryota; kingdom Viridiplantae; phylum Streptophyta; class Pinopsida; order Cupressales; family Cupressaceae; genus Thuja; species Thuja plicata. Next base: position 4,733,011 of record MU226477.1, read on the forward strand.
AAGAGAAAGTTATTCTTGCATGGTTGTCCAAAGATGAAGAACAAGATAACGAAGTGAAGCATGTAGAAATATGCCCTCATAAGTACAGGAAAGGATATCAAATAATGAAACAAATGGGATGCAAAGGTAAAGGACCCTTGGGAAAAGACAAAGGTCTTATAGAACCCCTTCATGCTGAATTTTGAAGTCCCACATATAGGACTGGTTTGGGGTACCATGAGAAGCAAGTACATCCTAGTAGCTCTTGCATAGATACTTATGAGACAAACGTTGAACATGAAGCAGAGTACACTTATCCCTCTTCTTTTCGAGCAACTGATGCATGCCTCCACTAAAAATTCAGCATATCAAGGGGAAGCTTACATTCCATCATTTCACAGAGCTTCCTTCAAACCAAATGGATCCAGTGCTTCAAAAAATGCGATAGAGATATCAACTCAATAGCTAGACATACACTTAGATACAGAAGATATACATCCTAATTGGGGGTATCTTGTCTTCACCTCCCATATCCTTGATCTACCTCATTCTCCAATGATGGGGTATATGTTGTTGAGGAGGCTTCCCTTCGTACCTCTCAAAAATTAGAGGATGATTCTACTCAGGGTGGAACATATCAGCAACAAGAAAACAATAGCTACCTCAGTGTCCCAAGGACTCTCTCTCGATATTTAGAGAATAGAGGTCATGCTCCTATTCAATTTTATTATGGACAAGATAACAAGAACAACATCCTAATTGGGGGCAAGTTGTGGCTCATACACATGTATTGGACTTTCCCCATTCAATTGAAACAAACTCCAATCAATATGAGTGGGATTCCTTTTCTGAGGCTACCATCGATATTGAAGTGGATGTAGTTCACAAGTTTGCACCTCATGTCCTGCATGGAGAACGTCTTCACATTGATGAAACACCGGGCTTACCACTAAGTGAACATCCAGAACTTGAGACCGCTTATGTTCCCGAAGATGAGTCTTCTTCTGAAGATGAGGAAAGGTTGCCTTTTCCATCTAACATCAACTGGAATTTCGAAAGAGAGCCAAGGAATTCTCTCACCTCCACTACTCAAAACTGGGATTTTGACTAGAATTCTAGCCACAACTCTACAACAACTAACCATAGAGGTGGTCATGCATCCACTAGTTACAGGGGTAATTTTATAGTTGAACAATGGGACCATGAAATAGAAGAAGAGGACGCAACTTGGGATCTTTGCGACCTTTAGGAACTGGACATGGTTCCTCCCCCACGTATCCCGTCTTCAAGAATTCAAGTTGTACCAATGAGTATTTTTCTGGAACGGATGGCTACTCAAGAAGCTAGGTAAAATGCTAACGCTAGGACAAACAGGTTGAATCCACGTACTACCAACAATGACTCTGCTAGAAGTGTTAGGATGAATTGTAGTCTAGGAAATCCTTTAGCGAGTGCCATCACATATCTTCTCTTACTTTTTGAATACCTTGATCCGGATAACTCGGTGCTATCCTTGGAACCCGTTGGGTCTCTACCCCTTGTTCATCCTGAGCTCATTGAATGGAATCCAAATGAACCTTTGAACCTCATTTCTTCTCCTAATGATTACACCTTGGCTTGCTACTTGACTTCCATCGAACCCTTCACCTCTTCCACCAGTGCAATGAGCGTGAACATGAAAGAGGGGGACATCAAGTTCCTCAGTCTAAAGAGAAAAGAAAAAAAAAGGTATGATGGTGAAAACCACTATGGCAGTATCATAACCAAAAATAGTATTAAAAAAGGCGTATCCAACAATGAAAACCTCTTTGAGGCGCCAGAAGATGGGGAACTTGATCTCCTTCCTAATCACTTTCAGGAAAGATCCTTAGTACTGATAGAACCAACATAAGCAGTAAATTTGGGAATAGCAAAGGCTCCTCAGCTAATCTACATAGCATAGTCTCCATCTAAGCAAGAAAAGAAAGAATTTGTCCAATTCTTTATGAAAAAGAAAATCAACTTTGCTTGGTCCTATTCAGACATGCCAAGACTAGACACAGACTGATTATGCACCACTTGTCAATTGTTGTAGGAATCAAGCAGGTTAAGCAAAAGCTTCACAAAATACATCCTCATGTGGCACGGTTAGTTAAAGATGAATTGGAAAAACTACTAAAGGTTGAATTCATCTGTGCCATAGCATACACTGATTGGATTTCTAACATTTTCCCTGTGACTAAACATGATAATTCCATTCGAGTTTTCACAGAATTCAGAGATTTAAACAACGCTTGCCCTAAGGATGGCTTTCCATTGCCTAATATTGGCATGATTGTGGACCTCACAGCTGGTTATGAGATGTACTCTCTAATCGATGGCTTTTCTGGTTACAACCATATAAGAATAGCTCCTAAAGATCAAGAGAAGACCGCTTTCACATGCGCTTGGGGCACTTTTTGTTCGAATGTCATGCCTTTCGGTCTCAACAATGCTGGAGCAACATACCAACGATCTATGACTACTGTATCTCATAATATGATGCACAAAAACATGGAAGACTATGTAGATGACTCCCTGGCAAAATCAGCGAGAAGAACTAATTAACAGATTTAGAAAGGATCCTGGGCCAAATGGAACAATTCAAGCTTAGACTGGATCCTAAAAATTGTTCTTTTGGTGTAACTTCTGGTAAACTTATGGGGTACATCATTTCAGCAAACAGAATTGAGGTTGATCCTGAAAAGGTAGCAGCAATAATGGACATGCAACCTCCTTGCAATATCAGTCATGTTAGGACTCTGCAAGGTCGACTCAAATCTATTAGAAGGTTTATCTCCCAACTTGCAGATAAGGAACAACCTTTCACAAGAACACTTCATAAAGGTGTAACATTCAAAAGGGATGAAGGGTGTGAGAAACATTTCCAGAAGATCAAGGAATGTCTAGCTAATCCACCTATATTAATGGCTCCTATTCAGGGTAAGCCTCTCCTCTACATTTCAACTACAAACACATCATTGGGAGCTCTACTAGCACAACAAGATGAAACAGGAAAAGAAAGAATAATATACTACATAAGCAGAACCATGGTGTCCTATGAGAATAATTACACTATTATTGAAAAATCTTGCCTTGCTGACATTTTTTCTTCTCAAAAACTAAGACACTATATGATGGCACACTTTGTCAAGATAATTGCTAAGATAGATCCTCTCAAGTACCTGTTAAGAAAAGAAACTCTCACTGGAAGGATGGCTAAGTGGGTTATGATACTAAGCGAATTTGACATTAAATACATTGACAAAAAAAGAAATAAAAGGACAAGTTATTGTTGATCACCTGGCTGATGCTCCTTTTCAAGATACACAACCACTGCTAATTGAATTCCCTGACGAAGCCATTTTACACCTCACGGAACATGCCTAGAAAATTTTCTTTGACGGATCTTTTACACAACAAGGAGTTGGTGTTGTAGTCCTTTTTATCACACAAGGATACAAGATCCCAAAATCTTATAAAATGATGTTCCCTTGCACTAACAACATTGCGGAATATGAAGCTTCGGAAAATGGCTTAAAAATGGTCATTGAATGGAAAATCACTAAATTGCATATCTACGGTGACTCACAATTGGTCATTAATCAAATCAATGATCAGTATCAAACAAAGGATGAAAAACTTCTACCATATAAAAGGATGATCGATGACCTCAAGAAATATTTTGTGTTAGTTACTTTTCAGCAAATACCATGAGAAGCAAACAGATCAGTTGATGTTATGGCCACATTGGCCTCCATGTTACAACTAGAGGAACATCACTTCCACTATGTCTTCCTGGTGGAAAAGATCCTTGTCCCTGCCTATGATTCCCCTGAATCCCAAGTCGTGTGCTCCCTAGTGGGTACCAATTCTTCCCGTTATGCTCATATTTATTCCTACCTTCGTAATCAAACCTTGTCAAATAACCTTTCTAAAATGAAAAGAGAAATAATATAAGGAATGCATCAGGTTACGTAATTATGGTTGACGACTTGTATAGAAGAGGTCTCAATGGTACCCTCCTTAGGTGTCTAAAACACGATGATTCTAAGCGCGCTCTAGAGGAAGTCCACAAAGGTGTCTGTGGGTCCCATTCAAATAGCCTTTTGTTGGCTAAGAAACTCCTACGGGCAGGATATTACTGGCCCTCTATGGAAAATGATGATATACATTTTTCCAAAACATGTAAAAAGTTCCAAACTCATGATAACTTGATTCATGCTCTTGCACGTGAGTTTTTACCTTTCATTACGCACTGGCCATTTCAGCAATTGGCCTTTGACCTAATTGGGTATATTTATCTCTCATCCTCTAGTGGGCACAAATTCATTATCACTGCTACTGAGTACTTCACAAAATGGGTTGAAGAAGTCCCTTTGATTAAAGATACAGGCAAGCAAGTGTTTATGTTCATTCTCAATTACATCATCTGTAGGTATGGAATTCTCTCATCCATTGTGACAGAGAATGGGGGACAATTTAAGAATAAGGACATGGATGAACTTTGTGACATATTCAAAATTACCCAACACTATTCTTCTACTTACTACCCTCAAGGGAACTGACAGGTCGAGGCCTCCAACAAAAACATATTGAAGATCTTGCATAGAACAGTAAGACTGGGAAGGACTGGCACCTTTAGCTCAATCTAGCCTTATGGGATTATAGAACCAGTATCAGAACACCTACAGGGGAAACGCCATTTTCTTTAGTATATGGGACAGAGGTTGTATTTCCCATTCAGGTAGAAATACCTTCACTTTGAGTCAATTTACATGGACTCATTACTGATAAAGACTATTGGATTGCTAGAATCCAAGAACTTGAACTACTTGATGAACGCATAAAAGAAGCATTCAACTATTTAAGGGTTTACCAAAAGAGAATGTCTCGAGGCTACAACAAGAAAGTGAGACATAGATAATTTTAGGTCGGAGATCTTGTGCTTAAAGAATACCCAAAAAATCAACAACACCATGAACAAAGGAGAAGTTTAAACCCAACTGGTTGCGTCCCTTTGTAATCACTGTGGCATTTGGCTCTGGGGCCTATCAACTGTCAACTCCAGAGGGGGATACTTTTACTGATCCCGTTAATACTCTATACCTGAAGAAGTTCTACGCTTGAGCATTCTCACTGGTCAGCAGCATGTACATAAATATATGATCCTGAAAAAATATCAAAAACAACAAAAAGCAGAAAAAGTCAAAAAAATTTACAAAAAGTCCTGAAAAAATGACTCTTGGTGACAACATGGCAAATAGTTGCCTTGATAAGTCAATCAAAAAATGGGAAAAAATAAAATACAAAAATGAAAAATACAAAAAAATTTGAAAAATCAAGAAAGTGTGCCTTGGTGAAAACCTGGAAACAGGCACCCTAGTAGCAAAAATAGAATCTCTGCCAAGTGGTGAAAACCTGGCAAACAGGCATCACTTGTAACTTAACGCTCCATCTATCAACGTGTAGCTTAACCAACCTCCTCTATGGGATGACTTTTGTGCTTTCTGAGATATCAAATCAATCCAGTCCTCGCTTCACTAGTCGAAGCCATCTTTTAGGTCTCGCATAGGCCTCCTACTTTCAACATCATGTCAGTCAACCTGTCAAGTCCTCACACTTGGTCTCCTTTTTTGGACAGTTTGCCACTGACACACTAGTATTTCTCAACACCTTAATCAATAGTGTTTCTCAACACTTTATTTCGGACAAACTTGTGTTTCGTAACACAACATCGGATAATATAACACACTTAAACTTAGCACAATGACAACAACACACACAACAGTGTTTTTCAACACCCACATCAACATGTTAAACAGACTAGACGATTGCTGACAATTTTATTGTTTGTTGTCTGTTATCAATGATTTCCTATGTTTTCTTTGATTTTTGCTTGTTGGTTAGTTCCAATGATCCTTATGACAATACAGTAGGGTGTATGTGGTAATAGCTTCCGCACTTAGGTGGATATGCCACACATCCCTTGATCCTACTCTCTTGTACCATCAGGTGAGGTTGGTCCTATCTCCTTGTATGTTGTTCTGCTTGTTTCAATACAACAGCGCACTCATGGTTATCTTGGCTCTAAATGCCGCAATACTGGTGTACTCATGTTATATCAACTAGAAGCAATGTTTGGGTCATCTCAGCTCTTGTGTCTAGATGCTTACATTGGTTTCTCGCATCTATCCGATAAAGATTCATATTCATATCCTTATGGTTCCGCTGGTGCTAGTAAGGATTGTATTGACTCTGGTGTCCCAAATGTCCAAATGATGAAAATATAGTAGCTAGGGAAATCGGTGACTTGACTTGTGTCGTATGTTGCATTTTGTTGCATTTCCTAGGCTTGCATGATAGCATCATAACAAACACTCCACCAGACAATCAAAATGCAGAGCTATTCCCTTAACCAATTGCTTCCTCTAATCCTTTGTTAACACAATCAATTGTATTTCATCTCCTTAAGGTTATTTATCTGCGCACAAACAGTCACTAACAAAAGCAAGAGCATGACAGATATTTAGCATAAGATAAACAAAGCACACGTGATCTACATTTGTTATTCATAGAGCTCAGCTATTATCACACATACATGATCTACGCTACAGAAAGCACATAGAATTGAAAGATTGTACAACAATAAGAGATATGACAAGAGATAAAGACAAGACAACATAGTGAGAACCAAAGAAGATCATCGTGTGTGTGTGTGTGTGTGTGTGTGTGTATATGTCTCGGTGTATACAAAAACATGTGCTCTCAAAAATATCAAGAAAAAATGTGCATCCTCGATGCAGATGAATCATTTACAAAATCAGAATGGGATAAGATGGAAGAAGGGATAATTAGGTCACGCTTCCTCCCTCGCCACCATCTGAGGGTGGAGGTGGAGGAGCATGTGCTCTAGGTGGAGGGATTTCTCCCTCAGATCATGCCAGATACTACGAATAAGGAAACACCTGTTGGTCCATAGGAACTGCAACACTATATGCAGCCATGTAATATGCAGCCTGCAAGTCTATCGTGTAATCTCTCTCTGTAGAGACAGGAGCTCGAATGAAAATCCCTGGATCAATGCCTGCACTATGGCCTCGTTCCCTATGATCACCCTATCTTTCTCTATAAGATGCGCCTATGCAACTACTAGTTGTATCTGAGAGGCTCGCAGTCGTGCTCTCAAAGACCTAATCAAGTTTTTGGCTCTCTCTTAGATCCCTCCTCCCTCTGAGGTCCCTCCTACTCTACAACCTCTCGTGCCTCTCGCCGCTGTCGGACCACTCTAACTACATCATCTAACCCTAAATCGGATTGTGCAATCGGCATCTCCTCCTCAGCAACCTCTGTAGCTGGGACCTGTCCTCCGATCTATCCTAGGGTACCCATCTCCCTGTGATCTCTTTGTTTCCCTGACCCTGGTGTCTGACTCGTGCTAGGACCAGCCTCTCATCTTGCTCTCGCCTGAGTGGGAACTCTTTGTGGAGCCCTCTGTTGTGACCTCTAAGGTTCTCTCTATGGAACAACCGGTGGATCCCCTATAGGTGCTTGCTCTGGGGCATCCTCAACGATCCTAGGCACTCTCACTACCAGATCTGTAAACCTAGGGAAAGGGTACCTAGAAAGATAGTCTCGGTACTCCAGCATAACTCCTGCATCTTCTACTCCCTCAAGATACTCCTACGCTGGTCAGTTGAGCTCAATCAGCTCCTATGTGCACAATGCCAAGGATAACTTGCATAACAAAATTTCAATGCTCAGTCTATGTTCTGCAAAACTTCAAAGATATATACACAAACAAAGAACATACAAGACAAGATCATACCTGCGGAACCAGCCTCTTCGCTCCTCATCCAAAAACCGAGCATAGGCATTCTTCTCTATAGGGACACTTTGAATACAACCATAGTACCTCAACACTCGAGACAACGTGAATCTCTCCATCACCAATGATTTCTTGCCCAATACTGGGCGAGAAACAAAGAAATCTCTCCAAACTGTCCTTAGTTCAGCCCAGACCTCTACCTGCAAGTAAGGCCTCCATGTAACCAAGCTCAAATCATCGAGCTGGCATCTCCAGTAATCTGTCTTGCCCAGATAGGCTTGTGTGATGAAACTAGAATATTTGTAGACATAGGGTTGCCCACCCTGTCGTGTATCTATTGTGATAAGCCTACAAACTGGGAGATTCTCCCATGCCAATACTTGTAAAACCACAACCCCTGCAGTCATACCTTAGATCCCCCTGTAGGTCACCTCGTGCATCTTATGATACATCTATGCCAAGAGGCACTGACCCCAACCAAGCTTCTTTCGATGTGAAACCAATCTCTCGAGCATCCGAGCCCAACTGCACAAGAATCCCTGTTGTGACCGGTTAGCCATGAGAAAGCAACCGATGAATCCAGCAAGAATGCACTCTAAAGGCAATTGCTCTCCATATCTCTCTACTAAAGTATCCCAAGTGATAGAGAGATCTATAATAAATGGATCCTGAAAGACTTGGGCTAATGGTCGGACACCAACTAAAGGTGTGGAATCATACTCCACATGCACTCCAACAAACAGAATCTGAAGAATCTTGTAGATGTCCTCGGCATGATGGTCGTCTCTCCCATCAACAAGTGAAATGTGTTGTCCTTGCTATGGAATCTCTCCACTAGCGTGGTCAACATCCCATGGTTCACCTGAATATCAGGCATCTAAAGTAACCAAGAAAGCCCACAACCTCAGACATGTGCCCTATGATCGTCTGACAGGCCACGAACTAGCTGCATGATGGCAGGATAAGTAGACCGGAACTGAATATCAAGCAAGTGTACCTACATGAAGACAAATAACAGAAACATCAGTATCGGCATCAAATCAAGGTAAAATCATTACAATGTAATCAAAAAAACTCACAAATAGGCTACTAAGATAGACGAACACGCAAATAGACGATGAAATCATGAGAAAAATGTCTTTGTTCCCATACGAAAAAAAGGCAGAAAGTGACATAACTGGCCCCAAGGTTCATACGACACGGGATTAAAGGCTAGACAACAAAACATTGTGAAATGACATGAAATGGTTTCAGACGACAAAAGGGGCAATGAAGAATATTGTCGTGTGACAGATGGGTATGGTCCATACGACAAAACTAATGGTTTCATACGACATAGGAATTTTTAGCAGATTGTCATACGAGCCCTTTCGCAGGACCATACTGTTAGAAACACTGAGAGGGGGGGTGAATCAGTGTTTGTCTATTTATCTTTTACTTCTGCAACTTTAAACTTAAATCAAATAGATAACAATTGAAGCATAACAAAATAACACATAACACAAGATATGATTACGGGGAAACCTTAATCAGAGGAAAACCCCGGTGGGAATTAGTACCCACAAATGATTGTACTGGTCTAATGAACTTGTTAGAGTTCCTTTGCCCTGTTAGGAGCATTCTTTACAATGAAAGTACAATGACCCTGTTAGGAGTCTTTACAAAACCCTGTTAAAGGTGGTTGTCTCACTGCCAGAGCTCACTGCTCAATAGGATTAAGGCTACAACCTTCAGATAATAGATATACACTATATCAAAAAGATGAGCTAATGTTCTAACACTGTTGTCTGATCAGTTTTGTTTATGCTCTAATGCTTTAATCTCTTGAAGACTTCTACTTCATACTGATTTTCTTAAATTGTTCTTCTAAATATCTTCTCTACTTATTTTCCATTCACACTTAATACAAAAGTGCATGTCTAGTATATATATATGCCTGAATAGACGCGACCAAAAACAAGACCTTATTCACATACACAACGCTTCCAAACAAATTGGCTTAAGCGTGTTTACATGAGTGTTAAAGACATATTTACAAACATATTACAATAGGCGCATGGCCATTACAAAATAAAATATTATACGCTAATCCAAAATGTGAAGTCGTCTTTATACTCTATTTTTTGAACTACTAGTGGCTCTTGAACTTCCTATAACTTCTTCGTACTATCATACTGTACCATGCGTGTATAGACTAAGCTTAATTACATGTCATAAAGCTTAAGTGTGGAGGAAAATAGACTAACTCAATCGTACGCATGTGCGCTGGTGTTCTGATCAACTGTTTATCTTTGTACTGCTATGTTTTCTATACTTAGCCAATTTTGATCTTCAAAGTTCACTGTCAAAACTTCATATGACTTTGTTTCCATAATGACAACACAAAATAATTCATATACACCTTGAGTGTCAACTTGCCAACAGTCTCCCCCTTTTTCATTAATGGCAACAAAGGAATGTGGCCAAGTTGCTTAAACTTTGACTTAGCAACAAAAAATTGTATATCATAACTTTGGCTATATATATCATACTCCTTATATACATACACTACTCCCCCTTTGACATTAATGACAAAGGTGTCAAAATTTGTAAGTCTCTAGGTACTTACTCGGAGTACACATCTAGATACGCAATCTGAAGAGTCTTGATCTCTTGCTGCCAAAATGCCTTCAGTGCATCAACAGTTTGAAGATGGGTGCATAATGCATATGTAATTTTCTCCATCTTTGTCAGATCCATGCAGGGGCCTTGATCAAATGTAACAATTGTTGCATCTATCTGTTTTATGTTCTCATTCAAGACAGCTAAGGTGGGCGCAAGTGCATTTCTTAGTTGTGTTTGTCTGGTCCTTATCTTGTTGATCTCTACCTTGGCCTTTTCAATCTTGTCTATCTGACCTTGATAGATGTTGTTGCAGAGGTTGATGTATTGGGAGGATGTTTCAGCTGATTTCCTGATGTTTTCAACCAATATGTTTGCTTCTTCAATCTTCCTGATGTGCTCAGAAGTGAGTTTTCCTCTGTCCATACAATTTTCTATCACCTTCCTGCCTTTTGTTGCTAACTCTTTCAGAATTGTTTAACCAATCTTCAAGGAGTTGAGATCTAATTGGAAGTTCTTTGTCAGTTCATCCAATCTTTCCCTTTTGTACTTCTCCTCTGCAGTTTTAGTAGTTGAATCTACTAAACTTGTGAAGTTTGCTTTGAAGCAAGTCAATATGTTGTCAACATCATCCACTGACTGGATATTTGCCAATTTCTTATCTGCTGGTACTAAGTCATTCAAAATGTTCACTAACCCTAGAAAGAGAGGGTTTCTCATAACTTGTTTCTCTTTGGCTTTCTCCATGGCTAATACACTGATTTTAATCAGGTCTTCTTCTCCCCAAGAATCTACGTTTGCTGAATCAGGGGTCAAGCTTGACAACAATGATACTAATGGTTTGCTAGATGGAGTGAATATAGCATTTTGACTAACATCCATGCATTCAATTTTCATTGGGATCTCCTTAGAGGGTGGTTCATTAGGTTCATCCTTTCTCTCTTCATCTTGACCTATTGTTTCTCCAGTAGGAACTTGTTCTTGTTGTAAAGAAGTGTTATCATTGCATACCTTCTCAGCTTCTTCCGTACTTACAAATGCTTCCTCAAACTTATTTAAATCATTTTCTGAGGATGACATGGTAATCTCAACATCATTTATCACAATGGTTTCATTTGATTCCTTGACTGTATCAGAGGGTGATGTAACTTTGGGCGCTGAATCCTGTGGACCTATCATAGGCACATTTGGAATCCCTGGTTCTTTATCTTGTTTGGGAGGGACTGGAGTCACTTTAGTTGTAGGCGTCGTTGATGGATACATGTGTCTATCCAAAAATACTTTCTCAAATGCTTTTTCAGTCTATTTTCCAACCAACTCACTCTTTGTTCATAATGTGAAGAGTTCTTGTTTTGGTTCTTAGATGAGGTTTTACCAAATCTAACAGAATTGCTTTCTCATCATGTGAGAAAATAGGGAGAATATTGTATAATATTTCTTCTCTAATCCTCATATCTTCCTCTATTGCTTGTCTTTTCAATAGGTCTAATATGTTCCATACTTTGTAAGGAATGACTGTCTTGAGTTCCAATATTGACCTTTTAAACTTGATCATATGAGAGATAATCATAGAATGTATCTCTGATTTATCTATCTCTTGGTACTTGTCATAAATATTTGAAATTGAATCTAGTCTTCCTTCATTAATGATCATGTTTCTTAAGACTGTCAGACTAGGTTTGAATCCTACCTCAGGAGGGGCTTGAGTGCTTTTTACTTTTCTCCTTGTTGTCCTTGAGGATGGGTGACATATGGGAACTTGCTTCCTTCTTCTGGTCATCTTGCTTGGTACTAACGGTGGAGAGGATTCCAAGTCAATAGTATTTGAGGGTGCATATGTACCTTCATCAGATTTATTCTTCTTCTTCTTGTGGATAGCATCTTATTTCTCTATCTTGACTTCTGCAAGTGTTTGTTTAAGCTCTCTTGCAATCTTAGCTTCCCTAGCTTTATCTAGGTCTTCTTGTGTGACCCCATGAACCTTTAGGATGTTAGATGTAATTCGTGATGCCTTTCTTTTGTTATTTACACTGTATAAGACAGAATCAACTTGATTTGTCTTCTTTCTGGATGTGCCCCATCTTGGCTCTTTTGGATCTTCAGGCGCAGATAAAAGAACTTGTGCATGTCCTTCCAACACATGTTCTTCAACTTCATAACCAAGTGGATGAATCCATTTGGTTCTTGGCTCAACCACTTCCATGCAAGTATAGTCAGTTTCCACCATGAAGCATATGGTGTCCTTGTATTTCTCAACTATCTTCTCTGATATTCTGAACCTCTTCTACATCTTGATTCTGAATGTTTTGATCTTCATGTCCATAGAATCCTTTACACTGCTTTATGATCAATGAAATTTGGGACATAGTAGGTTTGCTCCTGTCTAGGTAAAGATTAGAGACTTTACCAACAATGTGGAAGTATAGGTAGATAATCAAGGAGCCGAATCTGAATATTTTGCTCTTGTCATGTTTGATAGCTCTAATGTTCTAAATCAGTTGTGCGCGCAATATCTCACAGAGATTATATTGTGTGTTATCTCTTGCCATCCTTATTGCTGCCAGAATAGTAGTTGCTGACACACTATTCAGTCTGCTTGTGTGTTGAAACTTGTAACCAAGTATCATAATGAGGAGTTTGATGTCTTCTTTCACAATGGGATCAACAGTCATCCTGCGCCTATCACTTCTAGATAAGCATGCCTGCTCAACCTGTTTCTTTACATCCTTTCCAGTAGGAAGAATAGGTCCAACCTTGGAGAGTCCAATCGTCTCATGAATGAGGTCAGCAGTAATGCGGACAAGAACTTCACCAATCCAATATAGATCATCATGTATCCTACTAAGTAGAATTTTAACCCATTCTGGTTCATAGAACTCATGCGCATTTGTGTACTCAAAAATAGGGTTATCAATGAGATGCGAGCATTCATCCTTGAATGAGTAATCTGGCTTCATCATTGATTCCATGAGAGTTGTTATGCGGTTGTCACTAATAGACTCCTTCTTACAATAGATGTAAGCGTGAATGTCCTCTACATGCACGAATCCAAGCGGAGTCTTGGAGAATGCCCCTTCTACATCATCTAGCACATACTTGAATGGATGCTTCTTAAACACATATCTCTTTTTCTCAGAGATGTCAAACACTGTACGAGTAGCCATTACTTACTTGTAACTTGCTTAAGTAGGGTTTCACGAGATTTTGAAAAAATGTGTCTGCTACGGTTCCGTTTCAACTTCGATTCGTCTTGCTAACCAACCAACGGTTTATCCTTCAACATTTCTATGTTAACTATTGTTGCGCTCTCTGAATGCTCAATCTCAAATGCAAAGTGAGGATAAGAGATCTTTTACTGACTTATATAAAAGTTTATTGCATTTAATGCTTGTTGTCGTAACGTGGTTTACATTGAGAATTTCAATCTTTTCTTCAGTCAAAGTTCAGGCTATGCGTCTATGCATACTACCTCATTTTGTCATCAATTACATGAATCCATAGGCGCATACTCAAAGGTGAGTATACCAGCCACACAAGGTTTTAGAGCTAGAATAGCTCCCCTTGAGACCATGAGGGTCAGCTAACCAGAAGTAGAAGTTGCCTCCACTATGGATGCATCTACTACTTTGTTCTCATCATTATCTTTCTTTACTTCAACCCATATTTTACCTGAATCTTCAGTAGCTTTCACAAACTTGACTTCACCAGATTCTTCAAATAGTGATCCTTTAGGCTTTTCTTGTTTTTGTGTTCTGGACCTGCAAAACCTTGAGATATGTCCAGCTTTGTTACGTGAGTGACAAATGATTGGAGGTCTATTGATATTGTTCATCATGTTGCACTACTTGGCTGTGTGCCCATCATAATTACATATCTGACATGTAATGTTCTGATAGTTTATCTGAGGTTGATTTCTCTGATTGTATTGAGTCATATTTCTTTGGTTATGTTGTGATTGATTTCTTTGACTTGTTCTACAATGTATAGCTCTATGGCCAAATTTAATACACGAATAACACTACCCATTGAAAGGTCTTACCTCTTTACAATATCTTGCCAAGTGTCCATGCTTGTTACAAGCATACCAAGTTCGGTTAACTAGCTTGTGTTCATCTCTAGGAGGGTCTACATTACCCTCTGCAAGATTCTCAATTTTCTTTGCTTCTGTGGATTCTTTTTGTGCTTTCTTTCATTGTATTGATTTCAATTTGAGCTACACTGTATCCAACACCAGTAGTATCACCTTTTATCTTTTGTGCATAAAGTTGTGATTGAATTAGATCATAACTTGTGTGTAATTTTTCAATTTTGTCTTTTGCTTCTGTTAGTTCAGATTCTATCTTTTTCTTGATGTTTTCCAACTCCAAGATCTTCATATTTTCTTGCATAAGTTCTTCATCTAATTGTTTACTTTCTTTGGTCTTTTCTTCAATAGCAGTTAGGCTATCAGTAAGTTGTTCATTCAGATCTTCAATCTTGTCTTTCAGAGACATGTTTTCTTCATTCAGCTTTTTGACCATTTTTCCCAAACCATTTGTAGAGCAATCTTTCAGATCTTTCCTTAATTTTTTTATAAGCATTTGGGAGCCATCAACTTTTAGTTTAACTTCTTCATTTTCTTTTTCAGATCTGTCAAGATCATCAAGGGTTGCTTCAAGATTCTTTTTCAGATGTTTCTCTGTTGTTGAATCCATGATCTCCTCAAGTGGTTAAACTTTCTTTCAGAGGGCCAGAGCTCTGATACCAATTGTTAGAAACACTGAGAGGGGGGGTGGATCACTGTTTGTCTATTTATCTTTTAGTTTTGCAACTTTAAACTTAAATCAAATAGATAAAAAATTGAAGCATAACACAATAACACATAACACAAGATATGATTACGGGGAAACCTTAATCAGAGGAAAACCTCGATGGGAATTAGTACCCACAAATGATTGTACTAGTCTAATGAACTAGTTAGAGTTCCTTTGCCCTGTTAGGAGCAGTCTTTACAATGCAAGTACAATGACCTTGTTAGGAGTCTTTACAAAACCCTATTAAAGGTGGTTGGCTCACTGCTCAATAGGATGAAGGCTACAACCTTCAGATAATAGATATACACTATATCAAAAAGATGAACTGTTGTTCTGACACTGTTGTCTGATCAGTTCCATTTATGCTCTGATGCTTTAATCTCTTGAAGACTTCTACTTCATACTGATTTGCTTAAATTGTTCTTCTAAATATCTTCTCTGCTTATTTTCCATTCACACTTAATACAAAAGTGCATGTCTAGTATATATACATGCCTGAATAGACGCGACCAAAAACAAGACCTTTGTCGGCCTAAAAACAACATACATAACGCTTCCAAACAAATTGGCTTAAGCGTGTTTACATGTGTTAAAGACATATTACAATAGGCGCATGGCCATTACAATATAAAATATTATACGCTAATCCAAAATCTGAAGTCAGCTTTATACTCTATTTTCTGAACTGCTAGTGGCTCTTGAACTTCTTGTAACTTCTCTGTATTGTCATACTGTACCATGCGTGTATAGACTAAGCTTAATTACATGTCATAAAGCTTAAGTGTGGAGGCACATAGACTGACTCGATCATACGCATGTGCCCTGGTGTTCTGATCAACTGTCTATCTTTGTACTTCTCTGTTTTCTATACTTAGCCAATTTTGATCTTCAAAGTTTACTGTCAAAACTTCATATGACTTTGTTGTCATAATGACAACATAAAATAAGTCATATACACCCTGAGTGTCAACTTGCCAACACGTACGACAAACCGCGGATGGTTGACAAAAAACGTGCAAAATGATGAAAAATTGACTAAAACAGAAAAAAAATTCATACAAGGATGAAGTTTATCGACTACTTACAAGTGGCGCATAGTCTATGGGCCGTCCATGCCTCCGCATACGCTCAAAATCGATGAGTTGACACTGGGACCACCATTTTTGCTCAGAGAAGATTCTCGAAACTCAAACGGGGACGGTGAAAATGATTTGAAAATGACCCCTCCGGGCCTTATATAGCAATTTTGACCTAATTTTCAAAATCCTCCTATGGATGTAAAAATTGCACCCCTACCTAATTGGACCTCTCAGAAATCCATTTTTGGGACTGAAATCGAAATCCGATGATGTTTTGGTCCTCAAAAATACAAATTAACCTATTTTCACAAATGCAGTTGGTTGTTGATGCTTTCCTCACAGGATTGTGATATGAGATTCCACTTGATCAATTTTCTTGAGCATTTCCTTCTCCAATCCTAAAAGTCAACTTAAGTCAACTCTTGGTCAAACTTGGTCAACTAGACCTCAAACAAGCTCGCATCTCATATCTCAGTGCTTTTCGATCTACCAGGCTTGTGCATCCCCTCCTTTCGATTTCACTCCCGAGGGGGCAGTACCATTACATCAACTATTTGATTCACATCAACAAGTTCAATCTCTAGGGGCATCAGGCCCTGACTTCAATCAAAAACCAATCAAGTGATTCTCATCACTGCGCATAAAAATCTCAATCTCTAGGTGCATATCAGATTCATCATACCATATCAATCTGAGAACTCCCCTCAATCTGGTAATTGGCTTCATCAGGATCCATATCAAGTCAATTATCCCAATCAATCAATCGAGTGGCAATCAGTCTCATTGCACCACATCAGGTTGGTTCGTCATTCAAACCTAATCTTAAATCAAGAAATTTGCTTGGAGGAAGGACATTTAGTTTCATCGCTTCACATCAAGCTAAATGCTCGGATTCTTCTATCAGTCTTCGCTCAATCAAGCCCGGAGCTTATATAATCAGATATCTCTATCAATCTTCGCTCAATCAAGTCTGGAGTTGATATCTTCAAATCTCTATCGATCTTTTTCCAATCAAGCTCAGAGTCGGTACTATCAGTCTTCGCTCAATCAAGTCCGGAGCTGATATCTTCAAACCTTAAATTGATCCTCGTTCGATCAAGTTCGGAATCAGTTCTTATTTGTGAGATAGTTTCATCACTTCGCATCAAACTATTTCCTGATCCAATCAAGCTTCTAACGTTCTTTGACTCAATGTGTTCCCAGATCAATCACACATTAGTCAAAGAGGGGCAAATGTAATCATCTAAAAATGGTCTAGCAAACCCATAGCCCCTTTTTCTCAAATAATTGGTCTTAATAAATCATAAATCTAAAACATTTTCACTAGACTCTAAATTATTGAGCATTTAATCAAACTTGCTTATATAATTTTAATTTCAACTTGTTGAATCAAATCATCAAACATCAAAGCCTAAACCCAAAAAGCATAAAATATTGGGATAAATCAAAAAGTCCTAAGTTCCAAAAAGTGAACCCATTCACATATGTGTGTGCACTCAAAAATTAAATAAAACAAATAAAAAGGGGGGAATACCAGCTTTGTCTTATTCTCCATAAGAGTTGACCAATCAAAATCACTTTATCATCTCACATGGATTGAGAGGAATTGCATCTCTACCATAGATCAATATATTTTGCCTCTTAATCTCAACCACTCATTTCTTGGAATCTCTTATAAAAGGGATAACTCCCTTGCTTATTCATAACAAGAATATTTGGAGTAGAGTTATAATGCTATTTTCATTCTAGAGCTTATTGGTGCATTTATGGTTCTTTGCTTTCATAGTAGCTCCTTGCATTTTTGCATTGTTAGCTTCATTTCTTAGCTTAATGGCATTCTAGTTTCTTTTCATAGCTTAATGTAGATGAATTTTTCTTCTCATTGATAGCTTAAATATTGCATCTTAGTCTCATTTCTCATAGTTAATATGCATTTAGTTTGTTAGTTCATACATTTCCATTTTCAAGCTTCTCAAGAGCAAAGTATGCAAGTCTATGTATCTTGCTTCATCTTACATTGAATCTTCCATTTTAGAGTAGTCAAGTCATTGATTTCCCTATGTCCAAATCTGATGGACATCTATGAGAATCATACTTGCTTCAACTAGGAAGCAATAAGCCAGTTTCTAGGATTTTATGATAGTGTTTTTAATCTTATGTTTTCAATAACCCTTTTGATATAATGGTTTATTGAAGTGTTTGTTTGCAGATTTTGATCACACATTTTACCACAAACAGAGCTTATCTGTGTATGTGTTTTTACCTTTAATTTATGATTTAGGATCAGATTAAATAATGCTCTAAGTATAACATAGATTCATATTGGTAAATACCAGGATCGTATAAGAAGTATGGGTTTGGGATAATTGTGTTCATGGCTAGGAATTTTTGACATCGGTTAATTTCTGTATTTCTAAATCTACCTAAAGGATATTGCCCAATGTACAAGGAACTGACCAGAAATTGATATCTTCTGCATTGATACATTTTTAAGTTGGGTCTGGTTATATTCTACAAATACTAAATAACTCTGAAATCCTTTCAAAGTTTCATGGTTATTTTGTTGTATGTCTTTCATGATAGTTGAGAGTAAATGAGTGATTGGTTCTCATTCAATATTCCTTTATCATTTTCTATTATTCTGAATCCAGAGAAAATTACAAAGTTATTTTATGTTAAGTTGGATTAGGTTCACCCACCTTGGTCTTGCAGAGCCAAAAGTGTAGAGGGCAATCTTGTCCCTATAGTTGGTTTGATTACCTAAGATTGCCAATACTTGGAATTAACCACTCTTGAAGATTCATCCATAGGTATATTGGTAGCTTCCAAGAGCATAAATCATTTTAAAACACCAACAATAACCTTGATTCAGATCAATTGATAGCTTGGATCTTTGAGATGGGCAAGTACTTTGAACTTGAAGAAACCAGTGAGGAGAAAAAGGTAAAATATGCCTGAACTAAGTTAAAGGGATTTGCATCCTTATGGTGGGAACATTTGCAGACATATCGACAGAGAAGGGTTAAAGACAAGATCAAATCTTGGGATAGAATGATGAGTAAATGAAAGGCTAAGGCTAAATGAGATCTTGTAGATTTTTTGTGTGACTATCATGGTCTTCATGTTTTCGATCAATCCTTGTTTTCTCCAATCTCACGAAGGTTTTCCTTATCAGAAAATCTTAAAAGCTCATTCCTTGATAGTGTTACATGTGTGGCTAACCTACTTGAGGGATCACGATTCTTATTTCATTCATTGGAGGAAGATCCTTATGGTTTTAGGTCCTGAACTATTTTTTGTAATTGATTTTCCTTTCATTGGGGAATGTAATCTTTCTTGGCTAGCATGATATTCGTGAAGGATTTATATACTCTTGTAATTGATTTCTATGGGCATGAGAATAGAGAGAGAACTGAATAGAACCTTATCACTTGTAGAGTTTTGGTCTATAGATTGGATGGAAGAAAGTACCTAAGTAAGGTTCATGTAATTTTTGTTGTAGGTAGATAATATAGAAAGATAACCTATTGAAGGTTCCAATCATGCCTATATGCCTAGAATGTATTGTTGTTTATAATAGTTGCATGTAACTAGTTTTTCATAATAAGAAGGTTGATCTTGCATACATTTCTTTGTTCGTTATTGCTTCTATTGTGTGACTCTTGTTGTAGGGATTTATTTGAACTCTATGAGTTCCCACTTTCCTTCTCTGAATCAAGTGGTATTAGAGCAAGGTTTGTAACCTAGGTTTTCTTGTGGGGTGGAAGAAGAGAGGATCTGACCTACAACTGCTGAAGATTATAAAGATGGCCAGAAGAAATGCTAGAGGTGGAGCAAGAAATACAGATCCAAATGTCTTGGATTTTTTGAGACAAATATTTTCTAGATTAGAAGTGGTGGAAACTTCTCAGAGGAGAGGATGACATATAGAAGATGCAAGTGATGAAGAAGAAGATGAACAGAATCATAATGAGGCAAGGGAAGGAGTGAATAATGAGGAACAACCGGAGTTGAATCAAGAGGAAGAAAGTTTCATCCAAGCCTTGACCAATATGAATAAGAGACCTCAATTTAACCCACCTAACTACCATGGTAACCTTGATTCAGATCAATTGATAGCTTGGATCATAGAGATGGGCAAGTACTTTGAACTTGAAGAAACCAGTGAGGAGAAAAAGGTAAAATATGCTTGCACTAAGTTAAAGGGATATGCATCCTTATGGTGGGAACATTTGCAGACAGATCGACAGAGAAGGGGTAAAGACAAGATCAAATCTTGGGATAGAATGATGAGGAAATTAAAGGCTAAGGATCAATTTTAGTTCTATCCACTGTTTATCAAACCTAAACTTTTCCACTACCTTGCATAAGAAGCGTCTGTCCACTTTGTCATAGGCTTTATTGATGTCTAATTTAATGAGCATACTTGGGTTCTTATTGATCTGGATGGAGTGAATTGATTCTTGAGCTATAATGAATCCATAAATTCATCTCTCTTGTACAAAACCTATTTGTTCTTCACTTATTATGGTAGGAAGCACTTTTTGTATTCTATTTTCCATTGCTTTGGTTAGGATTTTGTAAATGGTATTACATAAGGAGATGGGCCTTAGATCATTAAAGCCCTCAATTTTCTCCTTTTTTGGTATTATTTACCACTCTAAGGAGGCTACCTAAATTTTTGACTCTTTTAATAGCCTCTATCACCTCATCCCCTATTAAATTGCATAATTTCTGAAAAAATAAAGCTGGAAAACCATCCACTCTAGGGGCTTTATTTGGTTGCATATTTTTAATTACTGCTATTTCTTATTTTGTGAATTTGGCTTTGAACATTTTGTTCTGGTTTTCATTGATGAATCTCAGTATCTGTTCGAGGATCTTGTCTTGGTCTTTGAGATTTGAACCCTCCCAAATATTAAGAATATTGTTAAAGAATGTGACCACCATTTTTACTTTTGAATTTTCTAGTATTGTTCCATTGGGATGCTTAATCTAAGTGATACTATTAATATTCCTGCGAACCTTAGTACTGTTGTGAAAAAAAATTGTGTTCTTATCTCCTGCCTCCAGCCAGGTTTGTCTAGATTTTTTTCCTCCAGAAAAGTTCTTTTGCTAAAACATCTTCTAGTTGTATTTTTAAAGATTTCTATTTTTGGTAGGATTCCTCATTCATCCCATATTTTATTATTTCTTTCTTTAGGTCTTCCAGTTCTATTTCAATGTTTTCCTTATTTTAAAAGATGATTCCAAAACAATTATGGTTCCACTCTTTTAATTTGGTTTTTATGGCTTTAAGTTTAGTGATTAAGCAAAACAATTTGGATCCTTTCACTTCAATTCTTCTCCACCATTGCTCAATAATCTCAGTCAAGTTTTCATCTTTGAACCACATTTGTTCAAATTTAAAGGGGCACCTTATAGGTCTATAGTCTTCAGTGATGTTCAGTTTGATAGGGAAGTGATCAGATCTTTGAGTAAGGTAAAATCTATGCCATAAGAGTATAGGGGAAATCAACCCATATCTCTTTAAAAAATAATCTGTTTATTTTTTCTGTCATGTTATTATACCCCAGCCTCATATTGTTCCAAGTAAATTGGCCCTCTTCTGTTTTAATTTCCATTTGTTTATTTTTATTTATCCATGACTCGAAATCATATGAAGCAGTGAATACTCAGAATATTCCCCCTCTCTTCTCTCCTAGTATTAGAACAATATTTAAGTCTCCTACAAAAACATAGTTCTGATTTGGATTCTAGTTAAGGGTTTCTTCAATTTCATGTCATACCACCCTTTTGTCCAAATATTGTGTAGGGGCGTATATATTGCCTATATTGAAGTTGAGACTTGATCTAATGCTTTTTAGAGTTCCTAACATCCAATGTTTGCCACTACTAATTATTGAGAAAGACACCCATCTTAGATCCCATGCTATAGCTAGCCCTCCAGAAGCTCCTTCTGCTAGGACTCCTATTACTTTCCATAGTCCCAATTTCTTCTTTAGTATGTCCAACTCTATAAGGTTCATTTTTGTTTCTTGGATTAATAGAATGTATGGTTTCTTCTTAGATATGCAAAGCTTAATCATGTGTTTCTTGTTAGGGGCATTTATGTCCCTAACATTCCACGATAATATTTTCATTGCTCTGTGGGAGATTACTACCCCCTCCCTGCATTAAATAGCTTAGTAATCTTAGTCTGATCTTTTGCCCTCCCATCTCTTTCTTTGACTTCTGCCAAAGATTTCCTTCCTCTTTTCTTTAGGGTTTTGGTACAATCTAAATTGAAGGTTTCAAATTCAGTTATTGCTATTCCTAGGATATTATTTTTCTTGTTGCCTTCTAAGTCCTCCAATTCCACTATTTATTCTTCTAAAATATGTTGTGACCTTTCTTCCTCCTCTAATTCTATTATTTTTTGGATTAATATATGTCTCCTTATTAATTTCTTCCAAATTAAATTTCCCGCCACTAGTGAGTCTATGTTCTCATTTAATATTTCTTCACAGATATTTTCTACTTGCTCAAGATTTATTGATTTTTTTCGTTTGTTTTCATCACTAATTTTCATTTTCCCATCATTTTTTTCTACAATATGAGTTTCTTCTACAAATATTTCCATTTCCTGTTCTTTTATTTCTCCTTCTAAGTTTTTATTGTCCTTATTCTCTGTTATATATTCCTGAGATATCTTATGGTTCAACAGATCTGTTGGTGTATTTGAAATTTCCTTTTCACCCTCTATATCATGCTCAGGATTTCCTTGTGCAAGGGTGGAGATAAAGCCTCGCCCAAGTTTAGATCGTATTCCTTATATGACTGGACATATTCCACTATAAAGCCCCCTTTATCCTGATTAAGGCTTATTTTTGACATATGGTGGAGTATTAAATTTTATGCTCTATTTATTCTTATTTGTATTTGGGGGTTCGCAAAATGTAGGTTTAATGGTATATGTTTACTCCATTATTTTAAGTTTGATAGTTTTAAGGCTTTTAACCTCATTATATATTTTGATTGCTACTTTAACATATAATTGATTGATGAAATCTTTCTCCATATCTACAAATTTACCAATTTTACTTGTAATATCTCTGATAATGGTGTTATGCATTAGTTTGATAGGAAGATTAGGCAGTTTTATCCATCAAATTATCTCGATATTTTCAACCTTCATAGGATCAAAATTTGGACACCAGTCAATAAATATAAAACCCTTGTTTTTAAAATTAGGGCATTCACCTTCAAACAACATCACTTTAAGTGAAAGATCTGAGCTGTCTAGAAAACGAAAGTTATTCTTAAGGTTAGTATTACTTACCTGTCTCGGGAATGTTTTTTTGAACCACTTTGCTAGGTCCTTCGTTGTCCCCTCATCTCCCGGTCATTTCACAAAAATCCTATGAGTTTTACAGTGGTCTTTCATACCATCCGTAAATTTATTCCTCGTGTTTATCCTTACTTCTATCGCCATACTTTTTGACTGGTTGAATCTCGAGGTTGGAAAGGGTTTCTTTTTATTAGGCACTTTGTGATTCATTTCCCGGGTTCGACCATGCTCAATAATCTTGCTAGGGTTTTTTTTCTTTGTCCTCGGCCAATTTCCCAAGCGTGGATGGACCTTGGAAGGATCCCTTCTGTGGGGCGAGGTATAGGGTTCTCGGGCTTTACTTGGTTCACTACCCAGTGCCAACCTATTTTCTCCCGTGGCGAATGATGGAATCTTTCTTGTTATTGGGAGTATCCATATTCCTAGTTTTCCCATGGCGTCAACTCTCAAGTTTTGATTTCTTTCCTTCGGCCTCGGGTTCCCTATTCTTCTTTCCCCCACTTGGTTGCCTTCCTACATAATAATGCTTCCTTGGGAAATTTTCTCCTTTGAATTCCTCTACTAAGGGTTCCTCAAAAATCCTAGTTTTCCATATGCCATAGTTCTAATATTTTCCTAGTTAAATCCAGGGTTACCCTTTACTATATTTCGACCTCGACCTTCATTTTCCTCTAATAAATTTCTCCAATTCCTGCGAGGCCTATGAAAAATAGGGTCCCTTGGTTTATTTGTAGCGTGATTATCTATGAACCCTTGATCGTCGAGGTTTTCAAGGATCGAAACCCTGTTTCCTTCACAATTCTGCCTATGGAAATAACTTAAGTTTTTAATGCTTGCAGACTGATTGCTCGCCTAGTTTTGCCAGTATTTAGCAAAGCCCATTGAGCCTATGTTTTTGTTTTTTTTTTATCGCGGCTAGTAATTTACAATATGTTTTGTTTTAATCAAACTATTAACAAAAAAATTAGTTACTTCACCTTCGGGAGATCAAATGATATTATTTGAAAATTTTATTTTATAACTATATAGCCCTCAATATTAACTTTTAATAAATTATAATATGCACTTTCATTTTTAATATTTTTTAATATTATATATTTATGTAATGAATAAATGCCTATTACAATTTTAAAAAGACCTTTAGACTAGACACTAGAAAAAAAACAATTTTTTTTAAAAGTATATTGAAAAAATGTACTACACTCCACATAAATCTTATAATTTTATAATGAGAAGTCTATTATAAAAAGTTAACATAGCTATTTAAATATAATGTAATTTATGTAAAATACACTAACAGATACCAAGTAGACTTGAGAAGTTTCACATTAAAATCCATGAAAATATAAGCCTAGATGTGGCTTGTAGAATAGGAATTAATTATAATGATCACAGAGGCTAGACAATTTCATATTTGTGATATTGGTATCAGGATTCAACTATGTAATTTTTTGAGTCAAACCCTTTGACCCATATTTCACGAGTAGTGGTTCACATGAACCCATCTCTCATGAGAATGAATGGAACACTTGGCACTCATTGCATCTAAGTGATGCTCACAGAGGTGAAGCACCAAGACTTCCCAATCCATATCCATCGGTAGTGGACGGCCGGTGCAGGTGGGGAGCAACCCGACTGGATGCGTTAATCTGTAAATGGGGAATTGGAGCCCTATATATCTATGGGGGGCGGATGAATCAAGTTAGTTGCAGAGCACCTGATCGAAATGATACCACCCGAATGTTGGCCTACTATTCGCCCAGGCGGATCGACACCCCAAAGAGGCTAAACAATTCTCGATGCTTAGTACTGGGATGGGTGACCTCTTGGGAATTCTCAATGCTTCACCTATGTGAGCATCACCTAGATGCAATGAATGCTAAGTGTTCCATTCACTCTCATGAGCGATGGGTTCATGTGAATCACTACTCATGAAATATGGGTCAACGAGTTTGACTAAAAGATCTACACATTTGAATCCTGATAGCAATATCACAATTTGTCTTGTTGTGGAAAATATATCCTACTTATCAATTTCATGTTTGTTGTACTACTTCACATTATGCCATAATTTTTTTAACATCTTTCTTTAAATCATCCCAAAAGAAATCCATCTTAACTTAATCATAAAAATTTGAAAATCTAGAATAACTTTTCATGGGAGATGACAGAAGTTATTTTAGTTAGTACTACTTAACCTAATTAATAGAGTACATATATTTTTTTATGATATTAATAGTTTTTAAGATGCTATTTGAATTGAATTTTAGCGTGTTGCAATGATATACGAAACACACTATACATTCCTATCGTTGTTAGTTCAATCTGAATTTAACTTCTTATGCCAAGGTAGGTTATAATTTTTATATATTATTTCATCCACAGTATATTTCTCGAGTAGTTATTAACCGAAGCGGTGTCAGTGTGAGGGTTTCTGACGAGAAGAGTTTAGCGTTTTGTGCACAGTGTTGTCTTAAACCACAACTTCTTTGGCGTGAAGTATCAAGCATTTTTTTGTGTTCCGGGTGTTGATTTTCGAAACGCTGAAATAGTGCATTTAATTTTGGTCAAATATTAAAGAAACCGTTTTAGAGTTTTCGAAGAGATATTGTGTTTACAGAAAAATATGATGAGTTTAGAAGAGGAAGCCCTCTTATGTTTGAAGGAGGCAAAAAATAAAAATAAACAAACGAGTTATTTTGTTCTCCTTTTAAGATTCAGGTTGTGCTTAAACTATGCTATCAATTTTTTTTATCCTTGACTTCAAGAAACTTTTGCTAATTAATTTTATCTTATTCAAAACCTAAGTTGGATATGATTGGAAGTATCTAAGTAGAATTATAGGAGAGTGCCTCGAGTATCAATAAACTACAGGAGTATCTATTCTTTTCTCCTATAAACTTCTCAAATCTACTTGGTATCTGTTAGTACTTACTAAAATAACTTCTCTCATCTCTCGTGAAAAGTTATTCAAGATTTTTAATTTTTTATGATTAAGTTAAGATGGATTTCTTTGGGATGATTTAAAGAAACATGTTAAAAAAATTATGGCATAATGTGAAGTGTATTAGTACAACAAACATGAAATTGATAAGTAGGATATATTTTCCATAGCAAGTCAAATTGTGATATTGCTATCATGATTCAAATGTGTAGTTTTTTTAGTCAAACCCGTTGACCTATATTTCATGAGTAGTGATTCACATGAACCCATCACTCATGAGAATAAATGTTACACTTAGAACTCATTGCATATAGGTGATGCTCACATAGGTGAAGCATCGAGAATTCCCAAAAGGTCACCCATCCCAGTACTACTCCATCTCGAGCACGCTTAACTATGGAGTTTCCTCCATAGTTAAACCCACTATGCTTGCAACCCCCTTTGCAAGAAAAGTGGGTTAAACTATCCACTACACTCCAGCTGGAGTCGTACTGGGAAGGGTGACCTCCTGGGAAGTCTTGGTGCTTCACCTCTGTGAGCATCACCCAGATGCAATGAGTGTTTAGTGTTCCATTCATTCTCATGAGAGATGGGTTCATGTGAACCACTACTCGTGAATTGTGGGTCAATGGGTTTGACTCAAAAAATTACATAGTTGAATCCTTATACCAATATCACAAATATGAAATTGTCTAGCCTTTGTAATCATTATAGTTCATTCCTATTCTACAAGCCACATCTAGGCTTATATTTTCATGGATTTTAATGTGAGACTTCTCAAGTCTACTTGGTATCTTTTAGTGTATTTTATCCTTTCGTTAGTGCATTTTATCCTTTTATTCTCGTGGTGGAAAACCTAACAATTGAGTGCCAAGGAGATGAACTTTGAAAATCCCTTGTAGTGATTTAAATCTCATGTGAGAATTGCAAAGGTTGCATCCCAACATCCATCAAACCAATTTGCAATAATGTGCTATCTTTGATGCTCTTGTTACTTTGCAATTACTCCTATCGACTATCATATAAAATGCACATGTGTAACCTTAGCAACATTTCCAGGTCTTAATGTAACATTAAAGCAACTGACCAAATGGTAAACATAAACACACATTAACATATATGAACACCAGATACACATGGAAACTCAGAAGGGAAAAACAATAGTGAGAATAGCTTCTTGGATCTACTACCCAAATCCAGCCTCACAAAGATAATAAAGAACTTAGAATATTTTGTAGGCACCAACACATAGGAATCACAACCTCAGATGGAGACACCAATCCCCAAACGGATTCGCAGGAACCAGCACCAAATTACAAAAAAGCATATCAAAGATGTCATGCAAACCTTCACAATTCAACCTTCAACATCTACTGATCTGATCTGCATCAAAACATTCTCTCTGTGTGCATAGGATCTGCAATATGATTCGCACACTTCAGTTCATCTTTGTCGTCAGCTAAATACACAGCTTGCACAAATTTTTCCAACTCATCTTGGAATGAACCTAAAATCAATTATTTATATGCATTACAACAAATAATTACATTCCTAAGTCAGCCTAGAACATATTTAAAAAATATATCAGTTGGCCACAAGAAAATTCCATAACCAAACATGTAGTCGGCTTGGTCCTAAAACCTAAACATTAAACTATGAGTGGAGACACACTATGTGTTACCCAACACGGACTCAACTAGTCCCAAACTAACTCCACGCTCTTCCTCCGGCTGGCACACATTATCCTTCTATGGCGTATCAATCACAAACATTAGTACAGTCGGCCAACTCACACAGTGAGCCCTTTGTCACTTCTAACTTTCTATCTACAAGACAAAATCCTGTGAAATTCTAGAATAACAATCTTCATATGCAACTTTGCTTTACTTTGAAACTGCAAGCCAAAAATCTCAACTACAGTTGAATGCAAAACACAACACCATGACAATGCAATGGATGCACACACTGTCTCTGACGAACAAACCCCAAAAAACCCACCGCGGATACTTCCAAACCTCTGCAAATATTGTAGATAATCAGCAACAGCTGACACCATAACATCATTATGACAATAAGAGATCTATGCAACATACTAGACATTGGCCTTCAAAAGCTTGCATGTTGTAGCAACTTTCAGATACCTTGGCATAAGTAACAACACTGAGCAACACCTTTGAAATCAATGACAATACTCTGTCCAACATGACACACGTCAACTTTACCACGGTCATGTGAATCACACTCATGTCTGTCATGACACTGTCACTTTGGAAATATTGTCCGCTTATTAGTCTTTGATGCCACAATTCTCAATTTTGCACACCACTAGCAACTAACTTATTTCTATAATTGGCATAATGCCACTTCATCACACGACTCATGCCCCCTATGGCAGCAACACCACTTTTGTCACTTTAATAATTTTGGCTTAGTAGAGCATGATCACGCGAATCACATATTTCAAGCTCACTTTATAGTTTGACAATTTTCAATTTTGGTACGTATAGTTTTCAATCATGCATGTCATGTTTTGTTGGTCAAAATGACAATTTTCCATTTTTTAACTTTTTTTTTCCAAGTGATCTTCCATCACATGTATTGTGATTTCCATACCAGCGTGACACTTTTTTCATCTATCTAAAAATTTGTCATTTTGATGCCTTACATGCAAGGCATGCCTTCTCAAAATTAGCATCACTTCGACATTTTTCAAGGATTTATTCCTTACAATTAGAAATCACTTGATCGCATTTCTGCACCCTTCAAATCACTTCGGCATTAGGCTTTTCCATACCAAAATCACACCTTTCTGCCTCTCCTATCACTTTTGACACTCAATTAGAAACCACATATTTTGGCCTCTCTGCCACTTTTATCTCCTTCGCCATTTTCTTCTTGGTTGGAATCTGATTTTTACCTCAATCAAAGTGTCAAAGGACACTTGCCATTGTTTATGAGATGAAATTGATTGGAGTTCAAAAATACACAAAAAAAAGGAGTGTATAAGGATTTCACAATTAAGGGCTAGATAGGTCAAGGACCAACATTTTTATATGGAAAACAACTAAGTACAAAAACTTCTATACGTGTACAAGAATTAATTGTGTCTACAAACCACAGCACATACTTGGGGCATAGAACACCCAAAATTTGCAATTCCTAAGGTAGACTGTATTGAATTCACCAAATTGGCATGAAAAACATTTTTAAAATCACCTACACAAAAAACTAAACTAATGAACATAATAGTTATACACAAGACACAAGATACTAAACAAAGTAAATGTGACACAAAACACACACATAATACCAACACAATATAAACAATTCTATTTACAAGGGATACAATCCCTACAAATCTAAGGAACAAAGTGTTTCATGATTTTCTCATTATAGAGCAATGGAAGATAGTTATGTAATGTCCCTTTCCTAGATCACCTTATACGTTGCCCTAAATTCACAAATAAAGAACAAAACAATAGTAAAATATAGTTGGAGATATAATCCTCACTCAAGAATAATGTAGGTACTCATGAAATACATTCAAATCTACGGTTAGGAAATATACATTGATCTACACAACAAATCACAATGATTAAGGGGGAGCTCAACCATAACGAGGGTTGTTATAGAAGACATGATAAGGTGCCCCAAGTATTCTCTACCCTAGGGCCAACAGTATGACCTTATCCTCTTTGGCCTCATGTGGTCCTTAACCATTCCCGTGAGGTGGTGTACCTAGTGAGATCTATATGTCGTTCTCCTCCATCCTATCAACCTCTCACCTGTTATGATTGAGGATCCCTTCTAGTACACTTCAACAATTGACCAATGTGGGGATGGTAAGGGAGCTGCAATATTGTGTTGTTAAATTGACCCTCAAGCCTAGGCCCAAGAGCAAGACCTTATCCTCCTTGACCTCATGGTCCTTAACCAATGGTTCCTAACCATCTTTACAAGGTGGCATACCTAGTGAGGATCTTTCACAGTTCCCCCTCCTTACACTCCATTCCCTCAACATGATCGATTATTGCAAAATCTCATATTGATAAATGCATAGACAGTTAGACTCAAGTATTCATCAATTGCATATAATCAAGTGTAGATATATGTGTATTTTCATCTATATATAATAATTATAAATGCATATGCATATATATTCTTTCATGCCACAACAATTAAGAGATTATAAATAAGTTGTTCTATTGTATACATGATGGCCTTTGATGTTTGTTTAATTGTCTTTGTTGCATATGATTGCTTTTGCCAATTTTCAATTGTTGTTGGATGATTGATTGATTGAATGAATTCCTTTGATTTGATGATTCAAGTAATTGGTGAGTTAAGATTAAGTAATTGTTGATTAGATGGTTAGAAAGTGTTGATATAATGAATGCTAGTTTGATATATTGGTGGATGATGATTGAATGAATGTTGATTTAATAAAGTGATGCTTGATTGCAAAATTGTATGTTTTCTTGATCCCAAGATGAAGTGATGATTGTTTGCTTGATTTCTTGAGGGATGAATGATTGATGGATGAAGGATGATGATTGAAAAGCCCTTTAATGCTTGGAATGAAATCTCCTTTACCTTTCATAAGAATTGTGTCACCACTTTTCATTGTTGCCTTTGAGAATAATATAGTCCCTCACATTAATCTCCCTTGGATGTCCTCCTCGAATGACACCTTTTCCCTTTTGTATCTTCCAATGTGGGGAAGAGTCACACCTCTTCGTCATGGCTGCCCTTTGCAATGGTCACAACCTTTCATAATTACAACCCTTTGAAAGAGTCATAACCATTCATAGCTTTTTCCTTTTGAAGGAGTCACTTCCCTATTTTCTTCTCTATTAATTCTTTCTTGATCCACACCTCTTTTTTCTTCCTTCCTCCCACTTTCAAATGAACTCTCCTCCCTTTTGAACTCGCCTCCCTTTTATATC
>MU226477.1:4778556-4789508 GCA_018584345.1 Thuja plicata
TTAATTGTGCCAAATATAATTGAATCATTGTAACCAGCATTGGGCAAAGGCAAAATTCAAGGGTTTGATTTTTTTGATGTTGGCTGGAAATATATTTCTTATGTATTACATTGAAAGCAAATGAATGCCATCATTGAATATAGCACTTTTTCCTCTTAAAAGTTGCATAGTTTTAGTTTCGCACTTGCTTGGATATTCTGGAATTTTATAGCAGCAGCATATATACATTACATGACAAGTGTTTGACAAAATTCCAAGTGAGAAGTTAAGTGGTTTTAAGGTCCTATTGAGTAGGGGACTTTACAAAATCTGAGTCTAGACGTGTAGTAACATGCGTCCATCGACACAATATTAATCTGAATGTTCCGCGGCAATTTACACTTGGCACTGGAAACAAACGACAAACTCCTTTGACCAAGCTGATATTCTCGATCCACCAGGCCAGCAACCACTAACGAAAGGATAGAAACAAACTTCCCGTTTCCAGACAAGACTATTGTTCTCATATATCATAACCTCCTACTAACTCCATTAGGCCGGACAGCAATCTAACAAAAGGAATTAACTGTCTTCACTTCGCGACCAATTTCTAAAAATATTCAAGCATGCGTGGTCCCTCCACGAGACCACCTTTTATTGTCACCAAAATTGGTTGTACTATTCCCATAAGGGAAACTACCTTATTTAGCAACAGAACATAGTGTTAAATTAACACTAGTTTTATTCGAACAAAACAAAACACCTCATAATTATTTAATATTAATTTGACAATTTAATTAATATTGAATAATTAACTCCCTTTATCAGCAAAATAATTAAACTTTATTTTGGGGAGATGACAGTCTCCCCTGCACCGTGTTGCTTGCCCACAAGCAACTGTAAATTCGGATGTGCTAGATCCTTCTCATGTTACCAAGTGGCATCGTCCAAGGGCAAATCCTTCCATTTGATAAGATATTCTTGAATAGTTTGGTTACGCAGATGTCTGTCCCGCGTTTCTACAATGTCCTCAGGGATCATCTCGAGTTTCCCTTCCTCATCCAAGGGAGGTAAATCTTCTAAAACTGTGACCTGCTGTCCTAAAGCCTTCTTGAGACAAGATACGTGAAACACATTGTGTATCCTGCTACCGACTGGTAAATCGAGTTCATATGCAACCTCTCCAGTTTTGCCAATAATCTGATAAGGGCCATAAAACCAAGGCTTCAAATTTTCAACCCCACTACACTTGAGAGATGTCTGTCAATAGGGCTGTAATCTGCAGTACACTAAATCACCAACCTCAAAACTCCGTTCCACCCTCTTCTCATCACCATAAATCTTTTGCTGGTTTTGAGCACAATATAAATTTTCCTTGAGGCTTTTCAAGATGTCCTGACATTCCTGAAGCCAATTGCGTGACTTGGGCACATTACTGTTATCAGAAGCAAGATCAACAAAGGATAAAGCATCATACCCATATAATGCCTTAAACGGTGTCATACCTATAGACATGTGGAAAGTAGTATTATAACAATACTCCCCCAAATGCAACCATTGAATCCATCCTTTTGATGCCCCGCGACATAATTACGAAGGTAGCCTTCAATCCATTTGTTAACTATTTCTATCTAACCATCTGTCTGTGGATGGTAACTAGTGCTGTCATGCAATACTGTAACTGTCAACCTGAATAATTCTGCCCAAAAGTTACTCAAAAACCTACCATCTTAGAATATTCTACCAACAGAGATTTCCAATTAGTTGTTACCCCGGATAAAGCATTTATTTCTGGCCTCCTAGACAAAGCCTCAGCCACAACATTGTTCTTACCCTTAACATATTCAATTTCACAATCATAAGATTGAATTTTACTGATCCACTTATGTTGCCTATCATTCAAATCTTTCTGACTCAAGAAATATCTTAAACTGTTATGATCAATTCGCACAACAATTTTACCACCGACTAAATATTGTCTGAACTTAGCCAAAGCATGCATTATTGCTAACATTTCCTTATCATATATTGAGTATAAGTTTTCAGCACTATTAAGTTTCCGGCTTTCATAGGCTAGAGGATGTTTATTTTGCATTAAGAATGCTCCTATTCCTTCCCCAGATGCATCACATTCTAATACAAAAGGTTGATTAAAATCAGGAAATGCGAGTACAGGGCAAGTACTCATTACCTTCTTCAGTTTATCAAATACCTATTCTGCTTCTTCTGTCCATCTGAATGCCCGCTTTTTGGTAAGATCTGTCAGTGGTGTCCGAGCTGGGAAAATCCCTTAACAAATCTCCTATAATAACTACATAAGCCAAAGAAACCTCTTAAATCTGAAAGGTTCCGAGGAGGTGGCCAATCCAAAATGGCTCTAATCTTGTCCTGATGTAGCTGCACACCTTTAGTACTGATCATATGGCCTAAATACAGAACTTTTGTCATGCCAAATTCACATTTAGAGACTTTGGCAAAAAGAGACTGTGATTCCATTATACTCAAAATTTCATAATATGCCTCAAGTGCTC
This sequence comes from Thuja plicata, assembly GCA_018584345.1. Classification (NCBI taxonomy): domain Eukaryota; kingdom Viridiplantae; phylum Streptophyta; class Pinopsida; order Cupressales; family Cupressaceae; genus Thuja; species Thuja plicata. Next base: position 4,781,067 of record MU226477.1, read on the forward strand.
CTCCCGCGTCTTGTTATAAATTAGTATATCATCAAAGAAAATGAGCAAAAAATTCCGCAGTTGCTTGTTAAAAATATAATTCATACAAGATTGAAATGTAGCTGGAGCATTTGTCAATCCAAAAGGCATAACCAAAAATTCATAGTGACCATAATGACAACGGAAAGCAGTTTTATGAATATCATCTTCCCTTAACTTAATCTGATGATACCCTGATTTCGAATCAATTTTAGAAAAATACACAGCACCATGTAATTCATCTAACAATTCATCAATGCGGGGAATCGAATACCTATTTTTTTATGGTCTTTTTATTGAGGGCGCGGTAATCTATACACATGCGTAGAGTTCCATCTTTCTTTTTGACCAACACCACCGATGAAGCAAATGGACTCGAACTGGGCCTAATGTGTCCCATATTTAATAACTCCTTAATAGCTTTTTCTATTTCATCTTTGAAAGCCTTAGGATGTCTATATGGCGTAGTGATGACTGGTTTTGCTCCTTCCTCCAATTCAATAATATGTTCGAAACCTCTATCTAGGAGTACTCGTGGGGGTATATCACTGAAAACCAGCTTGTGTGAATCTAATACTTTCAACAAATCATCTAAATAGTGCTTAAATTCAAAACTTGTTACCTTTGTAGAAATCAAGCATTGTGCTGACCAAGCAGCCTCACCATGACGAAAAATAGCCTCCATCCTTTTAGCAGTAACAATCCTGGGCCCACCATTCGACATTCCCCTGAGTATCACCTTTTGTCCATCAACCTTGAAATAAAATTCCATGCGTTTGAAACTCTAAGAATATTTATCCAAGGTTTTCATCCAATGTATTCCTAAAACAACGTTAGTATTCACCAAATCAATCACATAACAATCGTTCGTTACTGTATAATTACCCAGAGCAATACTTAATTGTGGAACCTTGTGTACTTACTAAATTAGTGCCACCTGCAACTTTCACATCAAAACCTTCATGTTTAATTATATGTAAACACCGTTTTTTAACAAGAGCACTATCAATGAAATTGTGAGTAGATCCACTATCAAGCATAACAATCACCCCCTGACCCTGTAATACCCCTCGTATTCTGAAAATGTTGTAATGTGGAGTTTTGTCATGGATGCAATTATACCTCCTTCCTTTTTATTTGCCTGATCAGGATCAGAAACCTTTTGGGAACATTCCAAATTTGGATCTATATTTTCCTCGTCTTCATTATCTGAGGTTACTTCAATGTAATGTATTTTCCCTTTGCCCAAACATCTATGACCTGTTTGCCAGGACTCCTTACAACTGAAACACAATTTGCGTCTCCTGAGTTCATCCCTTTATTCTTGGTCGAATCTGGGTTTTGGAAACATTTCTTTGTTTGTTTGTCTTTATCCGGTTTTGGTAGAGGGCCTTTATTCCAACTTTTTCCCTTTGAGGAAGGTACTAATTCTCTAGCCTTCTTAATAGCCATTTGTAGTGTAGTAGGATTTAAAGACTTCACCCAACCTTTCAAAGAATCAGAAAGCCCATCAATAAAAATAACAATTTTGTGTCTCAGAAATTTCAGTGACAAGCACAACCAACTTTTTAAATTTTGTTATATATTGTTCAACTGCCCCTGTTTGTTTTAGTTGTGTTAATTCCTTCAAATGTAATTCAGGATCTTTGGAATCAAACCTATCAATGAGGCGTTCAGTGAATTCAAGATATGTGTCTACCTGATTATGACCCAATGTGACCTGCCCATGGTGCCACCATTCATGTGCTACTCCATCTAGATGTAAAGTTGCATATTTAATAGCTTCATCCTCCATCATTGATGCGGTCAAGCTCGGAGGATCCAAGAATGGACTGTCCAAACATGCAGCCAAACCAACTCCCACAACGGAAACAAAAAAACAAGATATATCATTATCAACTTATTATTATTTCAGAATTCCAATTACATGCAACATGTCAGGTTGTAAGGCCTTCCCGGTTAGGGCCCAAATACAACAAAAACTATCAACAAGATCTAGCAAGATCCAGCATTCCAGTTTACTCTATAGCTAAGTGGAAGAAACCATATCTAAACTTGTGCTCGCAAGCCACAAAGCAATCTGCAGTTTCTGTCTACCCACTTACAACTATCTGCCTCAACTTACAATCTTTCATCTTATCGGCTTACTTTACTATCCTTTGCTCCCTCTTCATGTCATGTCTCTCTAAACATTAACCTAGTTTCTCTTTTATACAACACAGCCACAAGTCATGTCTCTTTTGTAAACAAATATTAAATGACCCAGTTGGCCATTACAATCCATGAACAAATATTAAATGAGCCAGTCGGCTGCAACTGAACACTAAATACATAGAAGAAAGAACCAAATCAGATTTAGGTCCTCACAAGATCCAATGCCTCCAATCCACACGCATCAGAACTCTGCACGATCCCAACGAACCCTCCAAATCACGTATGCAATCTCCAATGTTTGCCCAATCCACAAACACAAGTCAGTGAACTCCAACTTCCAGTCGGTAAACAAGAACATCGAGACCTAGACCATTCGATAAGACAACGCCGAATCAACAGCAGCCAGTCGATGAAGTCGCCGAGCCAACTCTTCCGAACAGACAACGCCGAGTGATAAGCTACCGAGCAAGACACCACCGAGTAGAATATCATCGAACACCGAACCACAAGTAACCGAGTCAATAGGTAACCGAGCACTCCAACAAAGAACTCCAAGGCAGTTACCGACCAGATTACCGAGCTCCCAAGCAAGAAATCAAAATCAAACCAAACATGTTTTTGGTGACATAGGATTGCCAACTACCCTAGGATGCTCCTGCATCAGACACCCCAGGTGCGAAAACATGTTCTCAGAAGCTGGACGAATATCTGTTGGGATTCAGCACATAGATCCCAAACTGGCTCTTGACATACATGTCCTCAACCGACACACTCTTCCCTTGGTTCTTATTCTGCTTCATTTTCCCACTAGTACTTTCTGAACTACCTTCAGATCCGTGAATCTGAATGTCTGCACCAACCTCTGCAACCATCTCAGATCTGCTACCAATGCTCAAGTTCCTCCTTCCCTTGCCTTCATCCTTCAAAGGAATCAAAATAGACTTTTGTCCATCTATCAGGATAGTAATTACATTCCTTCTACAGTCATGAATAGCCTCTATCATACTGCCAAGGTCTCCCAAGTAAAACATGACAAGAACTCATCTCCACAATGTCACATAATACTTCATCTCTATAAGTACCGATGTGAAAATTCACCATGCACTGTTCTTTCACCTCCACTGCATGACCATCTTGTAACCAACTTATCCTATAAGGACAAGGATGCCTCAACCTTTTCAAACCAAGTTTGTGAACCATCTCCTCAACAACTAGGTTGTTTGTACTTCCCCCATCAACAAAAACTTACAACATTTACCACCAGACTTACACCCAGTCCTAAACAAGTTCTTCCTCTGACAAGAATCAACTTGCTTCGAGGGCAGCAAAGTTCTCCTAAGCAAAAGAGTCACACCTTCCATTTCAAGTTCATTCTCAGCAACCTCATTCACCACAGCATTTCGGTGACTACCGACCTTCCTATTTGCATAGGGACATTCAAATGACCGATGTCCTTCTTCACCACAGTTATAACAAGTACCTATTAATACACCTCTACCTATTCTTCTCCTCGGTTCAACAAGTTTCGGTTCATCTTCAACTTTCAGTTTGTCTTTCACCGACTGCTCTTGCTTTTCTTTCCCTCGGGAATTACCATAATGCCTTCTTTTCAACTTATCTTCTGCCTTTAGTGCATACTGATAAGCATCTTCTATTGAGTCAATCTTCAACATGCCAATCTCATCCTGAATATTGAATCTCAGACCATTTACATACCTCGCCACCTTTTTTTTAGAAAGTTCTCTATGTCCAGACCGAATACTCAACTTGTAGAAATCCTCAGTATAATCTTCCACAGTCATCTCTTGTTTCAAATTTTGCAATTTTTTAAACAAATCAAGTTCATAGTCGGCAGGAATGAACTTAGCCTTTAGCTTTGTCACCATCAATCTCCACTGATTGATCTTCATCTCACCTTCTTCTCGGTCTCTATGCAATTCTTACCACCATAATACAACATGTCCCTTCAACTTAGTCTGTGCCAACCTCACTCTAAGCGGATCTTCAATGTCTTCCAGCTCAAAGTAGTCTTCTAACTCACCGATCCAATCAATCAGATCCTCAGGTCTCAATGTACCTGAGAAATTGGAAACCTCCATTCGGTAGCTTGTACTCAATCGAGCTCCAAATCTCTGCAACCGACCATATTTGTCTCCTCCAGATCTCTCCATCTGATCGGATCTATCATCTCCACTAGATCCAGCAGCTTCAAAGTCTTCAGCAGCTTCTTCATAACCATCATCCATTCTCGGACCTCTATGTAATCGAACATTTATGATACCTTCTATGATTTCATTTTTCATTGCCACCATCTCAGATCTAAATCTTTCTGTTATCCTCGCTTCCACTTCCTCAGAAAGATCTACAATCACCCTAGGGTCCAATCTTCTCGGAGGCATCTCTCCAGATCTTCGAAAACACCAAGCTCCACAAGAAACGAACCACGCTCTGATACCACTTGATGCAGTCAAGCTTGGACGATCCAACAATGGACTGTCCAAACTTGCAGCCAAACCAACACCCGCAGCAGAAACAACAACACAACAAGATATATCAATATCAACTTATTAGTATTTAAGAATTCCAATTACATGCAACAAGTCAAGCTGTAAGGCCTTCTCGGTTAGGGCCCAAATACAACAAAAAGCATCAACAAGATCTCGCAGGATCCAGCATTCCAGTTTACTCTATAGCTAAGTGGAAGAAACCACATCTAAACTTGTGCTCGCAAGCCACCAAGCAATCTACAATTTTTGTCTACCCACTTACAATTATCTGCCTCAACTTACAATCTTTCAGCTTATCGGCTTACTCTACTATCCTTTGTCTCCCTCTTCATGTCATGTCTCTCAAACATCAACCTAGACTCTCTTTTATACAACAAAGCCACAAATCGGTTTGTAAACAAATATTAAATGACCCAGTCAGCCATTACAATCCATGAACAAATATTAAATGAGCCAGTTGGCTGCAACTGAACACTAAATACATAGAAGAAAGCACCAAATCAGATTAAGGTCCACACAAGATCCAATGCCTCCAATCCGCACGCCTTGGAACTCTGCATGAGATCCCAACGAACCCTCCAAATCACGGATGCAATCTCCAATGTCCTCCCAATCCACAAACACAAGTCGGTGAACTCCAACATCCAATCAGTAAACAAGAACACCGAGACCTAGACCATTCGATAAGACAACACTGAATCAACAGCAGCCAGTCGATGAAGTCACCGAGCCAACTCTTCCGAACAAACAACACCAAGTGATAAGCTACCGAGCAAGACACCACCGAGTAGAATATCACCGAACACCGAACCACAAGTAACCGAGTCAACAGGTAACCGAGCACTCCAACAAAGAACTCCAAGGCAGTTACCGACCAGATTACCGAGCTCCCAAGCAACAAATCAAAATCAAACCAAACATGTTTTTGGTGACACAAGATTGCCAACTACCCTAGAATGCTCCTGCATCACTCATTGGGTTTAAATGGAAATAGGTGTCTAACTTTTGGACCCAAGCCCTGGCAGTTGTCTTGCCTGTGCCATCAAAGGTATGGACATCTTCCCTATTTTCCTCTATAGTTCACTATTGTAGTTTCTACCCCTATGAGGCCTATGTTTCATCATGACATCCATGTACTCTCTAAACATGTGAGATCTGAATTCTGCCCCAGCTGATTCCCAATCATTCAAAATTTCATCTTGTACCTCTCTAACAGTAGGTTCATGTTCTGGTTGCATATTTCTAGGGGTAAAATTTGGCATGTAAGGTTTGGTTTTTGCTGTTCTTTCAGGTTGATTGTTATTTACTGAACAATCATCCCTACCACCTTCATTTTGATTTTGACTTAGATTTTGAACCATGAATTGAGTCATCAGATTGGTCATTGTATTTATATTATTTTGCATGTCTTGTTGACTTCTCATCAATGCAGCAATTAAATCCCTATTATTTTCTGGTTCCCCCATGTTATTGTGGTGCTCAAAAATTATTTACTCTTCTGTCTCTGTATGACCATCCTCAATTTCAAATTGTGGGGTTGAACTAAATTGACTGGTTGGATTTCTGTTTTGTCATTCCCTGGTATTCCGGAAGTTATAATGGCCCGATTGCATATTCAACAGAACATTTTGGAAAAACAAGATCTTAAACACCCTACACGCTGGCAAGACTGATACCTCTGATACCAATGTAAAATCCCAAGGGTTCGGAATAAATTTAGGAGTGATTTCAGACACAGATGTAGTTTCAGAATATTAATTCTTGATCGTGTTTGCACTATTGAACCAATCTTCACAGTTTTACTTTGCTTGAGATTTAAATACCAACAATAATCGGCAATAAACAATGATTATTATAAGAGTTCAGTCCATAAGAATACAATTTCTTCAAGCCCAGTGATAGCTAATCATTTGACCAAGAATATTGATTCGAGTTCCTTACGGATTAGTTACAGACATAGAAAATAACATTAAGACAAGACAGTGCACCTGTGTAATTGAATGGATTCCAACCAATCGCAGACGATAAATATTTGATTCCGCTGCATATATTAAATAATCTCCGCAGTGTAGAATGACCTCTGACATTGTCAAAATGACAAACGTCTTGTCTCCTGCCGTGAATACCCCTGGCTATTTCTGGTGGGTACCGTATATGCCCGTGCCTCCCCGATAATGATCTATATGGCGTTAGTCTTCACTTTTGCCAATATTGACTCTGACAAAGAGAGTCACAAAGCGTTGCCAACACAATCTGTCGTGTTACTCTTCTAGCCGTGCCGTGTCTAGGACAACTATGGAATTTGCCAACCTCCAGATCTGTTGCCTACGTTCTCATGCTTCAAGTCTGAGTCTGGACATGTAGTAATATGCCTCCATCGACACAATATTAATCTGAATGTTCCACGGCAATTTACACTTGGCACTGGAAACAAACGACAAACTCCTTTGACCAAGCTGATATTCTCGATCCACTAGGCCAGCGACCACTAACGAAAGGATAGAAACAAACTTCCCGTTTTCAGAAAAGACAATTGTTCTCATATATCATCGCCTCCTACTAACTCCATTAGGCTGGACAGCAATCTGACGAAAGGAATTAACTGTGTCTTCACTTCGTGACCAATTTCTAAAAATATTCAAGCATGCCTGGTCCCTCCACAAGACCACCTTTTATTGTAACCAAAATTGGTTGTAGTATTCCCGTAAGGGAAACTACCTTATTTAACAACATAACATAGTGTTAGATTAACACTAGTTTTATTCGAACAAAACAAAACACCTCATTATTATTTAATATTAATTTGACCATTTAATTAATATTAAATAATTAACTCCCTTTATCAGCAAAATAATTAATCTTTATTTTGGGGACATGACAAAAAAGAAGAAATAAAAAGGGTATAAAATATCACTCAAAAGGGGTGCTTTGAAAATCCAGAAATGAAAATGGTATTTAATAATTAGAAAGGTGTATTCTGATATACAATGGATATTTTACTATTACAGTTATATGCATTTTTACCATACTTGCATTGGACTTGAGGCATCAAATTCCCTTATCGATAGCTTTAAAAAAAAAGTGTGCAATTTTCTGTAACCTTCAGGAGAAACATAACCTTAAATATTAAAATAAAAAGCATTTATTTGTTCCTCTTGTCCAATAAGACTGGTGGGAAGCTAGTTTTCGGCTAGGTAATCATATCATGGACTTAAACTACAAGATTCATGGAAAGTAAAAGTGGAAGAATGCTGGTCCACTGTGTACAGCAGAAAACGGAGCAACTGTTGCCAACAATAACACATACTAATGCAGCTTGGTGTAAAAAAGCACAAAGATTCATTCTTGGTGATTCAACAATCCAGAGGAGGCGTGTAGAGTTAATGAGTTAAAAAAGCTCAGTAATATTGTATTGTAATATAAACACTTTATCTGAGTTTACGGAAGAAACAATGGACCAAAGCTGTGGGATGGATGATGTATGGCTTCCACATTGCAGGGAAGAAAACTCAGATATCTCAAATATGTCTCAAGGAAAAATGTTAAACCCAAAAACAAAATTAATCACGACAAAAATGTGAGATATTCAGGTTGACAACAAATCAACACAAAAACCCTACTTTTCCCTCCGACACAGTGCATAAAACCAACTGAAAGAAAATACAGTTCAAATATCTAATTCACCTTAAAGAATGACATACACTGAGATTGTTTACAGTGGCACTTCCTGTGGCAGATCCATTACGCCCTGCATTCATCAGAG
>MU226477.1:4812088-4847431 GCA_018584345.1 Thuja plicata
TACACAAAAAACTAAACTAATGAACATAATAGTTATACACAAGACACAAGATACTAAACAAAGTAAATGTGACACAAAACACACACATAATACCAACACAATATAAACAATTCTATTTACAAGGGATACAATCCCTACAAATCTAAGGAACAAAGTGTTTCATGATTTTCTCATTATAGAGCAATGGAAGATAGTTATGTAATGTCCCTTTCCTAGATCACCTTATACGTTGCCCTAAATTCACAAATAAAGAACAAAACAATAGTAAAATATAGTTGGAGATATAATCCTCACTCAAGAATAATGTAGGTACTCATGAAATACATTCAAATCTACGGTTAGGAAATATACATTGATCTACACAACAAATCACAATGATTAAGGGGGAGCTCAACCATAACGAGGGTTGTTATAGAAGACATGATAAGGTGCCCCAAGTATTCTCTACCCTAGGGCCAACAGTATGACCTTATCCTCTTTGGCCTCATGTGGTCCTTAACCATTCCCGTGAGGTGGTGTACCTAGTGAGATCTATATGTCGTTCTCCTCCATCCTATCAACCTCTCACCTGTTATGATTGAGGATCCCTTCTAGTACACTTCAACAATTGACCAATGTGGGGATGGTAAGGGAGCTGCAATATTGTGTTGTTAAATTGACCCTCAAGCCTAGGCCCAAGAGCAAGACCTTATCCTCCTTGACCTCATGGTCCTTAACCAATGGTTCCTAACCATCTTTACAAGGTGGCATACCTAGTGAGGATCTTTCACAGTTCCCCCTCCTTACACTCCATTCCCTCAACATGATCGATTATTGCAAAATCTCATATTGATAAATGCATAGACAGTTAGACTCAAGTATTCATCAATTGCATATAATCAAGTGTAGATATATGTGTATTTTCATCTATATATAATAATTATAAATGCATATGCATATATATTCTTTCATGCCACAACAATTAAGAGATTATAAATAAGTTGTTCTATTGTATACATGATGGCCTTTGATGTTTGTTTAATTGTCTTTGTTGCATATGATTGCTTTTGCCAATTTTCAATTGTTGTTGGATGATTGATTGATTGAATGAATTCCTTTGATTTGATGATTCAAGTAATTGGTGAGTTAAGATTAAGTAATTGTTGATTAGATGGTTAGAAAGTGTTGATATAATGAATGCTAGTTTGATATATTGGTGGATGATGATTGAATGAATGTTGATTTAATAAAGTGATGCTTGATTGCAAAATTGTATGTTTTCTTGATCCCAAGATGAAGTGATGATTGTTTGCTTGATTTCTTGAGGGATGAATGATTGATGGATGAAGGATGATGATTGAAAAGCCCTTTAATGCTTGGAATGAAATCTCCTTTACCTTTCATAAGAATTGTGTCACCACTTTTCATTGTTGCCTTTGAGAATAATATAGTCCCTCACATTAATCTCCCTTGGATGTCCTCCTCGAATGACACCTTTTCCCTTTTGTATCTTCCAATGTGGGGAAGAGTCACACCTCTTCGTCATGGCTGCCCTTTGCAATGGTCACAACCTTTCATAATTACAACCCTTTGAAAGAGTCATAACCATTCATAGCTTTTTCCTTTTGAAGGAGTCACTTCCCTATTTTCTTCTCTATTAATTCTTTCTTGATCCACACCTCTTTTTTCTTCCTTCCTCCCACTTTCAAATGAACTCTCCTCCCTTTTGAACTCGCCTCCCTTTTATATCTTATGTTGAGGGAGTCGCAACTCTTCATTGCATAGCTCTCGACCTTTCATTAAACTTAATTAACTTGTAGTTATATTATATTATATTATATTATTACTTATTTATTTATTTATTTATTTTTATATTTTAATTTTATTATTATTAAATCGTATTTCAGAAAGGGGACATTACACTTAGGTAGCAAATGTTGCCTTTGAGCTTCATGCTCATAGAAAATATAGAATCTGCAGTGGATGATGAAATCTGTTCAGGTAGGTAATGTGTGCGAGAAGCAGTTCATGACCCACTCTTTGTATCTAAGTGTTAATATCAAGCATTCGTAACTAATATAATTATATCTACAACTGATTCAACTGTGTTAAAACTGAGTTGCTTTTTTATTATAATCTTGCTTCCCTTATAAATTTTGAGTTAACCATGCCTACTACGGTAATGTTTTATTCTGTGTTAATGCTTGTGACAAGTGTTATGAGTGGGAAAATCAGAAAATGCAAATGCACATTGGGATGGGGGCTCCTTAGTCCCCATATACCATCTATGGAATTGTTATAGGCAGAGTGAGGGACCATGGTTTTTTATGGGGTCGCAACAGTTGCAGATCAAGACCCACATGTGGCTGCTTTTGTTCCGAGCATGCACTTCTATGTCTCCTTTATTAGAACAGGAATGTTCCTCCACCCTCTTGCACCTTAATGTATAGGTTTCACCACACTGTATGATCTAGTTTGATGATTTTAATATGTTAATCGCTTTAAAAAAAACATTGTAGAGATCGCTGAAACTGTAATTGCACTAAATTAGGCATCTATCATATAGATGGGTTTGTGATTCTTGTCATATATAGAAGTTTTGGAACAGGCTTTTTTATATTTCCTCATTGCACAGGCCATTAACATCATTGGTGTTAAGAAAATTGCTCCATTTACATCTGTTCTCTAAAATATGTGTGATACATGCAGGGTTGTGATTCTTCTATTTTGCTTGATGACATAACTATGGTAGGACACAAGATAGCAGGCTCTAATATAAAGTCCCTTTGAGGATTTGAAGTGATAGATTCCATTGGGTCGGAGATGGAATTTGACTGTCCTGTAATTGTTTCATGTGCCAACATCCTCGCAGTTCCAGCTTGTGACTCAGTGCTTTTTGTGATTTTACCATCTAACCATCTTAATAGAATTTTTAATGGTACAATGTGCTATTAGATATATGCTTAAAAATGAGAAAATTGGCTGCATCCTACTTCACTTATCATGGGGTACATCAAGAAATATTTTTATAGCGATTGAGCAAACTATATTACTTTCTTCAATATACTTTTATTTCAATCCCGAAACCTTGATAAACTGGACATCAATTGGCCATCTATCTTGATTCTTATCTCATCTTTCTTGAGTTCAACCTCCGTCTTGATTTGTGTGTTAAGTTTAAAAAGCTTGGATAGGAAAATGAAAATAAGAGTTTTTATACTTATATTCAATCTTGGTTGCTCTTCTCCTTGTATCAATTTCACTAATTATTCTTATAGCATGGTGGATTCACTATCCTGCATGATACTCAAAAACTGATTCAGTTATATATTAATAAATGCTGAAAATATTCATAAATCAAATGAATATTAATAGCATTCAAGTAACCGTGTTCAATCATACATATCAGATTGAGAAACGATTGATGTATGTCAAAATAAAAAAGCAATTGCAAATCTAGTCTAGAAGCTTTATGTGGCTTGTATGAGTTGCATCATTTAAAAAACCATTGCATTTGAAGGCCAATTAAAAGATCACTTCGTTCAATAAGATAATTTTTATGGTCTTTGGTTGGAGCATTTGTTTAACTTTGCATTGTCTCCCATGATCTCTGTCCAGGAAGTAAAATAAGATTTTAAACCAGCAGAGTTGAGTAAATAAATTTGAATGTTATTGAATGAATAAAAAATACAACAGAGAAAAATCCCTATATATTAAACTGCAGATAAAATAGGGAATATATTAATATGTTCTATAAATAAATGATATCGTCTACAAGCAAAGAAATGCACGGTTAGTGCATTTCTTGTCGAAATGCTTACTTCTGTAATCCTTCTTCTGGGGGCAATTTTTTTCATATGGTACTATTTAAGGTCAGTATCGGATGAAGATAATGCTATAGAGGATTCACTCATTTTTATAAAATGTATTAAGTAGCACTGCTCAAAAGAAGAATACTACAAGAGCTTGGAAGGATGGTTAAACAAAATAGGAAATTGGAGCCAACAATACATCAACCAAAACATATATCAGAGCGACGAGGTCTCCAAAGAAAGGTATCAATTAAAAATAACAATTGAATAAATCATCCGAAACAGGGAGTTCTTTTGAAATAAAATATTAATTCAATACTTTCGCACTTCAATAAAACTAAGGCACTAGTGACTGATTCTAGTCAAGGCGTGATAAAAGTAATTTTTGTTTGCGTATCAGCATGAATTACAAAAAACATATAATAAGTTAACACCATATATTAATTTTGGCATGTCCTTTTTAAACTATTTTAGTGAAAATTAGCACTTCTAGACATCCCTGCAATGTCTGCAGATGTCCCAATGATGGAAGGCCATTCCCAGACATTTCAAAACAAACAAACAAAAAGAAAATCCCTATGGGATGTCCATCATATTTTCCTAAGCTTTGGGGACATAGAGAGAAAATTTCATCTCCGTGCCCAAGGTGTCCTAGATAGCACCTCAAACACAGGAATGCATCCTCGTGTTTCATTAGTTCTACACATCCTTTTGTACTATAAATCTTAAAGGGGGAGATTGTGTCATATAATAAGTCAGCTATTGGTTGGCAACCATCCAGTCCAAGTTGCTAGTTTCTGAGCTTAAAATCTTGAATATTTGAAGAGTCAAATGGTATTTTTCAAAGAACATGAGTTTGAAAAAATAGAAAGAGAATCAAAATTTATGAAGAATGGATGACAAAATCCATCTAATACTTTAGTGGCCATTGTGTATATTTAAGCTCTTGAGTATTCATTAAATATCTAGGTTCCCAATTTTACAAGTACTGTGATAAGTGGAGTGTGATAGAGAAGTGAGGGGTGGAAAGGTTAAGCGGGAGGAGGTGAGCATGAGCAGTTAGGGAATGGGGGATTGAAAGAGGATATGCAATGACTTTGATAAGGATGAAAGATGCAAATAGAAAAGGAAAAGTGACACCAGCTTAGGTGTGTTGACGTCTTGTGTTTCTCTAGATTTTGAGATTACTTTGAACAAGTTGTTCAGCAGAAGTGTGATTTGATGATGTGAAAATACCAAATATTAAATCAGAAATAAACAATGTAAAATCCCAAGGGTTCGGAATAAATTTAGGAGTGATTTCAGACACAGCTGTAGTTTCAGATTATTAATTCCTGATTGTGTTTGCACTATTGAACCAATCTTCACAGTATTACTTTGCTTCAGATTTAAATACCAACAATAATTGGCAATGAACAATGATTATTATAAGAGTTCAGTCCATAAGAATACAATTTCTTCAAGCCCAGTGATAGCTAATCATTTGACCAAGAATATTGATTCGAGTTCCTTACGGATTAGTTACAGACATAGAAAATATGATTAAGACAAGACGGTGCACCTGTGTAATTGAATGGATTCCAGCCAATCGCAAATGATAAATATTTGATTCCGCTGCGTATATTAAATAATGTCCGCTGAGTGTAGAATGACCTCTGACGTGGTCAAAATGAAAAACATCTTGTCTTCAGCCGTGAATACTCCTTGTTGTTTCTGGTGGGTACCGTATATGCCTGTGCCTCCCCGGTAATGATCTGTATGGCGTTAGTCTTCACTTCTACCAATATTGACTCTGATGGAGAGAGTCACAAAGCGTTGCCAACACAATCTGTCGTGTTACTCTTCTGGCCGTGTCGTGTCCAGGACAACTATGGAATTTGCCAACCTCCAGATTTGTTGCCTACGTTTTCATGCTTCAAGTCTGAGTCTGGACGTGTAGTAATATGCCTCCATCGACACAATATTAATCTGAATGTTCCACGGCAATTTATACTTGGCACTGGAAACAAACGACAAACTCGTTTGACCAAGCTGATATTCTCGATCCACTAATGAAAGGATAGAAACAAACTTCCTGTTTCCAGAAAAGACAATTGTTCTCATATATCATCACCTCCTACTAACTCCATTAGGCCGGACAACAATCTGACAAAAGGAATTAACTGTCTTCACTTCATCACCAATTTCTAAAAATATTCGATCTACCGATAAAAAAAATTTCTAAAAATATTCAAGCATGCTTGGTCCCTCCACGAGACCACCTTTTATTGTCACCAAAATTGGTTGTACTATTCCCGTAAGGGAAACTACCTTATTTAACAACATAACATAGTGTTAGATTAACACTAGTTTTATTCGAACAAAACAAAACACCTCATAATTATTTAATATTAATTTGACAATTTAATTAATATTAAATAATTAACTCCCTTTATCAGCAAAATAATTAAACTTTATTTTGGGGACATGACAGTCTCCCCTGCCCCGTGTTGCTTGCCCACAAGCAACTGTAAATTCGGATGTGCCAGATCCTGCTCATGTTCCCAAGTGGCATTGTCCAAGGGCAAATCCTTCCATTTGATAAGATATTCTCAAATAGTTCGGTTACGCAGATGTCGGTCCCGCTTTTCTACAATGTCCTCGGGGATCATCTCAAGTTTCCCTTCCTCATCCAAGGGAGGTAAATCTTCTAAAACTGTGACCTGCTGTCCTAAAGCCTTCTTGAGACAAGATACGTGAAACACATTGTGTATCCTGCTACCAGCTGGTAAATCCAGTTCATATGCAACCTCTCCAGTTTTGCCAATAATCTGATAAGGGCCATAAAACCGAGGCTTCAAATTTTCAGCCCCACTACGCTTGAGAGATGACTGTCAATAGGGCTGTAATCTGAGGTACACTAAATCACCAACCTCAAAACTCCGTTCCACCCTCTTCTCATCACCACAAATCTTTTGCTAGTTTTGAGCACAACGTAAATTTTCCTTGAGGGTTTTCAAGATGTCCTGACATTCCTGAAGCCAATCGCGTGACTTGGGCACATTACTATTATCAAAAGCAATATCAACAAAGGATAAAGCATCATACCCATATAATGCCTTAAACGGCCTCATACCTATAAACATATGGAAAGTAGTATTATAACAATACTCCCCCAAATGCAACCATCGAATCCAAGCCTTTTGATGCCCTGCAACATAATTACGAAGGTAGCCTTCAATCCATTTGTTGACTATTTATGTCTGACCATCTGTTTGTGGATGGTAACTAGTCCTGTGATGCAATACTGTACCTATCAACCTGAATAATTCTGCCCAAAAGTTACTCAAAAACCTGCTATCTCGATCACTAACTACATTCCTTGGTATACCATGTAAATGGAATACTTCTTTCAAAAACAATTTTGCGACCTAAACAGTCGTGAATTTTGTAATGATAGCAAAGAAATGTGCAAATTTTGTTAGTCTATCAACCACAACGAAAATACAATCTTTACCTTGAGCCCGTGGTAATCTAGTAATGAAATCCATTGATATACATTCCCATTTCTGATCCAAAATAGGTAAAGGTTGCAATAACCCTGCTGGAAAACAATGTTCTACTTTATCCTGCTGACATGTGATGCATTCCTTGACATATTGCAAAACGTCATTTTTGAGCCCTTTCCATGTGAATCTTTCACGGACGTGCCTGTAAGTTTTGAAATAGCCTGGATGACCTGCTAAGGGCAAGTCGTGAACTGTTTGCAAAATTCTCAATTTTAACTTAGATTCAGGCACTAAGAAGATTCTATCTTTGTAGTAAATAATATCATTTACAATTTTGTACCTATCATCCTGAACTTTCCCATCCAATAAATCACAAGCCATTGAATTCTTAGAATATTTTACCAATAATAGAGATTTCCAATCAGTTGTTACCCCGGATAAAGCATTTATTTCTAGCCTCCTAGACAAAGCATCAACCACAACATTGTTCTTACCCTTAACATATTCAATTTCACAATCATAAGATTGAATTTTATTGATCCACTTATGTTGCCTATCATTCAAATCTTTCTGACTCAAGAAATATCTTAAACTCTTATGATCAGTTCGCACAACAAATTTACCACCGACTAAATATTGTCTGAATTTAGCCAAAGCATGCATTATTGCTAACATTTCCTTATCATATATTGAGTATAATTTTTCAGCACTATTAAGTTTCCGGCTTTCATAGGCTATAGGATGTTTATTTTGCATTAAGATTGCTCCTAGTCCTTCCCCAGATGCATCACATTCTAATACAAAAGGTTGATTAAAATCAGGAAGTGCGAGTACAGGGCAAGTACTCATTACCTTCTTTAGTTTATCAAATACCTATTCTGCTTCTTTTGTCCATCTGAATGCCCCTTTTTGGTAAGATCTGTCAGTGGTGCTCCGACCTGGGAAAATCCCTTAACAAATCTCCTATAATAACTGCATAAGCCAAAGAAACCTCTTAAATCTAGAAGATTCCGGGGAGGTGGCCAATCCAAAATGGCCCTAATCTTCTCCTAATGTAGCTGCACACCTTTAGTACTAATCAGATGGCCTAGATACAAAAATTTTGTCATACCAAATTCACATTTAGACACTTTGGCAAAAAGAGACTGTGATTCCATTATACTCAAAATTTCATAATATGCGTCAAGTGCTCCTCCCACGTCTTGCTATAAATTAGTATATCATCAAAGAAAACAAGCAAAAATTTCCGCAGTTGCTTGTTAAAAATATGATTCATACAAGATTGAAATGTAGCTGGAACATTTGTCAGTCCAAAAGGCATAACCAAAAATTCATAGTGACCACAATGACAACGGAAAGCGGTTTTATGAATATCATGTTCCTTTAACTAAATCTGATGATACCCTGATTTCAGATCAATTTTAGAAAAATACACAACACCTTGTAATTCATCTAACAATTCATCAATGCGGGGAATCGGATACCTATTTTTTTATGGTCTTTTTATTGAGGGCGCGGTAATCTATACACATGCGTAGAGTTCCATCTTTCTTTTTTACCAACACCACCGATGAAGCAAATGGACTCGAACTGGGCCTAATGTGTCCCATATTTAATAACTCCTTAATAGCTTTTTCTATTTCATCTTTGAAAGCCTTAGGATGTCTATATGGCGTAGTGATGACTGGCTTTGCTCCTTCCTCCAATTCAATAATATGTTCGAAACATCTATCTAGGAGTACTCGTGGGGGTATATCACTGAAAACCAGTTTGTGTGAATCTAATACTTTCAACAAATCATCTAAATAGTGCTTAAATTCAAAACTTGTTACCTTTGTAGAAATCAAGCATTGTGCTAACCAAGCAGCCTCACCATGACGAAAAATAGCCTCCATCCTTTTAGAAGTAACAATCCTGGGCCCACCATTCGACATTCCCCTGAGTATCACCTTTTGTCCATCAACCTTGAAAGAAAATTCCATGCGTTTGAAACTCTGAGAATATTTATCCAAGGTTTCCATCCAATGTATTCCTAAAACAACGTTAGTATTCGTCAAATCAATCACATAAAAATCACCCGTTACTGTATAATTACCTAGAGCAATACTTAATTGTGGAACCTTGTGTACTTACTAAATTAGCGCCACCTGCAACTTTCACATCAAAACCTTCATGTTTAATTATATGTAAACCCCATTTTTTAACAAGAGCACTATCAATGAAATTGTGAGTAGATCCACTATCAAGCATAACAATCACCCATTGACCCTGTAATACCCCTCGTATTCTGAAAATGTTGTAATGTGGAGTTCCTGTCATGGATGCAATTATACCTCCTTCCTTTTTATTTGCCTAATCAGGATCAGAAACCTTTTGGGAACATTCCAAATTTGGATCTATATTTTCTTTGTCTTCATTATCTGATGTTACTTCAATGTAATGTATATTCCCTTTGCCCAAACATCTATGACCTGGTTGCCAGGACTCCTTACAACTGAAACACAATTTGCATCTCCTGAGTTCATCCCTTTCTTCTTGGTCGAATTTGGGTTTTGGAAACATTTCTTTGTTTGTTTGTCTTTATCTAGTTTTGGTAGAGGGCCTTTATTCCAACTTTTTCCCTTTAAGGAAGGTACTAATTCTCTAGCCTTCTTAATAGCCATTTGTAGTGTAGTAGGATTTAAAGACTTCACCCAACCTTTCAAAGAATTAGAAAGCCCATCAATAAAAATAACAATTTTGTGTCTCAGCAATTTCAATGACAAGCACAGCCAACTTTTCAAATTTTGTTATATATTGTTCAACTACCCCTATTTGTTTCAGTTGTGTTAATTCCTTAATGTAATTCAGGATCTTTGGAATCAAACCTATCAATGAGGCGTTCAGTGAATTCAAGATATTTGTCTACCTGATTATGACCCAATGTGACCTGCCCATGGTGCCACCATTCATGTGCTACTCCATCTAGATGTAATGTTGCATATTTAATAGCTTCATCCTCCATCATTGATGCAGTCAAGCTCGGAGGATCCAAGAATGGACTATCCAAACATGCAGCCAAACCAACACCCACAGCGGAAACAACAACACAACAAGATATATCAATATCAACTTATTATTATTTCAGAATTCCAATTACATGCAACATGTCGGGCTGTAAGGCCTTCCCGATTAGGGCCCAAATACAACAAAAAGTATCAACAAGATCTCGAAAGATCCAGCATTCCAGTTTACTTTATAGCTAAGTGGAAGAAACCAGATCTAAACTTGTGCTCGCAAGCCACCAAGCAATCTGTAGTTTCTGTCTACCCACTTACAATTATCTGCCTCAACTTACAATCTTTCAGCTTATCGGCTTACTCTACTATCCTTTGTCTCCCTCTTCATGTCATGTCTCTCTAAACATCAACCTAGACTCTCTTTTATACAACACCGAGTGATAAGCTACCGAGCAAGACACCACCGGGTAGAATATCACCGAACACTGAACCATAAGTAACCGAGTCAACAGGTAACCGAGCACTCCAACAAAGAACTCCAAGGCAGTTACCGACCAAATTACCGAGCTCCCAAGCAACAAATCAAAATCAAACCAAACATGTTTTTGTGACACAGGATTGCCAACTACCCTAGGATGCTCCTGCATCAATCATAGGGTTTAATTGGAAATAGGTGTCTAACTTTTGGACCCAAGTCCTGGCAGTTGTCTTATCTGTGCCATAAAAGTAAGGTATGGACATCTTCCCTATTTTCCTCTGTAGTTCACTATTGTAGTTTCTGCCCCTATGAGGCCTATGTTTCATCCTGACATCTATGTACTCTCTAATTTCATCTTGTACCTTTCTAACAGTATATTCATGTTTTGGTTGCATATTTCTAGGGGTAAAATTTGGCATGTAAGGTCTGGTTGTTGTTGTTCTTTCAGGCTAATTGCTATATACTGAATGGTCATCCCTACCACCTTCATTTTGATTTTGACTTAGATTTTGAGCCATGAATTGAGTCATCAGATTGGTCATCGTATTTATATTATTTTGCATGTCCTGTTGACTTCTCATCAATGCAGCAATTAAATCCCTATTATTTTTTGGTTACCCCATGTTATTGTCGTGTTCAAAAATTATTTCCTCTTCTGTCTCTGTATGACTATCCGCATTTCAAATTGTGGGGTTGAACTAAATTGACTGGTTGGATTTCTGTTTTATCGTTCCCTGGTATTCCGGAAGATATAATGGCCCGATTGCATATTCAGCAGAACATTTTGGCAAAACAAGATCTTAAACACCCTACAGGCTGGCAAGACTGATAGCTCTAATACCAATGTAAAATCCCAAGGGTTCGGAATAAATTTAGGAGTGATTTCAGGCACATATGTAGTTTCAGAATATTAATTCCTGATCGTGTTTGCACTATTGAACCAATCTTCACAGTATTACTTTGCTTCAGATTTAAATACCAACAATAATCGGCAATGAACAATGATTATTATAAGAGTTCAGTCCATAAGAATACAATTTCTTCAAGCCCAGTGATAGCTAATCATTTGACCAAGAATATTGATTCGAGTTCCTTACGGATTAGTTACAGACATAGAAAATAACATTAAGACAAGACAGTGCACCTGTGTAATTGAATGGATTCCAACCAATCGCAGACGATAAATATTTGATTCCGCTGCATATATTAAATAATCTCCGCAGTGTAGAATGACCTCTGACATTGTCAAAATGACAAACGTCTTGTCTCCTGCCGTGAATACCCCTGGCTATTTCTGGTGGGTACCGTATATGCCCGTGCCTCCCCGATAATGATCTATATGGCGTTAGTCTTCACTTTTGCCAATATTGACTCTGACAAAGAGAGTCACAAAGCGTTGCCAACACAATCTGTCGTGTTACTCTTCTAGCCGTGCCGTGTCTAGGACAACTATGGAATTTGCCAACCTCCAGATCTGTTGCCTACGTTCTCATGCTTCAAGTCTGAGTCTGGACATGTAGTAATATGCCTCCATCGACACAATATTAATCTGAATGTTCCACGGCAATTTACACTTGGCACTGGAAACAAACGACAAACTCCTTTGACCAAGCTGATATTCTCGATCCACTAGGCCAGCGACCACTAACGAAAGGATAGAAACAAACTTCCCGTTTTCAGAAAAGACAATTGTTCTCATATATCATCGCCTCCTACTAACTCCATTAGGCTGGACAGCAATCTGACGAAAGGAATTAACTGTGTCTTCACTTCGTGACCAATTTCTAAAAATATTCAAGCATGCCTGGTCCCTCCACAAGACCACCTTTTATTGTAACCAAAATTGGTTGTAGTATTCCCGTAAGGGAAACTACCTTATTTAACAACATAACATAGTGTTAGATTAACACTAGTTTTATTCGAACAAAACAAAACACCTCATTATTATTTAATATTAATTTGACCATTTAATTAATATTAAATAATTAACTCCCTTTATCAGCAAAATAATTAATCTTTATTTTGGGGACATGACAAAAAAGAAGAAATAAAAAGGGTATAAAATATCACTCAAAAGGGGTGCTTTGAAAATCCAGAAATGAAAATGGTATTTAATAATTAGAAAGGTGTATTCTGATATACAATGGATATTTTACTATTACAGTTATATGCATTTTTACCATACTTGCATTGGACTTGAGGCATCAAATTCCCTTATCGATAGCTTTAAAAAAAAAGTGTGCAATTTTCTGTAACCTTCAGGAGAAACATAACCTTAAATATTAAAATAAAAAGCATTTATTTGTTCCTCTTGTCCAATAAGACTGGTGGGAAGCTAGTTTTCGGCTAGGTAATCATATCATGGACTTAAACTACAAGATTCATGGAAAGTAAAAGTGGAAGAATGCTGGTCCACTGTGTACAGCAGAAAACGGAGCAACTGTTGCCAACAATAACACATACTAATGCAGCTTGGTGTAAAAAAGCACAAAGATTCATTCTTGGTGATTCAACAATCCAGAGGAGGCGTGTAGAGTTAATGAGTTAAAAAAGCTCAGTAATATTGTATTGTAATATAAACACTTTATCTGAGTTTACGGAAGAAACAATGGACCAAAGCTGTGGGATGGATGATGTATGGCTTCCACATTGCAGGGAAGAAAACTCAGATATCTCAAATATGTCTCAAGGAAAAATGTTAAACCCAAAAACAAAATTAATCACGACAAAAATGTGAGATATTCAGGTTGACAACAAATCAACACAAAAACCCTACTTTTCCCTCCGACACAGTGCATAAAACCAACTGAAAGAAAATACAGTTCAAATATCTAATTCACCTTAAAGAATGACATACACTGAGATTGTTTACAGTGGCACTTCCTGTGGCAGATCCATTACGCCCTGCATTCATCAGAGAGAGAAAAGAGCATTTCAAAATTCGTCTGCATCATGACGGGGAATAAAGGAGCAAGAAGGAGGAAGCAATTACCTCTGCTTATAAAGAAGACTGCAGCAAGAGCCGCCACGAGCAACCAGACCACAATGCTCATCTCCATTTTTTTAACACTGCCCTCGGCAAATCAATGAAAGTTTCCTGTCATTATTCGCACAAGTATGGTAGAAAGTATGAGATCAATTGATTTGATCGCGTTATTTGCTTTTTTTATTTAAAAACTAGGGGAAAGTTCAGAGTAGCAGCCATAGAACTCCTAAATTGTAAGTAGGATTTAGACGATTTTATCTGTATGTGAGTTAACTGCTTGAAGCTAAGGTTTCGGCTTCTAGGTATTCACGGATCTTTTTTAGAGACCGTTGAATAGATAGTGGTCAAAAAATGGTCTTTTCAAAGATAATTTGTTCATGATATATAACAAGATAGAGACATAAATATTGTACCAGATTACTGTGGGCAAGCATATAGGTGTAAACCTGCCCCTATCACTATAATTTTTAAATTTTCTTTTTCAATTCAATTAAAAACTATAACCTGATTGACTAAACATTTTAAATCTAGATTAGAAGTGTTGATATCAAAGCTTCTCCAAGTATAAAATCTGCCCCAGTGAGAGTTTGCCCCCTATTTCAAACATTGGCCTTAAGTATGGTCTCTGTTATTTCATGTTCCTTGATCAAATCGGTTGGATGTCTAGAAGGATCCTGTTAGAACTTTTGATATCGAATATTCACAAGAAGTCATTTTTCTATAGCTCCTTATTTCATGTCGTGAAGCAAGGGAAGACACCAAGTGCACAGATAACTCGAAGTGAAGTCTCCATTATATTTTGGGGTACTTTTTAGTTATCAGAAAGCATAAAGGGGAAAGGAGATAAAAACAACATGCCAAAAAATGGGAATGGATGAGGGTGCACAAAAGAGGTTTTCATGCACGAAAATATAGTTACATTTTCCTGAGTTTTATATCCCTATGAAACATGTCATGAACAATGAAGTCTGGATACCCGATATCATAAGAACTACACTAGTATGTATAAATAAAGTATAGATTAAGTTTCTCAAATTTAAATTATCAATCAATGAGTAAAAGCATTTTAATATGCACTATATGTTTCTAAAAAAATTATTCTTATAATTCTAAGCATATATTAGGAAGTCAAACATTTTAACATGTCTCAAATGCTTTTAAGGATAAGCATGGGCAAACTCTTAGCAGGCCCAGTGCAGCAGACAAAACTCACACATAGTTTAAAATTTCTCTATCACATTCACATTACAGGGAACATAGTAAATATTTACCCTTGATCCATGACTGCACACCATACCAGAAATTTGTGAAACTGCATTGAGGGATTTTTCCATCTCCTTACCAGTTGGAATTTGGCAACATCACCATGTTGATTTGTGCAAAATGCTTGGGCCTAATGTCCTTTCTCAGTGTTGCGAAGGTCTAAAGGTTGGAAACAATGCAACAAGGGATTAATCGTGGCATGGCAATCATATTACAACATTTAACGGCTCATTCAAGAACCATAGAGATCTGTTGTATTTATTTGAAAAAATGGAAATATAGAAAGATGTGCATTGTTTACCATAAGCTCCATTCAACAAATAGGAGAAATGAGTTGTTGCGATAGGGTTGCAAGCATAAAAAATAGCTAAAAATAGCCGAGAATTGTCTTGTATTCATTGTGCATCCCAGAACATTTCTATCTAAACAAGAAACAAGGTGCCCTATCCTAAATAGCCCTCCTTTGTTGTTGCTGATCGGTTGTGGACCTGAAAAATTTAAAACACAGCAATTTTGTTTTTTCCCTGCATTACAGGGGCACATGGCTCTTAAAGGAAACTGTTTTGATTATCACTGCCTCCAACACACATCTTGCCATACTTGAGCAGGTGTTTGAATGGAATAATGGCACGCGTTTTCAATTCTTAATCTAAGAGATGAGCACATTTTAATAGTTGTTATTGGTTTAAAAGAGAAACTGTTAAGTATAGAATGTGCCAAGTAAAGTTGTACAAGGAAACCTAAATACTCAGAAAATTCCAAGTATGAATAATGAAAAGACCAAAATTAGCTGTCATAAAAAGAAATCTAAAGGTCACTGTTATCAAATTTGAATATCAACAATATGAAATAGCTAAATCAGAGTATATGCAAGCAGCAAGATAATCATTTGTACCAAAACTAAATTTTAATCAACTACCACCAACACTAAAGCTCCTGTCAAAAACTATCCAAACATATGTCAAACTATGTCAACACTGATATCAATTGTATGTTGGTGATATTAATATTATAGAAACAAAACAATCCAAAATAAGTCCTCCTGTGTCCCTAAGAACATAAGGCACCCTGCTTCCATAATGGCAGTGGGTTACGGGCGCCCGGAGCAAAGGCATGCATAGGTTGGGGCAGAAGAAGGGGCCTACAGGGCGGGATCCGGTTGAAACACCACCAGTACGTTGATCTAGATCCGGATGATTGTGATGCAGATGCGGGGGTAACACTACCAGTAGCAGAGCCAGGTGTTAAGTATTGGAAGGCCAACAGACATTTGTCCTGTTGCAGCCTTTGTCCTTTAGCTATTTGGTTATGAGCTTATAAATAAAGCTCCCCTTCTCATTGTAAATTGATGATTGCGTTAATATAATTCTTCTGCTCTCAGTCTGCACGTAGCCACATTTGTGGTGAACCAAGATAAATATTGTTGTTGTGTATTTGTCGTTTTACTTTGTATATGTTGTTTTCTTTTTATCTTTTGAATCCTTTCAATTGGTATCAAAGCACAGGTTGTGCAGATTGGAAATCGGGGTTGAATTTCCGGAAAGATGGAGGATACGAAAGTGGAGAAATTAGCAGGCAAGAACTTTAGCCTGTGGAAAGTGCAGATGCGTTCCTTGCTGATCAAGCAAGATTTATCAATCGCACTCGAAGGAAAAACTAAGAAACCAGCTGCGATGTCAGACGAAGATTGGAAGAAGATTGATGATAAGGCAATGGCATCAATCTTTCTTTCGCTATCGCAAAATGTCTTGAACAAAAAGACAACAAAAGAAGTTTGAGACAAACTTCAGAACATGTATGAGACGGCATCGACTGCAAATAAAATCTTCATTATGAAGAGACTCTACAAGCTGAAAATGAAGGAAGGGACTGCAATGTCAAATCATATAAATGATTCAAACACTTTATTATGTCAAGCAACCTCAGTTGGTTTGACACAAGATGACGAAGCCAAAGCCATCATCTTGTTGTGTTCTTTACCCGACAGTTGGAATCCCGTAGTTACAGTTGTTAGCACTTCAAATTCCACGAAGAAGAAGCTGGTCTACGATGAAGTGGTTGCCACTTTACTTAGCGAAGCTATGAGAAGTAACAAAGACACCTTGTCCGGTGATGCTCTTACCATGGTCAGCACCGAGAATAGAGGAAGAAGCCAACATAGAGGCAGAAATAATTACAACCGGCGGTCACAATCAGCTAGAAGATCGCAGTCTAGAGGAAGAGAAGGTAGTTGTTGGTTTTGTGGCAAATCTGGCCATGTCAAGAAAGATTGTAGAAAATACAAGAAGGCGCAACAAAAAGTTTTGGACAGCGGAGCGAACATAGCTCATTATAAAGATGATGGCATCTTAATTCTTTCCACAAGTGACACAACATCCGAATCTTGGGTCCTAGATTCCAGTGCTTCCTTTCACGCCACTTCATGCACGGATTTGTTCACAAACTACCAAGACGGTTAGTTTGGAAAAGTTTAATTGGGGGACAATAATTCGTGTGAAATTATTGGAAAAGGTGACGTTGTTTTGCATTTAGATGGAGGAGTTAAATGGCTGTTAAAAGATGTCCGACATATTCCTAAATTGAAGAAAAATCTGATTTTCGTGAATCAGCTATATACACAAGGTTTTCTCACTACTCTCACAGATAAATGGAAAGTCACTAGTGGTTCTATGGTTATCGCAAAAGGCGATAAAGTGGGCAGCCTTTATGTTGTTGAAACTATTGGTGAGGTGGGAGCTGCTATGACTCTTGTGGGCAGCGATGTCGCTCTTTGGCATCAAAGATTGGGTCACATGAGCAAGAAAGGACTTGAGGTTATGCTGAACCGAGATCAATTAACTAGTCTTCAATCCGCAGATTTGGAGTTTTGCGAACATTGCCTTTGTGGAAACAAAAACGGGTCAGCTTCTTGAAGAATGGCC
The DNA here is from genome assembly GCA_018584345.1 of Thuja plicata. Lineage (NCBI taxonomy): Eukaryota > Viridiplantae > Streptophyta > Pinopsida > Cupressales > Cupressaceae > Thuja > Thuja plicata. Next base: position 4,830,015 of record MU226477.1, read on the forward strand.
ATGACAAGAAGATAACACCATTGGAGTTGATACACTCGGACGTCTTCGGTCCTACGGAGGTAACCTCTCATGGAGGGGCGAATTACTTTGTCACGTTTCTTGATGATTGTACAAGGAAGGTATGGATTTATATGATTTCTCGCAAATCTAAAGTGTTTTCAAAATTTAAAATTTTCAAAGCACTTGTTGAAAATCAAAGTGGTCATAAGATTAAATGCTTGAAAACGGATAATGGAGGAGAATTTTGCTCTTTGGAGTTTGACAATTTTTGTGCAGACCAAGGTATTCGGAGAATTAAGATTGTTCCCTTCACTCCCCAAGAGAATGGAGCAGCAGAAAGACTCAACCGAACTATCCTTGAGAAAGCACGATGCATGTTTTCTAATGCAAGTGTAAGCAAGGAGTTTTGGGCTGAGGCTTGCAATACAGTTGTGTATCTAATTAATCAGAGTCCTTCATCTTGGTTGGATTTCGGTATCCCGGAAGAGGAGTGGTTGGGTAAGCAAATCTCATATTGTCATCTCCGCGTGTTCGGCTGCCAAGCATTTGTTCATGTTCCTAAAGAAAAAAGGAGCAAATTGGATTCTAAATCTCAGCAGTGTATCTTCATGGGCTATGGAGAAGATCAGTTTGGTTTTCGAATGTGGGATCCAATTGAGAAGAAAATTGTGAGTAGAGATGTGGTTTTCAATGAGACAATGTTTCCAGCCTTATCAGAGGAACCACCTATAAAAGATCATGTTCCTTTAATGGAATTCGCCAACAGTGGTATTGACTCCTCTCATAACCAAAATCCGCATCCTCTACATTCTAATATGGCACCCACCTCTGTTCTAGCCCCTGCACCTACGACATCTTCATCCTCCTTTTCTTCTGCAAGTCATGCTCCAATTTCTAATAATGATCATCATCTTCAATCTGATGACACTGTGAATTCGCAAACACATACAGGCTGCGAGCAAAATGATCCTTTTATGCAGCATGGAAGACCACAGTTTTTGTTTGAGATGACGGCCTCTGTATTTGACAGCAGCATCCCTCTAAGTACTGCCCCAGCAAATGATTTTGGTGAGGACACGACTCCACTGTTAACCCCGCGTGACATGGTCTGCTGCCCGCGTGACAGGGTCTATGGCCCGCGCGAAGAACAGAATCAGCGTGGAGTTGAGAGCTCGCAAAATAGGAGGTATGGCCAGCGAAGACAGCATGGCACAGAGGAGGCAAGCCCACACGAAAGGGAGAGCAGCGGTCTTCTCCAACCTACGGCAACAACAGAGTTGGCAGGTCCACGTCATAGCCTGCCCACATCCTCCCCTGCAGGCCTGCGTAGGACACACAATCCTCTTTCAGACCCGCGTGCTATGTCCAGCTCCCCAGCCACTGCAGATTCGTGTGGTATGGGGACTTCTGTCTTCAACACTGAACATGGCAATTTGCCTTGCGTAAAGAGGCAGGGGACACGTGATGAAATTCGGGAAAACACCAAAGTCTATCAACACATAGTCCCCTCTATAACAAATTCCAACTTTCAGCATGATGATTCGATGGCTCTTGGACAGAGTAGTGCAATTGGGAAAAATCCAAGATTGAGGAGATCAACCAGGCAAAAGAAAATTCCTTTGAAATTTGCAGACTATGAACTCTTATTCGCTAAAGAGGTAGAGCCCGAATTGTTGATTTCGGAGCAAGCTGAATCGGCCAATTATAAAGCCGCCTGTCTAAGCAGCGATAAAGATAAATGGATGAATGCTATGAACGAAGAAATGAGTTCGTTGGAAGGAAATCACACTTGGGATTTGGTCTCTCTACCACCAAATCGGAAACCCCTTAAGAACAAGTGGGTTTACAAACTGAAAGATGAAGGCAGAGGTTTAAAACGCTATAAAGCTAGAGTAGTGGTAAAAGGATACACTCAGCAAGAAGGGATTGCTTTCACAGAAATTTTCTCACCAGTTGTTAAAATGACAACCATCCGGATTGTTTTGGGACTTGCAGCTGTGTGGGATTTTGAATTGGAACAGCTTGATGTCAAGACTGCATTTCTCCATGGTGATGTGGATGAGGAGCTATATATGGAGCAGCCTCAAAATTTTATAGACAAAGGGCAAGAACATCTTTATTGCAGGTTAAGACGGAGCTTGTATGGGCTCAAGCAAGCCCCACGACAATGGTATTTGAAATTTGATCGCTTCATGATTGATCAAAATTTCATAAGATGTGAATCTGATCCATGTGTTTATTACAAGACACTTCCAAATGGCGAGTTTGTTATTCTTCTTCTATATGTTGATGACATGTTGGTCGCCGGCACAAACTCTCGAATTTGGCAAGCAAGTAAGGGGTTGGTGAGCTGAAAACGAAGTTGGCAAGTAAGTTTGCCATGAAAGACTTAGGGGCAGCCAAGAAGATTCTTGGTATGACAATCACATGGGACAGAAAGAAGAAAGAAATTATCCTGTCTCAAAAGGATTAAATTAACAAAGTTGTGGACAGATTTGGCATGACCAATGCAAAGATAGTTTCTACTCCTTTTGCTTCTCATTTTCAGTTGTCTTCCAAATTGTGTCCAAAAACACAAAAGGAAAAGGAATTCATGGACAGCATTCCTTATAAATCAGCAGTTGGTAGCATAATGTATGCTATGGTTTCCACTCGTCCCGACATTGCCCATGCGGTGGGAGTAGTAAGTAGGTTCATGAGTAATCCCGGGAAGCTTCATTGGGAAGCTGTTAAATGGATACTAAGATATTTAAAAGGCACTTCAGATTTCGCTTTATGCTTTGGTAGCAATAATGAACAGTTGTGAGGATTCACAGATTCAGATCTTGCCAGAGATTTGGATAAGTGTAGATCTACTACCGGTTACACATTCATGTTCGTTGGAGCTGCTATTAGTTGGGCCTCACGGCTGCAACATTCTATTGCTCTCTCCTCGGCTGAAGCTGAGTATTTGGCTCTTTCTGAAGGTGCTCGGGAGATGATTTGGTTGCAGTGACTACTTGGTGAAATGAAGTATCAACAAAATAATTATGTTCTATTTAGTGACAGTCGCAGCGCCATCTTTATGGCTCTTAATCATACATCTCAGCAACGTTCAAAACACATTGACATTCATGCTCACTTTGTTCGGCATATGGTTGAAGAGGGCAGGTTGAAGGTTGAAAAGATTGATACCAAAATCAATCCGGCAGATATATTCACGACAGTTATAACCAAAGAGAAGTTCGAATGTGCAAGAACTTCTCTTGGACTTGCTAAGCTGAAGTAGGTCAGCATGTAGAGCAAGGGAATGCCTGATCAGCTGAAATATCCATTGACTTCCAGTGGGAGTTTGTTGAGTATTGAAAGGCCAACAGACATTTGTCCTGTTGCAGCCTTTGTCCTTTCAGCTGTTCGGTTATGAGTTTATAAATAAAGATCCCCTTATCATTGTAAATTGATGATTGAGTTAATATAATTCTTCTGCTCTCAGTCTGGACGTAGCCACATTTGTGGTGAACCAAGATAAATATTGTTGTTGTGTATTTGTCGTTTTACTTTGTATCTGCTGTTTTCTTTTTAGCTTTCGAATCCTTTCACCAGGAGCATCAGCAGCCTGGGAGCCTAGATAGTGTACCAACTATAATAGTTGACGGGTCGTGGGTAGATTCATTCCTGGAGGTAGCTAAGGCTTAGACACGTAGGGTGCACAACCAACAGTACTTCAATAGGCACACAAGGCTTCATAAGCATCACAACCGGCCCTACTCTTCTAATGGGGAACCTTGAGTTGAAGATTTGACTCTATATATACCATAGCATACCCCACCCATGTTGTTGACCGTGTGAAAGCAGCACTACTATCTATATATATATAGGGGCATTTGAAGTGTGCCGCAGTTTCTCCGACACCCCTGACAGGTCGAAAGCCAATAGCATTCCTTCCATATGCCTATGCGGGAGTTTCACCAATGTGCCGATCCAGATCCCATTGAAGCACCTTTTGAAGAAGCTGTATACCTCCAAGTCTTCAAACTAAGATCTCTCCCATACATTCACAACCTTTGACGTATCTGTATCTTCACTATTAAGGCTAACTTTTATAACTAGAGTCCTCCAAACTAGGCGTTTCAAGAAATATTTTGAGCATGAAATACAGTAGCTGCAACGATAAGACATGACTGGCAGATTTAGCTATGATAAAGAGTACATACCAAAGAAGTGGGCCGAACTTGATGCCTTCCAACTAGCTGCAAACTCTCGGAAGTGAAATGGGAGAAATGAGGTTTTCAACTCTCGGAAGGAGCCCATTGTCGTTCACCGCAGTTCAAGATTGTGAACTTCAAAATATTATAAAATGTTGTTACCCTCAATTCACATTTAAGTGGAACTGGAATTCATTTTCTAATTTCAGGTATTTAGATGGAAGATTAATATGCTAATTTTGAGGTTAAATTAGAATTTGCAAATTTCAATTCCATTTTATCTTTTTAAAAACAAACATCGAAAATGCCAATTCCGGTATACGAAAATGCCAATTCCATCCAAATTCCACGAAACAAATGAGTTTATAGGAGAAAATTATAAATACGCCGGTAGTTTATTGATACTCAGGGACTCTCCTATAATTCTACTTAGATTCTTCCAATCATATTCAACTTACGTTTTGAATACGAGAAAACTAATTAACAAAGGTTTCTTGAAGTCAAGGATAAAAAAAGTTGATATCACAATTTAAGCACAGCCAGAATCGTAAAAGGAGAATAGAATAACTCATTTGTTTATTATTATTTTTTTGCCTCCTTCAAACATAAGAGGGCTTCCTCTTCTAAACTCATCACATTAAACTGTAAACACAATATCTCTTCCAAAACTGTAAAAAGGTTTCTTTAACATTCGACCAAAAGTAAATGCACTATTTCAGCATTCCGAAAATCAACACCCCAGAACACAACATTGTGCACAAAACGTTGAACTCTTCCCGTCAGAAACCCTCTCATTGACTCTGCTTCAGTTAATAACTACTTGAGCAATATACCGTGGATGAAATAATATATCAAAGTTATAACCTAACTTGGCAGAAGAAGTTAAATTCAGATTGAACTAACAATGATAGGAATGCATAGTGTGTGTGGTATATCATTGCAGCACGCTACAATTCAAATTTGCGGCGAAACTTGAAGATTTTGTTGTTGATCAACTTATGCAAGCACTAGTTCCTAGTTATGATGTAAAATCATACATTGCATGCCCCAAACTACAGTTCAGGAGAGTTATCAACATTTGTTGGCTGCAATAAGACACATCCTCCGAAGAGTTGTGGACATTAGAGACCCTTTGGAGTCATAGTGAAAAATTCAAGTCATTCAGGCATTGCAAAAAATTCATGACATTTGGACATTTCCCAATCTTCGATAGATTCCCTTGATTACTTGAAACTTCGTGAAGACTTGAAGAATAAGTTTGGACATTGCAACGTTTTGGAGTTTAAGCAGATACTGCCAGACATATATGTTTAGGGCTTAAAGAATATTATGAAAATTTTAAGGGAATGAGGTATTGCAAGAATATAGGGTAATAGGGATATATCTGACATGATTATGATTTCTGGAATAGTCATTTTTGTCTTAGTGAAGGTAAAAGGAATGAGACAAAAGTTTAGAAGACAAAAAGAATGCCCTTGACGTGTATGAGATCGTGCAACAACAAAAGCATTCTAATGCACAAAGAAATTATGTGATTGCATGACTTTAACAATTTTGTTCAAACAAAATTCAAATTTGAAACATGACATCCCTGACACTAGGAAAATCCCACTGCATAACTTTGACAGTTGAATCTTTCCCAAATTTTTAACATGCCATCCCTAACACTAGGAAAATCCCGCAATCACATAGCTTTGACAATTTTGATTGGAGTTTCCTCAAATTTGAAAGAGATAACCAATTGGGTGCTCTAAGAGATGAAACAGATAAATTTTTGGCTTTTTCAGTTTGGGTATTTAAACCGGAATGGTGGTACGAGTATAATGACTAACACCACCTAAACATCAAAAACCCATGAAATATTTCTCAGATTGGTTATACATGATGGTATATGTGATAAGGGTATGCAAACCTTCAAGACATAATGATGGTAAATGTGATAAGGGTATGCAAACCTGCAAGACATAACCAGTGAAGACTTACTTTATATAGAGGAATACATGTCAGTCCTGAATCATTCATGCAATGTGATCTTGCATTTTATTTTTAGGACATTAACAAAAACTTACAAAATAAAAAATGGATGTCAAATGTCATCAGCTTCTGTTGTCAGTGTGATATATCATGCAGATTTGCTTGGATAGGGAACATTTTAAATGTCAGAATGATAGAAGGTATCCAGGCATTGTCAATGCCCAATTACTCTAAACCTGTGGTCCATCCCAATATCTGTCAAAAATGTCATATTTAGAAAAGGGGAAGTTCGAACGTAAACATCTTCCATAAGATTCAAATTTTGACTGGTAGGCATCATCTCATTGGCCACAAATATGAACCATGAATTTCTCCATTTCAACTTGGTCTAACTTTAACCTTCAATTTGCATGTGAGCAAAAGGGACTTGTTCCTTGTAGAGATTCTCCTCCCATGTGGAGTTGCAAGTAAAACAATCTGGGAACAAACCTTGATTGGGCTAGGTAAACTGAATAGCGCTAGGATGTTCAATTGAAGAAAGATACAAATAAAACACCTTATGAGCTATGATATGGATACACACCTAATGTGATGGTGCAGGAGCACGTAGGCAAACTCCCCATGCCTAATCAATTTTGGATTTTAACTGACCCTAGCCAAGTCAGTGATTTACTTTTGACCTTGGAAGGTCTAGCAAGGTGTGTGACTAGGTGGACTAAGTAATTAGTACTAATCCAATCTAGTTTAGTTAGTTTGGCTTAAATGCTTGTTTTGGCTTAGATTAGGGAAAATGAGTCTAAATGTGTCCTAGACTTAGAGGAGAGGTGGAAAGTGCATGAAAAGGATTTAATGATGTATATTCATCAAATGAAGAAGAATTGAGGTCCTAAAAGTTAGTTATGAGCATTTATGCAAAAGATGTTAAATGTTGTCATGACAACGTTTTGCAAGATTGCAAATGTTGCATGCAACATAAACAACTTTTTGATTCTTTTCAAAATGGAGGAAGGCAATCAATGCTAGTGGCCTACAACGATGGGGGAATCATCTTACGATACTCCATGGCTCATTTATCGAGGTATAATAATTGTAAGCAAGTTTTTGGAATAGTAATAGAACTCTGGTTTTGTTTTCTGCAACAGTCGAAGTGTTTTGAGTTAACGAGTGTTATGATGGATTGATCTGACAAATATGATGTTGGATCTATGTTGAGTATGAAGTTTTAAGATTTTTCATTCAGTGATCAAGTTTCTTAGAGTAGATTAGATTGCTTCTGTAAATTGTTTAGGAACTAGCACAGTTGCTAGGGTAGACAGAGTAGTTTTCAATTTCATGGCTCCCCCGTAGAATCCAACTGTGGGAAACTTTTGGTTGTGGTTAAATATGTTAGGGGAGCCTATGTATAGAGTAAATATGCTAGGATGAGTTGTGAGGAGTGTAGTAGTTATTTTTAAAGTTATGCCCTAGGCGAGCAATGCTTGTCCAGCTAGGTGTGTAACAGAGAAAGAATTAAGTGCCATTGCAAGGGTATGTTTGGGAGAAGAAAACCAAGTGCAAGTTTGAAATAATTAGGGTCTAATAGAACCCTTTCTATGAGATAAGGTCCTTACCAATCCATCTGGATATATTTCTAGGTAGAAATCATATGACTGTAACTAATGCATGAAAATAGCCCAATTTGACCTATATTTTAGGACAACAGTGTACGGAGGACTTAGGGAGCTAAAACCTTGAAAAAATCTAAGGTCTTGGAAAAGGGTGTCTAAATCCTAAGTTTGTTTTTAGGGTTGTTTGCGAGTTTTGAGAGAGAATCCAGAAAAACCCTCTGGATAGGACTAATTGGGCTACAAGGCCTAATAGGACCAAAGTAGTGTGACTTTGGAACTCGATTTTTTTGAGTTTGAAGACCCATTCAAATGGGATTGATAGGATGCCAAATGGATGTCTTAGTGATGGACATATCCCTTGTAGCACTGGTAAGAAATTTTTGAGCAGTTTGAGCTTGGAATCATCCAAGAGAGCATAGTGACAAAGAGCAATTTCAATGTTGGAAATTGTTCAAGGTTAAGCACAAAGGAACTAAATCTTAGGGGGGAGTTAGAATAGTCTTAGGCCTGGAGACTTGAGACTATTAGGGTTCTAGAAGAGAAATAGGAATCCTAAGTAGACTAGGACAAGCAGATTCCTACGTTGAGCAAGTGCAAAGCAAACCTTGGAGCACTTCCATAAGATTGGTATCAGAGCAAAGTTGATCAGGCTTGTGGTTAATGTTCCAACCAACAGAATTAGTAGGAGAGTCAACAATGGTGACTAATGATGAGTTAGCTAAGAAGGTAGATGATCAAGAAGTGGAGAATAGGATACTCTAAGACAAATTGGCTCAATTGGAGCAAAAGGTAGATGAAGTTGATGTGAAAGAAGATGAAGTGAAGGATAAGGTTGAAGGGAAAGGCAAGGATATTGCCATTGATGATGAAGTACCCGAAGCTGACCCTGTCCTTACTAAGGAGCCATTCCTGAAATCTTTAAAGGCTATGAGTGGAAAATCACTAGAAGGAGTTCCAATCTTTACTGGAAAGATGGAGCCAGAGATAGTCCTAGATAGGATAGAAGGACTAGAAAACCATTTTGAGTGTGATGGAATCACTGAGGCTCAAAAGTAGAAGGTTGAAAAAGATAGACTGAGAGGGTTTGCACTCACTTGGTGGAAATTCATCCAAGATGAGAGGGATAATGAAGGAAAGAGGCCCATTGCATCATGGAAGGCTATGGTTGCAAAATTCAGAGATGCTTATATCCTTGAGGATTATGAAATCCAATTGCATAAGAGAAGACAAGGTTTGAGATAGGACCTAGATGTAAAATCATATACTAAAGAGTTTCAGAGACTTTGCATGAGATCTAGAGTTGCGGAGGATGATAAGGTTAAGGTAGCAAGGTACCTTAATGGACTAAAGTGGACCATACAAGATGAGATGAGTCTTTTGACTCCAAACAACATTCAGAAATGCCACCAAATTGCCATAAAAGTTGAAGAGAAGCTAAGGAAGAAACAAGACTCTAGTACTACCAGGGGAAGAGGTAGAGGAAGAGACACTAGAGGACAGAGAGGTGGATATGTAGGAAGGAGTTCTAAACCAAAGAATCAAGGGGAGACTAAATTTGTTGATCAACAAGAAGGAAACTCCAATAGAGGGGGTTCAAATAGAGGAAGGAACTCTAGTGGTAAAGGAAGAAACAACAACCAAGGTAGGGGTAACTACTCTGCTACTATGAAGTGTTACCACTGCAACTAGATGGGACATCTTGCATACAAATGTCCAGAGAAGGGTACTACTTCTCAAGGAAATGATAAGAGGGTGAATTGTGTCCAAGAAGAGACTAGTGGTGGAAACAAACACCCTGAGATTCCCTTAGAGTCAGAGGAAGGTGAGAATCTTATGATAAGAAGAGCTCTGACTAAGGAACTAGTAAAAGAAGAGCCTAGTTAGAGGAGGACATTGTTTAGAGTGAAGTGTAAAATGATAGGAAAAGTGTGTAGAGTCATTATAGACTTGGTGTCTACTAACAATATAGTGTCAGAGGAAGCAGTCAGCAAGTTGAAGATGACAAGGATACCCCACACCAATCCTTATAAAGTCACCTGGCTAAACAAAGGGCAACATGTCCTTGTCAATGAGCAAGCTTGGGTGGAGTTTTGAATTCGGAGGTATAAGGAAAAAGTATTTTGTGATGTGCTACCCATGGATTCATGTCACCTACTCCTAGGTAGACCATGGCAATTCGACAGAAAGGCAATGCATGATGGTGCAAAGAATTCATATTTTTTCAAGAAGGACAATGTGACATTTAAAATACAATCACTATTGGAGGATGTAGAAATGAATTCATCTGGCCCCAATGTTAATAGGTGAGTGAGAAAGTGTTCTTAGAAGCCTTAGAAGAAGGAGAGGGAGTTGGTTTTGCACTGGTGTTGAAACCAAAGGAAAAAAGTACAGCCAAAGCAGTCAAGAAGATAAAGTTGCCAAAAGAAGTGCAAGAGTTGCTGCAGAAGTATGAAGGCATTGTCAGTGATGGGAAACCATCATCCCTACCACCTAAGAGGACATTAATCCACCAAATATACCTAATCCATGGAGCTACCCTTCCCAATAAGGCTGCATATAAGATGACTCCTCAACAAAATGAGGAGATAGCTAGATAGATTCAATAACTCCTAAGCGAAGGTCTGATTAGGAAAAGTATTAGCCCTTATGTCATACCTAGTGTCTTAGCCCCTAAAAAGGGAGTAACATGGAGGTTATGTGCTGACTCCAGAGCAATAAACAAAATAACCATTAGGTATAGGCTCCCTATCCCTAGGATAGAAGACCTAATAGACTGTCTAAGAGGAGCAAGGTATTTTACCAAGATAGACCTAAAGAGTGGCTATCATCAAATCAAGGTAAATGAGGGGGATGAATGGAAAAAATCCTTCAAGACCACAAAAGGACTATATGAGTGGCTTGTAATGCCATTTGGACTATCCAAATCCCCATCAACATTCATGAGGTTTATGAATGAAGTCCTTAAAGACTATGTTGGAAAATTTATGGTAGTCTACTTGGATGATATACTCATCTATAGTAAGACAATAGAATAACATCTCAGACATCTAGAAATGGTTTGCAAGAAACTACATGAGGAGGAGCCGATGATAAACTTGGAGAAGTGTGAATTCATCAAGCAAGAATTAGTATATCTTGGATTTGTGTTATCTCAAAGCAACCTAAAGATGGATCCTAGCAAAGTGGAGGCCATCATCAACTAGCCTACTCCAAGAAAAATAACTAAGCTAAGAATTTTTCATGGCTTAGCACAGTACTACAAAAATTTTATCAAACAATTCAGTGCAATTTGTGCTCATATGCTTGATACTATCAAGGGTGCGATGAAAACTAAATTTGTATGGAATGAACAAGATAACCATGGCTTTGAGTTGTTAAAGAAAAAGATTTATACCCAAGCAATCCTAATTTTTCCAAGCTTTGAAAATCTATTCACAGTGGAATGTGATGCCAGCAATGTAGCCATTGGTGCAATCTTGAGTCAAGAGGGAAGACCAATAACCTTTCACTCTGAGAAACTAAATGAAGCTAAGAAGAAATACTCTTCTTATGACCTAGAGATGTATGCTTTGGTCCAGGCACTGAGAAAGTGGAGGCATTATTTACTTCCAAAGGAGTTCATAGTCTATTTAGACAATCAAGCATTAAGTTTCTTGAACTGTCAAGATAAACTCAGTCACAAGCATGTGAAGTGGGTTGAGTACTTGCGATCTTACACCTTCAACACCAAACACAATAAGGGATTGTAGAATAAGGTAGCAGATGCCTTAATTAGAAGAGCCCTGACCATTCAAGAGATACAACTATGGATCATGAGGATAGACAACTTCAAAGACCTATATGGAGAAGATGGAGACTTTGTGGACATTTACAAGGTATGCCAAGAATATAAGAATTACTTTCATAGTCAATTCTCTGAGTATACTTTACAGAGTGGTCTATTGTTTAAAGGGAGTCAATTGTGTGTCCCTAGGGGGTCTATAAGGGAGAATATAATCTAGGAGAAATGCAATGGTGCACTTAGTGGTCATTTTGGTGTTAATAAGACACAAAAATTAGTTCAAAGATTTTACTTTTGTCCCAAGATGAATTTGGATGTTAAGAGATGTAGAAGGTTGTGTTATCTGTCAAAAGGCCAAAGGAACATCTACTAATGCAGGCCTATATCAGCCTTTACCCATTCCAAATAGACCATGGGAATGTCTGAGTATGGATTTTGTAGTGGGATTGCCCAAAAAAATAGGGAATGGATAGCATTTATGTTATTGTGGACAGATTTAGTAAGATGACACACTCTGTACCCTGCAAGACAACAAATGATGAAAGTCATATAGCTTCCCTATTCTTTAAGGAGGTAGTCAAAATACATGGTTTTCCATTGAGCATAGTGTCAGACAGAGACACAAAGTTTATGAGTCATTTTTGGAAGACTCTCTCGCAGAAGGTAGGAACCAACTTGTCTTTTAGATCTGCATACCATCCTCAGTCTGATGGACAAACAGAGGTAGTGAATAGGATTCTTGGAAATCTCCTAAGGTGTTTTAAGGAGTATGGTCAAACTTGGGACCAACTCATTGGGCAAGCAAAATATGCCTACAATGACATAGTGAAAAGGACTACTAGTAAGAGTCCTTTTGAAATAGTTTATGGCCTTCATCTTTTACGAGCTCAGAGATCTGAAGGATGGAGCCAAGGGAAGTGGCTATGCAGATGAATTTGCACATTCTATGCAAGAAGTCCATGAGTAAGTGAGGAAGACACTCATTGAAAATACAGAGAAGCTTAAAAGCAAATTTGATGAGAGGAAAAGAGATGTCCAATTCAAAGTTGGGGAACTAGTGATGGTTCACCTCAACAAGGAAATATTACAAAAAGGAACACCACATAAGATTCAAATGAGAAGAATTGGCCCATGTATCTATTAGAATGAATTTAGAATAACTAAGAGGGGGGGTGAATCAGTTATCCTCAGGTCTAGATGTACCAATTGAAACTTTATAGCACTTTAAACAACTCAGATCTGCTCGGCAGCAATAACATAAGTCAACAACATAAATATGTAGTTTATTGTTCAGATGTAATCAGCTTGTAGAAACTTAACAGGAAAACACAACATAAACATTCACACAAGTTGACACCAGTATTTAACGTGGAAACCCAAATTGGGAAAAATCACCAGTAACACGCTACCAAGTTTTCACTCTTCTGAAGTGAGCTTTGCTAGGAGTCAACCCTGTTAAAGGTTACAAAACACATTGCTAAATATGACCTAGTTAAAGGATTTAAACACCCTGTCAGGAGTGGCCTTGTTAGAGGTCTTAGAACATTCCACCTGAATGTCACCTTGCTCAAAGGATTTATACAATAACTATTAGGTCAACCTGGTTAAAGGATTTTGACTGATACAGGGGTTAGAAAGTAATTAGCAGGTGTGATCTGATACATACAACTTACTTTGCAAATCCAGATCTAATTCAGCTCTTATGCTAATTCACTGAGTGGCCTCCATTCTCATGTCAATCTTCAGATCTGCTTGGAAATCCGTCAAGCAATCACTTTTGCAACTCTCTGCTTCTATGTTTAGCCTTCTTTGCTAGATCATTCCAATCAGTCAATTAACCATGCAATCCTCTTGCATACACTTTTCACATACATACACTTAAATAACCCCTTGAGGTTATCTTATACCTCTTCATCTAGGTAAAATAAATCTTTTCCGCTTAATCAAGATCGTAGATCTTAGGTTAGGTCAGATCCAACGGATCTTTCCATCATTACATTTAATTTATTTCTCCAAAGAAATCACTAATTAAATCTTGGATATATGCATTAATTATGATTACCCGTGCATTTAAATAGTGTGGACCAATTGTGCTTATCCTTAATTAACTTTACATATCCCAATAAATTCAATTATGTCGGCCAGAGATCTCAAATCTCAATAATTACCAAAATACTGTTGCTCGACCAACACTATGTTCTTCCACTCGGTCATCACTATTTTCCTTGACAATTTACTGGCACTCGGTCGACACTAAGAAATTGTGCTTGGCATACACTAGTGCTTGGTCGACATAAACTTCACTCGGCATATACTGTTCCCAGTAAACTGACATCTTGACTTAGTGCTATGGATAAACAACACATTACTTTTCCAATTTGCCAACTGATCAAGTACCCTTGTAATTTCTCATAACTCAACCATTTCACTCGGTCTTCTTGTTATCCTTGCCTTCAAATCTTCTTCAACAATCAATAGATATGGTACTCAAATAGATATCAATAGGCTCACCAATTAAGGTTTGACATCAATGACAAAACAATAATTGTTTACATTGTAGCTTTCCAACCATCTCCCTCTTTGGCATGGATGGCAACACTAAATAATAAAACAATATTTTTACAAACATAGTAACCATACAATCCAAAAAGTCTGCATGTGTTCCTTGATATGAAAAAATCTTCATTAATGTCTTTATCTTCATTCTGATTCTCATCTTGTAAAACATTTCTCCCTATTTGTCTGTAATCACACTGAAATCTTTCTATTTCTGTTCAACTGTAGACTCTCTCTTTTTCTCTAAGTATAGTAAATTCTCCCTCTTTCAGTAAACTCTCCCTCTTTGACAATAATGCCAAAGATGTTGACATCTTTATCATGTTGATTCTTCTATTCTAACTCAGTATCATCTTGCTTATGACTGATCCTCTTTTCTGTTCTTGTCTTTCTTTCACAGCTTTAGGCAGGATCCTAAAGTGTGACTTCCTGTGCATCAATGTGTCAAATATTCTGAATATAACATTTGATGCAATAGTTCCATTCTAAACTAATGAGCCTTAGTTAGGGGAATCACCCCTAATTTACCTCACAGATACTCATGAGCATGCTTGGGTAGTGTTTTTGTAAATATCTTTGGTAACTGTTCCTTAGTATGCACATATTCCAGTCTCACTTCCTTGTTTTGAACTAGCTCCCTCAAGTAATTATACTTGATAGCTATATGCTTTGTCTTAGAGTGCATTATAGGGTTCATATAAATATTGATGGCACTAATGTTATCACAATATATAACAACTAGTTATGTGATCACTTCTTTCATACCTTTCAATAGTATCTTCAACCATACAATATTAGAGCAGTTAACTGTTGCTGCCACATACTCGACTTCAGCTATAGATTGTGAGGTACAATTCTATTTCTTGCTTGTCCATGAAATCAATCTCTTTCCTAGAAGAAATGTGCCACCTGTGGTTCTTTTCCTGTCATCCACATTTCCAGCCCAATCAGAGTCATTGTAAACTCTGAGCTCAAACTTATCATTCTTTTTGTAATACAGACCATAAGCATTTGTTCCTTTCAAATATCTCAGAATTCTTTTTACTGCCATCATATGAGTTTCTTTGGGATTGGCATAAAATATTGCAATAATTCCAACATCCAGAGCAATATCAGGTCTGATGTGTACAACATATTACAGCTTTCCAATCATTGAACTATAAAGGATTTGATTCACTTCTTTTGTATCATTATTTTTTGTTAACTTCTATCCAGTAGCCACGGGTGTACTCACTGGTTTTGATTCTTCCATTCCAAAAGTTTTTAGTATCTCCTTGACATATTTTGATTGAGTAATATAAATACCATTCTTCATTTGATATATTTGCAAGCCAACAAAGAATTTGATTTCACCAAACATAGACATCTCAAATTCAGTTTGCATCTCTTTTGCAAATGTTTGGCATAACACATCTTGTCCACCACATATAATGTCATCAACAAAAATTTCAGCTAATAGAGTACCTTTATTTTGTTTTGTCTTCAAATACAGATTGTTGTTGTCATTGGTTCTTGCAAATCCAATCTTTATCAAGTAATTTTTCAATTTCTCATACCATGCTCTTGGTGCTTTCTTCAGTCCATATAGTGCCTTCTGTAATCTACAAACTATGTTCCTCTTACTTGGTTCAACAAATCCATCAGCTTGTTCAATGTACACTTCTTCTTCTAATATTCCATTTAGAAATACTGACTTTACATCCATCTGATAAACTTTAAAACCTTTGTAGGCTACATATGCAAGTAAGGTTCTGACTCCTTCCAATCTTGCAACTGGGGTGAATGTTTCTCCATAATCAATTCCTTCCTCTTCTGCATAACTCTTGCATACCAGTTTAGCTTTATTCCTTGTTACTTCTCCATGTTCATTCATCTTATTTATGAATACACACTTAGTACCAATTACATTTTTGTCATTCGGCCTAGGTATAAGTGTCCAAGTCTTATTCTTCTCAATATGTTCAATCTCTTCATTCATGGCTTGTATCCAATCTTCATTTTCTAAGGCATCTTTTACTATTTTAGGCTCAAAATCACATAATAAGCATGTATTGTCTCTCAGCTTACTTCTTGTCATAACTATAGAATCCTTTGATCCTATAATTTGATCAGGTTTGTGGTGCCTCCTTACATACTTTTCTAGAGTAGGTTCTTGATTTGCTTTAGATTCATTGTTCTCATTCAATTCAGGTTGATTATGTGTCTCGGCATCTCCATCAGATAGCTCGACAATTTCCTCCTGTTGTTCGGCAACCTCATTCTATGAATTGGCAGGTGCTAGATGTTGCTCGGCAACCTCATTCTCAGGTTCAAGTAATACATTAGAATCTTCCTCATCTAGATAAACAAATGATTTGTAACTTCCAGGTTCCTGTGTGCTTTCTACTTCATTTCTTTCTGCATATTCATCAATTCTAACATTTGCACTTTCCACAATTTTGTTAGTGTTAGAATTCAAACACTTATATGCTTTACTTTTAGTTGAATATCCAAGAAATATGCCTTCCTCACCTTTAGCATCAATTTTTCCATTTCTGTTATTCTTTAGTATAAAACATTTGCTTCCAAAAACTTTGAAATATCTTACATTAGGTGCATATCCATACCATAGCTCATAAGGTGTAGCATTAGTACCTTTCTTGACTTGTACTTTGTTCAAGGTATAGACTATTGTACTTACAGCTTCTCTCCAATATTTTTGTGCAACATTCTTCTCCATCATTAGTGTTCTGGTACAGTCCATGATAAATCTATTTCTTCTTTCAGCAATACCATTCTATGGTGGTGTCCTAGGTGCGGACATCTATCTTTTTATACCTCGGTCATTACATAACATGTTAAACTCATTATAAATGAACTCACCTCCTCGGTTAGATCTCAAACATTTTAGACTTTTGCCTGTCTCCTTTTCAACTTTTGCCAAGTACCACTTAAATAACTGGAATGCATCATATTTTTCCTTGAGAAACATAACAGTCATCATTCTAGAGTAATCATCAACAAATAGAATAAAATATCTATCTCCACAGTAACTTTTCTCACCAATGTGACCACAAAGGTCAGTATGAACCAATTCCAGAATTTCCTTAGAAGTATGAGTCTTGCTTTTGAAACTAGATTTAGTCATTTTTCCCAATTGACATTAATTACACATTGCATTTTTTAGGTTTCTTTAACTTAGGCAGCCTTCTAACCTTTTTCAATTTGCTTATGCTTACCAAGTTATCAAAGTTTACATGACACAACCTTTTATGCCATAACCAAACATCATTATATTGTGCAAACAAGCATGTCTCATCAACTAAGTCCAGATAG